>CM049436.1:72159482-72530912 GCA_026929855.1 Poa annua | reverse complement strand
TCGTGGGCTATAGTCCACGTTTTTTGGGTCCCGGGAGGATTTCGATGCCCTGTGACCCCCGGTACACGACTCCAGCGGCGTCGTGGAAACTAGTGATTTCAGGCATTTCTGGCCGTTTTCGTGGGCTATAGGCCACGTTTTTTGGGTCCCGGGAGGATTTCGATGCCCCGTGACCCCCGGTACACGACTCCAGCGGCGTCGTGAAAACTCGTGATTTCGGGCATTTCTGGCCGTTTTCGTGGGCTATAGTCCACGTTTTTTGGGTCCCGGGAGGATTTTGATGCCCTGTGACCCCAGGTACACGACTCCAGCGGCGTCGTGAAAACTAGTGATTTCAGGCATTTCTGACCGTTTTCGTGGGCTATAGTCCACGTTTTTTGGGTCCCGGGAGGATTTCGATGCCCCGTGACCCCCGGTACACGACTCCAGCGGCGTCGTGAAAACTCGTGATTTCGGGCATTTCTGGCCGTTTTCGTGGGCTATAGTCCACGTTTTTTGGGTCCCGGGAGGATTTCGATGCCCCGTGACCCCAGGTACACGACTCCAGCGGCGTCGTGAAAACTAGTGATTTCAGGCATTTCTGGCCGTTTTCGTGGGCTATATTCCACGTTTTTTGGGTCCCGGGAGGATTTCGATGCCCCGTGACCCCCGGTACACGACTCCAGCGGCGTCATGAAAACTCGTGATTTCGGGCATTTCTGGCCGTTTTCGTGGGCTATAGTCCACGTTTTTTGGGTCCCGGGAGGACTTTGATGCCCCGTGACCCCAGGTACACGACTCCAGCGGCATCGTGAAAACTCGTGATTTCGGGCATTTCTGGCCGTTTTCGTGGGCTATAGTCCACGTTTTTTGGGTCCCAGGAGGATTTCGATGCCCCGTGACCCCCGGTACACGACTCCAGCGGCATCGTGGAAACTCGTGATTTCGGGCATTTCTTGCCGTTTTCGTGGGCTATAGTCCACGTTTTTTGGGTCCCGGGAGGATTTCGATGCCCTGTGACCCCCGGTACACGACTCCAGCGGCGTCGTGGAAACTAGTGATTTCAGGCATTTCTGGCCGTTTTCGTGGGCTATAGTCCACGGTTTTTGGGTCCCGGGAGGATTTCGATGCCCCGTGACCCCCGGTACACGACTCCAGCGGCGTCGTGAAAACTCGTGATTTCGGGCATTTCTGGCCGTTTTCGTGGGCTATAGTCCACGTTTTTTGGGTCCCAGGAGGATTTCGATGCCCCGTGACCCCCGGTACACGACTCCAGCGGCATCGTGGAAACTCGTGATTTCGGGCATTTCTGGCCGTTTTCGTGGGCTATAGTCCACGTTTTTTGGGTCCCGGGAGGATTTCGATGCCCTGTGACCCCCGGTACACGACTCCAGCGGCGTCGTGGAAACTAGTGATTTCAGGCATTTCTGGCCGTTTTCGTGGGCTATAGTCCACGGTTTTTGGGTCCCGGGAGGATTTCGATGCCCCGTGACCCCCGGTACACGACTCCAGCGGCGTCGTGAAAACTCGTGATTTCGGGCATTTCTGGCCGTTTTCGTGGGCTATAGTCCACGTTTTTTGGGTCCCGGGAGGATTTCGATGCCCCGTGACCCCCGGTACACGACTCCAGCGGCGTCGTGAAAACTCGTGATTTCGGGCATTTCTGGCCGTTTTCGTGGGCTATAGTCCACGTTTTTTGGGTCCCGGGAGGATTTCGATGCCCTGTGACCCCCGGTACACGACTCCAGCGGCGTCGTGTAAACTCGTGATTTCGGGCATTTCTGGCCGTTTTCGTGGGCTATAGTCCACGTTTTTTTGGGTCCCGGGAGGATTTCGATGCCCCGTGACCCCCGGTACACGACTCCAGCGGCATCGTGTAAACTCGTGATTTCGGGCATTTCTGGCCGTTTTCCTAGGCTATAGTCCACGTTTTTTTGGGTCCCGGGAGGATTTCGATGCCCCGTGACCCCCGGTACACGACTCCAGCGGCATCGGGAAAACTCGTGATTTCGGGCATTTCTGGCCGTTTTCGTGGGCTATAGTCCACGGTTTTTGGGTCCCGGGAGGATTTCGATACCCCGTGACCCCCGGTACACGACTCTCACGGCTTCGTGAAAACTCGTGATTTCGGGCATTTCTGGCCGTTTTCGTGGGCTATAGTCCACGTTTTTCGGGTCCCGGGAGGATTTCGATGCCCCGTGACCCCCGGTACACGACTCCAGCGGCGTCGTGAAAACTCGTGATTTCGGGCATTTCTGGCCGTTTTCGTGAGCTATAGTCCACGTTTTTCGGGTCCCGGGAGGATTTCGATGCCCCGTGACCCCCGGTACACGACTCCAGCGGCGTCGTGAAAACTCGTGATTTCGGGCATTTCTGGCCGTTTTCGTGGGCTATAGTCCACGGTTTTTGGGTCCCGGGAGGATTTCGATGCCCCGTGACCCCCGGTACACGACTCTAGCGGCGTCGTGAAAACTAGTGATTTCAGGCATTTCTGACCGTTTTCGTGGGCTATAGTCCACGTTTTTTTGGGTCCCGGGAGGATTTCGATGCCCCGTGACCCCCGGTACACGACTCCAGCGGCATCGTGAAAACTCGTGATTTCGGCATTTCTGGCCGTTTTCGTGGGCTATAGTCCACGTTTTTTGGCTCCCGGGAGGATTTCGATGCCCCGTGACCCCCGGTACACGACTCCAGCGGCATCGTGAAAACTCGTGATTTCGGGCATTTCTGGCCGTTTTCGTGGGCTATAGTCCACGTTTTTTGGGTCCCGGGAGGATTTCGATGCCCCGTGACCCCCGGTACACGACTCCAGCGGCGTCGTGAAAACTCGTGATTTCGGGCATTTCTGGCCGTTTTCGTGGGCTATAGTCCACGTTTTTTGGGTCCCGGGAGGATTTCGATGCCCTGTGACCCCCGGTACACGACTCCAGCGGCGTCGTGGAAACTAGTGATTTCAGGCATTTCTGGCCGTTTTCGTGGGCTATAGTCCACGGTTTTTGGGTCCCGGGAGGATTTCGATGCCCCGTGACCCCCGGTACACGACTCCAGCGGCGTCGTGAAAACTCGTGATTTCGGGCATTTCTGGCCGTTTTCGTGGGCTATAGTCCACGTTTTTTGGGTCCCGGGAGGATTCGATGCCCCGTGACCCCCGGTACACGACTCCAGCGGCGTCGTGAAAACTCGTGATTTCGGGCATTTCTGGCCGTTTTCGTGGGCTATAGTCCACGTTTTTTGGGTCCCGGGAGGATTTCGATGCCCTGTGACCCCCGGTACACGACTCCAGCGGCGTCGTGTAAAACTCATGATTTCGGGCATTTCTGGCCGTTTTCGTGGGCTATAGTCCACGTTTTTTTGGGTCCCGGGAGGATTTCGATGCCCCGTGACCCCCGGTACACGACTCCAGCGGCATCGTGTAAACTCGTGATTTCGGGCATTTCTGGCCGTTTTCCTAGGCTATAGTCCACGTTTTTTTGGGTCCCGGGAGGATTTCGATGCCCCGTGACCCCCGGTACACGACTCCAGCGGCATCGGGAAAACTCGTGATTTCGGGCATTTCTGGCCGTTTTCGTGGGCTATAGTCCACTTTTTTTGGCTCGCGGGAGGATTTCGATGCCCCGTGACCCCCGGTACACGACTCCAGCGGCATCGTGAAAACACGTGATTTCGGGCATTTCTGGCCGTTTTCGTGGGCTATAGTCCACGTTTTTGGGTCCCGGGAGGATTTCGATGCCCCGTGACCCCCGGTACACGACTCCAGCGGCGTCGTGAAAACTCGTGATTTCGGGCATTTCTGGCCGTTTTCGTGGGCTATAGTCCACGTTTTTTGGGTCCCGGGAGGATTTCGATGCCCTGTGACCCCCGGTACACGACTCCAGCGGCGTCGTGAAAACTCGTGATTTCGGGCATTTCTGGCCGTTTTCGTGGGCTATAGTCCACGTTTTTTGGGTCCCGGGAGGATTTCGATGCCCCGTGACCCCCGGTACACGACTCCAGCGGCGTCGTGAAAACTCGTGATTTCGGGCATTTCTGGCCGTTTTCGTGGGCTATAGTCCACGTTTTTTGGGTCCCGGGAGGATTTCGATGCCCTGTGACCCCCGGTACACGACTCCAGCGGCGTCGTGTAAACTCGTGATTTCGGGCATTTCTGGCCGTTTTCGTGGGCTATAGTCCACGTTTTTTTGGGTCCCGGGAGGATTTCGATGCCCCGTGACCCCCGGTACACGACTCCAGCGGCATCGTGTAAACTCGTGATTTCGGGCATTTCTGGCCGTTTTCCTAGGCTATAGTCCACGTTTTTTTGGGTCCCGGGAGGATTTCGATGCCCCGTGACCCCCGGTACACGACTCCAGCGGCATCGGGAAAACTCGTGATTTCGGGCATTTCTGGCCGTTTTCGTGGGCTATAGTCCACGGTTTTTGGGTCCCGGGAGGATTTCGATACCCCGTGACCCCCGGTACACGACTCTCACGGCTTCGTGAAAACTCGTGATTTCGGGCATTTCTGGCCGTTTTCGTGGGCTATAGTCCACGTTTTTCGGGTCCCGGGAGGATTTCGATGCCCCGTGACCCCCGGTACACGACTCCAGCGGCGTCGTGAAAACTCGTGATTTCGGGCATTTCTGGCCGTTTTCGTGAGCTATAGTCCACGTTTTTCGGGTCCCGGGAGGATTTCGATGCCCCGTGACCCCCGGTACACGACTCCAGCGGCGTCGTGAAAACTCGTGATTTCGGGCATTTCTGGCCGTTTTCGTGGGCTATAGTCCACGGTTTTTGGGTCCCGGGAGGATTTCGATGCCCCGTGACCCCCGGTACACGACTCTAGCGGCGTCGTGAAAACTAGTGATTTCAGGCATTTCTGACCGTTTTCGTGGGCTATAGTCCACGTTTTTTGGGTCCCGGGAGGATTTCGATGCCCCGTGACCCCCGGTACACGACTCCAGCGGCATCGTGAAAACTCGTGATTTCGGGCATTTCTGGCCGTTTTCGTGGGCTATAGTCCACGTTTTTTGGCTCCCGGGAGGATTTCGATGCCCCGTGACCCCCGGTACACGACTCCAGCGGCATCGTGAAAACTCGTGATTTCGGGCATTTCTGGCCGTTTTCGTGGGCTATAGTCCACGTTTTTGGGTCCCGGGAGGATTTCGATGCCCCGTGACCCCCGGTACACGACTCCAGCGGCGTCGTGAAAACTCGTGATTTCGGGCATTTCTGGCCGTTTTCGTGGGCTATAGTCCACGTTTTTTGGGTCCCGGGAGGATTTCGATGCCCTGTGACCCCCGGTACACGACTCCAGCGGCGTCGTGGAAACTAGTGATTTCAGGCATTTCTGGCCGTTTTCGTGGGCTATAGTCCACGGTTTTTGGGTCCCGGGAGGATTTCGATGCCCCGTGACCCCCGGTACACGACTCCAGCGGCGTCGTGAAAACTCGTGATTTCGGGCATTTCTGGCCGTTTTCGTGGGCTATAGTCCACGTTTTTTGGGTCCCGGGAGGATTTCGATGCCCCGTGACCCCCGGTACACGACTCCAGCGGCGTCGTGAAAACTCGTGATTTCGGGCATTTCTGGCCGTTTTCGTGGGCTATAGTCCACGTTTTTTGGGTCCCGGGAGGATTTCGATGCCCTGTGACCCCCGGTACACGACTCCAGCGGCGTCGTGTAAACTCATGATTTCGGGCATTTCTGGCCGTTTTCGTGGGCTATAGTCCACGTTTTTTTGGGTCCCGGGAGGATTTCGATGCCCCGTGACCCCCGGTACACGACTCCAGCGGCATCGTGTAAACTCGTGATTTCGGGCATTTCTGGCCGTTTTCCTAGGCTATAGTCCACGTTTTTTTTGGGTCCCGGGAGGATTTCGATGCCCCGTGACCCCCGGTACACGACTCCAGCGGCATCGGGAAAACTCGTGATTTCGGGCATTTCTGGCCGTTTTCGTGGGCTATAGTCCACTTTTTTTGGCTCCCGGGAGGATTTCGATGCCCCGTGACCCCCGGTACACGACTCCAGCGGCATCGTGAAAACACGTGATTTCGGGCATTTCTGGCCGTTTTCGTGGGCTATAGTCCACGTTTTTGGGTCCCGGGAGGATTTCGATGCCCCGTGACCCCCGGTACACGACTCCAGCGGCGTCGTGAAAACTCGTGATTTCGGGCATTTCTGGCCGTTTTCGTGGGCTATAGTCCACGTTTTTTGGGTCCCGGGAGGATTTCGATGCCCTGTGACCCCCGGTACACGACTCCAGCGGCGTCGTGGAAACTAGTGATTTCAGGCATTTCTGGCCGTTTTCGTGGGCTATAGTCCACGGTTTTTGGGTCCCGGGAGGATTTCGATGCCCCGTGACCCCCGGTACACGACTCCAGCGGCGTCGTGAAAACTCGTGATTTCGGGCATTTCTGGCCGTTTTCGTGGGCTATAGTCCACGTTTTTTGGGTCCCGGGAGGATTTCGATGCCCCGTGACCCCCGGTACACGACTCCAGCGGCATCGTGAAAACTCGTGATTTCGGGCATTTCTGGCCGTTTTCGTGGGCTATAGTCCACGTTTTTTGGCTCCCGGGAGGATTTCGATGCCCCGTGACCCCCGGTACACGACTCCAGCGGCATCGTGAAAACTCGTGATTTCGGGCATTTCTGGCCGTTTTCGTGGGCTATAGTCCACGTTTTTGGGTCCCGGGAGGATTTCGATGCCCCGTGACCCCCGGTACACGACTCCAGCGGCGTCGTGAAAACTCGTGATTTCGGGCATTTCTGGCCGTTTTCGTGGGCTATAGTCCACGTTTTTTGGGTCCCAGGAGGATTTCGATGCCCCGTGACCCCCGGTACACGACTCCAGCGGCATCGTGGAAACTCGTGATTTCGGGCATTTCTTGCCGTTTCCGTGGGCTATAGTACACGTTTTTTGGGTCCCGGGAGGATTTCGATGCCCTGTGACCCCCGGTACACGACTCCAGCGGCGTCGTGGAAACTAGTGATTTCAGGCATTTCTGGCCATTTTTGTGGGCTATAGTCCACGGTTTTTGGGTCCCGGTAGGATTTCGATGCCCCGTGACCCCCGGTACACGACTCCAGCGGCATCGTGAAAACTCGTGATTTCGGGCATTTCTGGCCGTTTTCGTGGGCTATAGTCCACGTTTTTGGGTCCCGGGAGGATTTCGATGCCCCGTGACCCCCGGTACACGACTCCAGCGGCGTCGTGAAAACTCGTGATTTCGGGCATTTCTGGCCGTTTTCGTGGGCTATAGTCCACGTTTTTTGGGTCCCGGGAGGATTTTGATGCCCCGTGACCCCAGGTACACGACTCCAGCGGCGTTGTGAAAACTCGTGATTTCGGGCATTTCTGGCCGTTTTCGTGGGCTATAGTCCACGTTTTTTGGGTCCCAGGAGGATTTCGATGCCCCGTGACCCCCGGTACACGACTCCAGCGGCATCGTGGAAACTCGTGATTTCGGGCATTTCTTGCCGTTTTCGTGGGCTATAGTCCACGTTTTTTGGGTCCCGGGAGGATTTCGATGCCCTGTGACCCCCGGTACACGACTCCAGCGGCGTCGTGGAAACTAGTGATTTCAGGCATTTCTGGCCATTTTCGTGGGCTATAGTCCACGGTTTTTGGGTCCCGGGAGGATTTCGATGCCCCGTGACCCCCGGTACACGACTCCAGCGGCGTCGTGAAAACTCATGATTTCTGGCATATCTGGCCGTTTTCGTGGGCTATAGTCCACGGTTTTTGGGTCCCGGGAGGATTTCGATGCCCCGTGACCCCCGGTACACGACTCCAGCGACGTCATGAAAACTCGTGATTTCGGGCATTTCTGACCGTTTTCGTGAGCTATAGTCCACGTTTTTTGGGTCCCAGTAGGATTTCGATGCCCCGTGACCCTCGGTACATGACTCCAGCGGCATCGTGAAAAATCATGATTTCGGGCATTTCTGACCGTTTTCGTGGGCTATGGTCCACGTTTTTTGGGTCCCGGGAAGATTTCGATGCCCCGTGACCCCCGGTACATGACTCCAGCGGCATCGTGAAAACTCGTGATTTCGGGCATTTCTGACCGTTTTCGTGGGCTATAGACCACGTTTTTTGGGGCCCGGGAGGATTTCGATGCCTCGTGACCCCCGGTACATGACTCCAGCGGCATCGTGAAAAATCGTGATTTCGGGCATTTCTGGCCGTTTTCGCGGGCACCAGGATGTTGTGGCTAAAAGAATAATAATGGGGGTTTGGAAGGCCAACGGAAGAAGGTCTCACAAAGCTGAAAGTGATCATTATACAAGAGTAAGTCTTATAATCGAAGCTATGCAAGGAGTAGTGATTGCCAGACAACGGATGCACATAGAGCTATAAGTGTATGAAAGCTCTCCAATGGAACTAGTGGGGGTGCATCTAACTTGCTTGCTCATGAAGACCTAGAGCACTTTTGAGGAGGCTCATCATTGGAATATACAAGCCAAGTTCTATAATGTAAAGTTCCCCACATAGTTATGCAAGTAAAGTATGAAAACTCTCTCATATGGAGTACAAGTGCTAAACATGAGCACAAATGATGACTATGAATAATATGGGTGCTATAACATGAGCACAAGTCTGGATAAAGAGTTGTAATGTTGCCCCCCTTTTTTTTCTTTTTCTTTTTCTCTTTTTCTCTTTTTTCTTTTTTTTTGTATTTTTTTGTTTCTCTTTTCAATGTCCTCAATGGCTCTTTTCACTTTAAGGGGCAAACATCCTAATATGACAACACACTTTTGATACAAGGATCTCATAAGGGATAAAACATGGTGTATGAAACGGTGCCTCTGCCAGTGTAGCAGGATATGCAATGATCTAGCGTAACATGGGTAAAACCACACATTAGCTGTAAAGAATCATGCAAAGCAATATATAAATGATGAATGACAACAAGTCATGTAATGTAAGATGAAAGTTGCATGGCAATATATCTCGGAACAGCTATGGAAATGTTGTAGTAGGTAGGTATGGTGGATGTTTTGAGGAAGATATTTGGCTTATGTGTAGGAGAACATGATGAATATCTCCCACGAGTTTTGGATGTACCCGCGAAGTATGCACCAACTCTCAATGTGAGAAAGGGCAATGCAAAGTACCGAAGAGGCTAGCAAATATGGAGGTGGAAGTGCCATGAAAACCGCAGCTTTAGAACTCACAAGAAAAAGGATTCCAAATAGAAATATGATTGTCGTGGGATTGTCACGACAGATGTTTTCGGGTGGAAACTTGAGTATTGGGACATAGCGACTTCTGACATCTGGAGCTTGTATAGCGTGGCGTGGGGAAACAAGGGTTTTACCCAGGTTCGGCCCCTCGTCTTGAGGTAAAGACCTACTTCCTGCTACTGCTTTATTGATATGGGTTTCGAGGACTCGGCGCCTTAGCTTCCGGGTCTCGAGATTACAATGGTGGTACTTGCGATCTGGTAAAGCTTCCCCCTCTAGGAACCAGGAGACCCCCCCTATATAGGCGGTGGGTCCCGCTGGAGGTACAAGGCGGGATCCGGGTTACCATCGTACCCGGACTCTACTCTAAACCCTCTAAGGCTTCGCCTTCCTTATCAGGACTCCGTCTTGTACTTGGTCTCTCCAGCCTTCTGGATCCCTCTTAACTTGTGGGCCAAGTCACACGTCACACGCCGGTTTACGTGGGACCCGGCCCATATCTTCATGCTTGACCCGGCCCTGGTTCTTACCGGGCCGGCTTGTCTTCTAGGTCGGTGGGCCTACCGGGTTATGATCCCCCCAACAGTAGCCCACAGGATAACTTGGACACCAAAATCGACTTGCGGCACCTTAGCACTCTTGGGCACAATCTAGGGGAAGCCGTCATTCCTTTTGTCCGGGTTATCATCTGAAAAACAATAAACAACTTATTAAACAAGCAGGCACACGGGTGTCAGTTTGGCCGGCTCTTGCTGGCGGCCCGTTCATAACCGGGCCACTGCTTGCCGACTTTTCTTTCTTTTAAGCCTTTGACTCTCTGAATTCTTTATTCTTTCTCCGAACTATCGGTCAACCTTCTCGGTCAATCGGTCAACCTTCCTGGTCAACGGCATATTCAATGCATATCCAAGCGCGGGAATCGAGGAGACAATAACCACCTCGGGGAAGCAAAGATCTTGTCAGGAATATCTCCTGGACATCAGATCTTGTCCCCCGGGATAATGATTATCCCTTTATCTTCCCCATTTTACCCCTAGGTCAAACCCCAGGGGGCTATAAATAGGGTCACGGGGCGAAAATGCACGTCACTCCACCCCCCCCCCCCCCCCCCCCCCCCCCCCCGCGCGTGCGCCCTGCTTCGTCTTCAACCTCGAGCCCGTCTCTCTCTCTCTCCAAGCTCAAGCATCCCGAGCCATTCGTCTCCCGAGCTCAAGATCCCGCTCAAGAACTCAACCGCGCGTCGTCGCCAACCTCGCGGTCCAGACCTGCTCCTTCCTTGTTTAATCGGTAAGCCTTTTCACCGCTCCTGCATTCCCAATCTTGATCTGGTTCTTTCGGATGAACTCATGTTCTTCGCGTTCTTGATTTTTCTCTTTTAATCTTGACTTTCCGAGACTCCTTAGATCTGCTATGCCTTGCACTATTCACGGCGACGCCGTTTATTCCTTTGCATCTAGATATTTTCCCTTCCTGGGATCCGCTCCGATGAACTCGATCCATGGCCTTCAATCTTCTGTTTTCTCGGGATTTCTTTGATGAACTGGCTCGGGCCTTTTGCTTTTCTTTTTTCCTTCTATTTTCTGTGTCCTTCTAGATCCGCATTGAAATCTTCCATTTACATTTCTCTGTTTTTTGTAGATCTCCGTTTTCGTGAGTTGTAACTAAGTGTTCCGGAATCTATTTGTGGTTTTTAATGACCCATGACAAAATTCATAATTTATTTTCTGATCGCTTTTCTGGGTTGTAATTCAGTGTTATAGAATCCAGGTGTGGTTTTGAATGGCACGTGGCCCCGTTACATGAGTCTACTGAAATCGTCAAAAATCTTGATTTCAGACATTTCTAATCGTTTTCGTGAGTTGTAACTCAGTGTTTTGCGTTCCAGGGTTTTCAATGGTTCGTGATCCCGTTACACGAGTCTAATAATATCGTCAAAACTCGTGGTTTCGGGCTATTTTCCTGGGTTTATTATTAATGTCAAAAAAAGGCAAATAAGTGATCCCGTTCCATGAGTCTAATAATATCATCAAAACTCATGTTTTTGGCATTTCTACATGTTTTCGTGAGTTTATTATTAGTGTCAAAAAAGGCAAACAAGTGACGGGCTTGTAGTATTTTGTTCTCCTGTTGAGCTTGTTTGCAAAAAAAAATATGGAGAACGATGATAGACGAGAAGAAAGAGTGGACCGACAAATGGCCAATACGCCTCGTGTACGTAGTATCGGTATAAAGTATACGGAGTAGTTGAGGCCGGCAGGCAGGGGCGAGAATAGAATAAGCGTGTTGGTGCGGGACCTGGTTGCAAGAGTCAGTCACTCGCTCGCTGCTTCCTCTTTTCCCCACTCACCTCCGACGGCCGGACGGACGGACGGCCGGCCGATCTACCTACCCACCGAACTACTGTACCTCCGGCGGGCAAGAGAGCAGAGCTGATCGGATCTGCGCAAAGGCAGCCGGCGAGGGGGCGGCGGCGATGAGCGCGTCGCGGTTCATAAAGTGCGTGACGGTGGGGGACGGCGCCGTGGGGAAGACCTGCCTCCTCATCTCCTACACGTCCAACACCTTCCCCACGGTTCTTCCTCCTTCTGCTACCTACAGTAGCTAGCACGCTAGTAGCTTGCTCAATTTCCATGGCTGAACGATTCTTGGGGACTGATATAGTGATTTTTTGCCACGGTTTTAGCACTTTTTGCGTATCTGAATATGTGTGCGCGTACAGGATTACGTCCCCACCGTCTTCGACAACTTCAGCGCCAACGTCGTCGTCGACGGCAGCACCGTCAACCTCGGCCTCTGGGACACCGCAGGTCGCTCATCTCTCCTGCCTGCCTCTGCTTTCTTTCTTTCTTTCTTTCTTTCTTTCTTTCTTGGCCAGTGAACTCATATTCCTGTTATCATCACAACAGGGCAAGAGGACTACAACCGGCTACGCCCGCTGAGCTACCGCGGCGCCGACGTCTTCCTCCTCGCATTCTCCCTCATCAGCAAGGCCAGCTACGAGAACGTATCCAAGAAGGCAACCACCATTCTCCTTGCTCTTCACACTTTCTCCCACCACCTGTTTTCTGGTTTATCAACCTCTTAGCTCACCTACGTTTATCACCGTTTCTTCTTCAGTGGATTCCTGAACTGAGGCACTATGCTCCTGGTGTGCCCATCGTTCTTGTAGGCACAAAGCTTGGTATGTGTGCCATCCCATTCACCTCCTACTGCATTTTCTCTGTTATAGACCTATGTCAGTTGTGGGTACCACATACCTGGCACTGGCAGCACCATTAGTAGTAGAGTAAATACCCGCTAGCTGTTTGCTTGAGTTAACTAACCACAACACTTATTAGTATAGGTTTCTAGTGTCTTTGTTGTCATGAACTCACCTCTACTGTTATTCATGCTTTACCATGTGCTTTATGAATATTTCATTTACGCAAACAATCTGCACAAACTTTTGATGGCAAACAAGTTATTGGAATTTGATGCCCGCTCTCTATTCACCTCTACGGCTCTACCGTTATTCATGCTTCAGTAAATGCTTGAATATCATCTTTACCCAAATTATCTGTGTCAGAACACTCATGATATTCAGTTTGAATTGCTGGGTGTGAAACTAAGATTTGATGTGGTATTCTTCTATCCAAGTAAAGAATGGTATACCAATGGGGATGGTATTTGTTTGGTTATGTGACATGTATCCCTTTGAACATCTTGTCAAGCTGACAGATTGTTGACCTCTAACAACATGCTGATTGTCTTTTTTAGGATTGCAGAATATACTGAATTTACATCCAAAGCTTGATAAATATTCAATTGCTGGTTGTGGAACTAATGTTTGATCTGATATTCGTGTATCAAAATAAAGAATGTTTTACAGATGGGCATGGTATTTGATTGGCACCACTGGGCTATTACTTAAGTATTACGTTCTATCTGGCTAGAAATCTATTTCTTTAGCTCAAGTTACTGAGGCCCATTTGTGTCTGGCTGTCGGCACTCTTGCTGTGACTTCACAGTTCTTATCATTCTTAGAGCCCAACTGTTTTAGCCGCTTGACCCTAAGTTGCAAGAAATGCTATATAATCAGTCGTTATATCGCATTTGTTGGCTGCCGTTTTGCTTGTAACTTTTTCTGCCTGTAAGAAACGTCATTTAACTGAGCAGAAAAAAATCTTAACTATTAAATTACAGCAGTAATTATTGCCATTCTTTGAGTCCAGACTGTTGTAGGCACATGGCACTGGCTTGTTAAAAAATGCTCTCTAGTCCAGTGGTTGTACACATCTTTGTGCATTCTTTGGCCATTGCTTATTGGTTGTTTGTTACTGTTGCTACCTGTAACAAACGCCGTATTTCTCAGCAGTGCTTAACAATTAATTTTGAATTGCTGGTTGCGATATGAAGATTTGGTCCATATAGAGAATGTTATACAAATGGACATGGTATATTTTGTGGTACCATTTATGTATGCCTCACATGCCTCTGGGAATTCTAATGTACTACTACTAGTATTTATTAGGTTATGTCTAGTTGGAACCCAAATTCTTTAGCTCAAGTCCAAGTACCAGGTTCTGTTTGGTTACAAACCAAAATTTGTAGCTCAGGTCCATGTTTAGCCCAGGTAGGCAATTCTCAGTTTGTCTTTTGTAGTTCATGCCGTTATTGACGGTTCACTGTAAGAAATCTGTGGCTCTACTCATTGTTTCTCATTATTTGGCCATTATTTATTACTGTTACTGCCTGTAAGAAACGTCAGTATAACCGAGCTGCACTTAACCTTTACGTTACTGTGAACAGATCTGCGGGATGACAAGCAGTTTTTCGTTGACCACCCGGGCGCGGTTCCTATTTCCACTGCTCAGGTACGCGCTCACTGAAACAAGAGCCTACTTGTATATCTTCATGTCTGGTTGCTTCGCAGGAAGCGGCATCAAAGGGAAAAGACATGGTATAAACTCTTGTCTGTCGCTGCTGGCCTGCAGGGCGAAGAGCTGAAGAAGGTGATCGGCGCGACGGCCTACATCGAGTGCAGCTCGAAAACACAGCAGGTACTAGGGTAGCAGATGCGGACTTTCTTAACAGTTGTACAAGCCTAGACGCAGCTTGGTTGGCTTACTGACTGGTGTGCGTTTGTTTCTGCGCCTGTGTACCTGCTACCTACGTGCAGAACATCAAGGCGGTGTTCGATGCGGCCATCAAGGTGGTGCTCCAGCCCCCGAAGCAGAAGAGGAGGAAGAGGAAAGCGCAGAAAGGGTGCGCCATCTTGTGATCAAAATGGTTCTATTCTATTACTGGCAGGCCGAGCCGAGCCGAGCCAAGCAGAGGGTTTCTGAAGCCTCTGGCTTCGAAGGATGTTGTCGCCTTCTGACTTGGCTGTTGTTGTTGTATAATTTGGGTTGATAACTAAGCTGTGTGTTGTTGTAAGATCCAGCTGATGATGCACTCACCCGGTTTCCGCCTTCTTTCTAGCTTGCTATAGTCTTGTACCAGTGCTGTATGGATGGAAAATTAGAGTATGGATTTGTGCCTGTGGTAAGAACAACTTTATGGAGTAGTAGCTTGCTGAATCGATCGTGGCTGCAAATGTAGCAACTTGTTTGTGGTGCATCAAACTGTCTGCAGAAATGTTGAGGCTGACACTGACAGTAGTAAGAAATCACACACACACACACATCACAAGGCTAGCGCTAGGACTAGGAGAGGGAGGAGGAGGAGCAGAGGCATGGAGGAGGTGAGGAGCCTGCCGCCGGCGCTGCTGCAGGGGAGGGCGTCGTCGTCGGGGTCGCTGAAGCAGCCGTGCGGTTGCGCGATGCCCCTGCCGGCGGCCTCGAGCCGGAAGGTGGTGCCTGGCTTGCCGGCGCTGAAGAGGAGGCACCAGAAGTCGGGCCCGTGGCGGCGCTGGCGCAGGATCCCGGCGCCCACCTGGGTGTGCTGCCTACCCCGGAGCACCGCCGCCGTCGTGCTGGCGTTGGCTCCGATGACTAGCACGGATGAGTCGTCTTGCCCTTGTGTGAAGCAGCCGAGGAGGCGGGCAGAGACGAGGTCGACGGTGGGCAGCTCGACGCCGCAGTTGGCGGCGTACACCTCCGTCACGTCCCTCTCCGGCGGGTGGCACGACGCCAGCTCGGTGCCGTCGTCGTCGAGGCAGTGGGCGAGGTACTGCAGCGCCATGCAGCCGAGGCCCTTGCTGCTGCGTAGCGCCGGCAGCCTCGCTGCCGTCCGGTTCGCGTTCACCGCCGCCACCAGCGCGTTGGCGGGGTTGCGGATTCCACCATTTCCTCCTCCACCTTGTTTGTGCACATACCATACATTCATTCATTCATCCATAGATCCACATCCACTCCGAGAAAGAAAATGATACAGTACTGTAATTAAACGAGAAAGAAGAAGGTGACAAGAAAGAAAGAAAGAAAGAAAGAAAGAAAGAAACTAACCGTGGTGGATGTGGATGACGGCGGCAGCAGGAGCAGAGGAGGTGAGGGCAGGACGAGGCAGAAGCATGGAGGTGGCGGCGGCGAGTGCTGCTACTAGTAGCAGGCTTCTTCCCCACATCGAGTAGTACAGTAGCTACTACTACAAGAAAGGAAGATGAGAACGAAATCTTACTGCCGACCAAGGTAGAAGAAGAAGCTCTACTGTTCGTTCATCACTCACCTATGACTGTGAGAGCACGGAAAGGAGCAAATAAATTACTGTACTGCACTAGGCTCTAGGCAGGCAGACAGGCTGCAGTGGGCATCAGCCATCAAGTGACGGCAACGGTGGCCCATACCAACACTTACTTTTGCACACCGTACCCAGTTTTACTGCTACGACGATTTCGGATATGCAAAATATTTTTTAAACGTTCAAATTCTTTAAAAAAAATATAGATATATTAGCATATTCTGTGTTAGCATAAAAAGTTTCGCCAAGAAAAAACAGTTTTTCAGACCTGTGCAGAAAAGATAAACAAATGTCTCGTACAAAAACATTTTAGAGCGTCTAGATTTGTCTTTTTTCACAGGTCATAAAAAATGTTTCTTCTCGGAATTATTTATGCTAATATAAAATGTCTTAAAGTATTTCCAAAAAAAATATTTTGAAATTTGTTTTTTAGCAGTGGGTTCACATGATCCGATATGGATTTTTTGTGCGGATTTACCCGTTGTGCAAAATATTTTTAAAATCTTCTCAAAATTTAGAAAAACAATTAATATATATTAGGACATTTTATGTTAGCACAAAAATGTTCATGGAGAAAAAACATTTTTATGGCATGTGTAAAAAAGACAAACAAATGTCTCGTACAAAATCATTTTGCAGCGTCCAAATTTTCCTTTTTACACATATCACAAAAAAATCTCTTTGCGGAACTTTTTGTGTTGCTGCTGCTATACACTTTTTCCTTTTTACATATACTATACTATTGCAGTGTCCGGTTCTTATATGTTTTTTCACTGATTCTCCTAAGATACTTCAGTATATTCTTGACTGCGGTCCAATGAATCATACCCGGATCAAGCTAAGATCCAGTGCCACAACCGGTCGAGTACTCAGCATGACATACATGATGGAGCATATGAATGAGGCATAGGGCATGTTGGACATCTCTCTTCTCCCACCGGTCAGTTGCTGGGCACTGAGTCACACTCAAAGATTTACCTTTTTGCACAGGCAAGAACCCTTTCTTGGACTGATCCATTTTAAACCTCTTCAAAACTTTATCTAGGTAAGTACTCTGACTTAATGATATTAGGCTCCTTGTTATATCTCTATAGATTTAAATATTTAAATGCCTAATACATATGCGGCTTCATCCAAGTTTTTCATGGAAAATTTTGTGTTCAGATATTCTTTCACACCATTCAGCATTTGCACGTCATTTCCAATCAGTAGTATGTCATCCATATATAGGAATAGGAATGATACTGAGCTCTCACTCGTTTTCTTGTAAATGTAGGTCTCTTCGCCATTCTGGATAAATCCAAAACCTCTGATTACCTCATCAAAGTGAAGATTCTAGCTCTGGGACGCTTGCTTCAGCCTATAAATGGAACATTGAAATTTGCACACCTTTCCATCATCATCGGGATTGATAAAATCCTCTGCTCGTATCATATACAGTTCTTACTCAATATTGTCATTAAGGAACGCGGTTTTACCGTTCATTTGACATATCTCGTAGTAGAAATATGCATCAATTGCTAGTAAAACCCGAATGGACTTAAGCATCGTTACGGGAGAAAAAGTCTCATCGTAGTCAACTACTTGAATTTGTCGGAAACCTTTTACGACAAGTCAAGTTTTATAGACGGTAACATTTCCGTCTGCGTCAGTCTTTTTTGTTAGAGATGCATTTATTCTCAACAGCCTTGCGGCGTTCTAGAATATTTATCAAAATCCATGCTTTATTCTTATACATGGATCATATCTCGGATTTCATGGCTTCCAGCCATTTCTCGAACTCAGGGCTTTCCATTGCTTTCTTGTAATTTGTAGGACATTGGGTCTCTCCAGCATAGCACAGAAAAGGGAATTAAGGGCGGTAAAGCATGATACACATTCATGTATTTTGACATGTGTGCAGTGCAGCACCGGTGTTTTGTCGTGTTTATGGAATGAAGGGAAGAAGACGATGAAAACCTTCCTTAATTGTGTCCTGGCTGGGGGTGGCTCATATTTAGCCAAACAAGTCATGTGGGGGGGGGGGGGGGGGGGGGGCATGTGTATACCGGGGGTGTGGTGTGGTGGCTCATATTTGGCCAACCAAGCAAAGCAAAGCAAAGCAAAGATTTCATTTCACCGTGGGATCATGGGAGCGGCTGAACCAGGCATCCAAAGATAAGGCAGAGAAGAGCAGGCGCCATGGCCACCATCCGCCCTTTCCCCTCCTTCTCATCGGCCAGGACGACGGGCGGCAGGAGGGCTAGGCTGGTGCTCTGCTGCGGCAATGAGACGCTGACGGTGGCCATCACGGGAGCCACCGGGTTCGTGGGGCGCAGGCTGGTGCAGAAGCTCCTCTCCGGTATCTCATCTCATCTCTCCTTCTCCTTGAGTCGATCGTGTTGGTGTAGCTAATAATCGCTCTAGCTTGCTTGCTTGCTTGCTTGCTTGCTTAACAGACGAGCACAAGGTGTGCGTCCTGACGCGCTCCGCCTCCAAGGCCGCCTCTGTTTTCCCCGGTAACCTAACCTAACCTAACCATCTTCACTGCTTACTTAACTGCTGATTTGATTGCTGAATTGTACTGTACTACTCACCTGCTCACTGATGAGTCTTGCATTGCTTCAGCGTCCACGTACCCTGGAGTGACCATCGCGGAGCAGCAGGGCGAGTGGGAGCGCTGCATCCGGGCCTCCACCGCCGTCGTCAACCTCGCCGGGATGCCCATCAGCACCAGGTGGTCGCCCGAGGTGAAGAGGGAGATCATGCAGAGCAGAGTCAATGTCACCTCAAAGGTACAGTACGTCGACCGAAGCTAGGTGGTGCTTCTGAATTGAATTGAATTGAACTCAACTGAATTACTCAACTCAACTCAACTGAAGCTAGGTGGTGGATCACATCAACAATGCCCCCGCTGCTGACGCCCGACCCTCTGTTCTTGTCAGTGCCACTGCCGTCGGTTACTACGGTAATAACAGGAGTACATCAGTTGAGTTGGTGTAATTAACAAGAAAGAAAGAAAGAAACTGAAACTGAAACTGCACCTGCACCTGCACCTGCACCTGCACGCATGGCAGGTACAAGCGAGACTGACAGCTTCGACGAATGGAGCCCGTCGGGCACGGACTACCTCTCCGAGGTGTGCCGTGAGTGGGAGGGCCGGGCGCGGCAGGTGAACCAGGACGACGTCCGTCTGGTCCTGCTCCGCATCGGCGTGGTCCTCGGCAAGGACGGCGGCGCCCTGGCCAAGATGATCCCGCTCTTCATGATGTTCGCGGGCGGGCCGCTGGGCAGCGGCCGGCAATGGTTCTCGTGGATCCACCTGGACGACATCGTGGAGCTCATCTGCGAGTCCATCAGGAACCCGGCCTACGGCGGCGTCATCAACGGCACGGCGCCGCACCCGGTGCGGCTGGCGGAGATGTGCGAGCGGCTGGGCCAGGTGGTGGGCCGCCCGTCGTGGCTGCCGGTGCCGGAGCTGGCGCTCAGGGCCGTCCTCGGGGAGGGCGCCACCGTGGTGCTGGACGGGCAGAAGGTGCTTCCGGTGAGGGCTGGCCAGCTCGGCTTCAGCTACCGGTACCCCTACGTCCGGGACGCCCTCAAGGCCATCGCCAAGGAGCTCTAGCCACAGTAGTGGCAGGATTAATGGCCGCGGAAATAGATATACACTATGAACAAACGGGTTTTGCTTGCATACTTCTTCCCCGACGTCGACGCCCTCTTCGACAACATGTCTGCCACCGCGAACGGATCTTCCTTCACTGGACCGCACGTGTTTCTCCTCTGTCTAGTCGAGATCATGTTTCAGACTTTCCTTCTAGCAATATGTGTAGAATTGCTATATGCGTACTCTTTGTTAGATTGCATGACTAGTTTGTTTCATACCTTTGTACCTATGCTATATCTACTGTTTTTATGGATTAAATCATGTAGAAAATTGCTCATATATTCAACAATAAATAGGTTCACCATTAGGTTAAAAAAAATTAACTAGTAAGGTTCGAATCATTATGTAATGATGATGGTAAATACTAACAAATCTCGTCATATCAACCCGAAGACTAGGTGCAACAAAAATTGACATGACCTTCAAAATACTAAAAATGTGATGTATACAAAATTTCACAATCCCATGACATATAATGGATAGATCGACACAAAATAGTTCAACGGGTCTAAAATTAATACTCATACGTGTAATAAGGTTTTACATCAAGAATCATACAACTTTCAAGTCTCGAAACATTGACAAAAGAAACAATATTCTTTCACTTTCAACTTCATAGCTCAATTGCTCACAATATTCAGAACAATACTTGTTCTATGCCCTTGCTCTCCCTCGCGCTAAGTGCTGCAACTGACGCCGAAACAATATGAAGATTGAAGAGGGAGAGCAGAACAAAAGAGGAGATTAGTAGGAGTAATCAAACAAGATGTTGGATCACAAAAAAAATAAACCGAGGCTGAATCATCAGCTTGGCGCGAACTGGTCGAGTAGAAGGCAGATGGGGGCCTCCGGCATACGCCTCCACGGCGGCCACCCGCCCGCCTTCCAAGCGCCCGGCCGGAGCTGATATAGGCATTGAACATGATTGGATGAAGAAGATGTATTTTACCTGAGAGCATCTCTACCGGGGGCCTCTAAATCGGTGTCCGGCACGCCCCAATTGGGCCTCCTTTGGGGGGTGCCGGACATGTGTCCGGTCAACATTTGGAGGCCGTCCACAATGGCACTCCCCAAAGGCCCACCCCCAAACACGCCCAAATTTTGAGCGAACTGCCGAACACCTTGCGGGCATGCCGTAGTCGCCGCCGATGAACATCACAAATGAGGAATATGATTTAAACTTCATTCAAACGAGATTTAACAAACTTACAATTTTGAATCTAAACGAGATTTAACAAACTAAACCTAGACTAAGGGCGAGAGAGAAGACCTATGCAGCTTCTCGCCAATCACTACAAGTGGCGGCGAGGAGAAGAGATGCCACTTCATGGCCATCGCTCATCACCGTATTTCTTGACACCCTCAACTAGCTTAATCACAGCTCGGCCTCCTGCACAGGCTTTGTTAACACGGGACGGGCGCGTCGTGTGTATGACGGGCGGGCCATCTCTGTCAGGGCCATGCCCGAGTCGATGTCCGGCACCCCCAGGAGGGCCTCCAAACTTGGAGACCCGATTGGGGGTGTCGGACATAAAATCGCTCGGGGCGAGACTTTGGAGGTGCCGATGGTGGGCGATTTTCGTGTCCGGCCCCCCAAAGTGCCTTCGGGGGTCCTTTAAAGACCCCCGGTGGAGATGCTCTGAGCAGAGCTGGTCTCGCGGCATCGGGAACGATGGGTGGACGTCGGGATGGCAGGATTGTTGTTGTTTTGGATTTAGTGAGACTTGTGAAACTTATATGTTCAGAAAGAGTTTTTTCATTGTGTCGTAATTAAGATTCTGGAGGTTGGGTGTGCGGTGTGCCTAATTTGACAACAGTGAGATACACGTTTCTTCCCTTATCCTAACAGAAGACCGAAGATTGCACAAAGGATAGGAGGGTTGTCCGGAAGTTAGGACAGGGTAGTTAAGACACTGGAACACTTGAGTAATAATAATACTAACAAAACAACGAATATAATGGAGCAGGTATGTATGTTTAAGAAAAAGAAAAAGGAGTGCTGGGCCCTTAAGTGTATTTGGACTTTTTTAGTACCCGCTGTTGATCATGTGTCCTGCAGGAGGATGAAGACAATAATGAAGTGTTATCTATTCTAGATTTTCAGCAACCTACCGGAACCATGTCACCAGTGCAAAAATAGTACTCTAAATGCCGTACAAAAAATATCATGAATTTTACTGATGACAGTTACAGCACAAAAAAACTTGGGTGGATCATCAGCATGTCAAGAAGATAATACATGTGTTGTGAACTCTCCTTCTCCTATCCACTTGTAGCCAACAATCTCTGTAAAACCAAAATCACACCTCAAGCTAATCAGAATCTCCACCTGAATCTTGCGTGCTCTAGCTAGCCAGCTATTGCGTCTGTGTCATTCTCCACCGGGTGGCGGCGGCAGCTCCCCGCCGATCTTGGGCGCAGCACCCAGCACCCGCTCCATGTCGAACCGTACCTCGATGTTGCGCATGCTGTACCCGACAATCATCAGCCAGAAAAGCAGGTTCGCCAGCTGGCTGCCGCTCGTCTCCGACACGGCTGTCTGCGCCAACCCACCGCCACCAACTAGTCAGCAACCAAAACGCATATGTTTTCTTCTGAAAACTACTATCCAAAACTACTATCGAGTTGGTTCTGCCAGATTCGATTTACCTTCATCTGCTTGGGGTCCGACACGGCCAGCAGACGCTTTATGAATGCATTCATGGCGAACACCACGTCCTCGCCCGCGCTGCTCGCCAGTTCCTGCAATAAAAAACAGATCAGCATTGATTAACAAAACTGACATAGTCGAGCAGTCTCACATATAGATCAAATTGTCTTCCACGTATAAGAAAATCAAAAGACAGGCTCAGTATTACATATACTCCCTGCTTATTAAGATGGACATTCAAAGATGGCATAAGTAACATTGTGCTAAAGTATTTCTATATATAAGCGAACAGAACAGAGATATATATACCTTTAGATTTTGAGGTTCTAGAGTTTTCAGGTATTCCAGGAGTTCGTTGCTTCCTTGAGAGGACTTCCTGGCGACCTGACGGCTCAGCTCGTCGATCTCCGCTTCGAGCAACTCGATGTATTTCACTGCGTCGATTTTTTCTGGTCCTGTGGCCTTGTTCCACCGGATCACTTCCCCCGACACCTTCTTCTGGGTTCCAGGAGCATAATCTTCTGAAGCCTGCAAATGCCAGGCATGCAAACATCACACAGCTGATTCTGGAACCTAGAACAATCAAGATAGGTACATTGTTGCGAAGTCAATGAGCGTGATTCTGGAACCTAGAACAATCAAGTACTAAGTGCAAATACAACAACCAATCAACCATATCACCAGCATAGTTTTGCAATGTTGGCAATTCATATGTACAGAGGTGTCTAGGGAGGTTCATCTCAACATCTTAGAGGCAATTTATATGCACGGAGGTATCTAGGGATGCCCATCTCAACATCATAGAGCATGTCTGGATTTGTTCTGTAACCTATCTTAACCAGAGAAAATGAATATTGCATCTCCGTTCTCAATAGCTCATCATAGAGCAAGTCTATTGAGGTACCAAGCTAGTGATACAAAAATATCAGTAATTGTGATAGCTGAATAAAGTTTCTTTGCAAACAGAATTAAGTCTTCCATGTGACACAAAGCTGTTCAATCATCAGGCGACGACAAGTACCAAGCTTGAGTCTAAAGCAGCTAATACAATGTCATGATCACACTTCTTCCAATCATAGATTTTAAGTCATGAACAACTATTAATGAATAGTAACTTAATACAGCTCGGCAATGTAGACCAACAAAAAGTAATGCAATTCCAGAAACAGGATTCTTGTTCCAACTTTCTCAGCCAGCTGTACTTAGCACTACACCATATCAAGGTTTTACTGTTCGATTAATCAATCAATTACACAATGATGGATCAGTATAAATGGCATGATTGTGATAGTAGGATCATTATTGTTGTCAAATCATTTGTAATGGGTTGATCTCATTTCTTGAAGGGGGTGAAATCATTTAGAAACCGAAATATCAGCAGAAGTACTGAATCATTATATCCCATGTGAAGTAATAAGCTAACACACGTCGATAAGAACCTTGTCTTCTTTCGGCTCAGGAAGAGCGATCTGCTCCAAACTCTGCTGCAACTCCAGACGGTACTGCGCATTCCTGAACATGTACCCAGTCATCAAAACACTGTACATGAGCTGAGCCAGATTTTCAGCAACCTGTGTTGATGAAAAGATAAGGAAACATGTCACCAACCAGTTCAGGGTAGAAATGCACACTTGTTCAGTGCAAAAAAAAAACATGATATTAAAGAAACTAACATCTTGAATGTTACAGATGACGTTCAATTACCGTTGTGACTGTCACAGCAAAAAACTGAGGCGGAAGAGTCCCAACCATGTTAGTCACAGTATGGCGCATGGCTTCAACAACCTTTGAGGAAAAAATATGCAGCAGGTGTCAGCATATAAAGATGATTATTAGCAAGAGTAAGTGATTTATGGACTGAAAAGCACATAGGTTGTGGAAACTTGGGGGAAAGGGTCAAAGGTTACCTGCGTTGGTGCTCTTTTCACAAAGAGGTCCATAAACTCTGGCTGGACACTTCTCACGTATTCCAGGAGAATGTCCCTCCGGTTCTTGGGCTGTGAAGAGGACCAAAACAACAGCTTCTTTCAAACACGGCTAGGTAGATGGTAATCGTAGCTACATGGTTCGAGAGGAAGGCGTTGGTGAGTAGCGTAATCTTCCATGGCTTTCAACAGTCAGCAGTTGCAATTACTAATTAGGACGAAAGAGCGTACTTATTACTCGAATGGTTTGCACATTTCAGTGGACACTTGACACAGCAGCTAACAAGGGCATACTGGTTCCAGTGGTGACTGGACGGGATCAAATACATCATGGCTCGGCAGCAGCGGAAATGTGTGGAACTAGAGGGTGCCACGAGTTCCTGCCCTGAGCGAGCTATGGAGGTTTCACCTGCTGTTGATCCTAGATTGGTGGATCCGGTGCAGCAAAGTGGGTGCCGAATGATTCCGGGTTCGAAATTACGGTGGAGTGAAGCGAAGTGAAGAGGGGGATGGATCATTATGGGCGGTGAAAGGAAGGTGGGTATACCAGACCGTTGGCGCCATCCCCGGGAGAGGCGCCGTTGGGGCCGGCGGCGCAGGCCAGGCGGGGGGCGGCGCGTCGCGCGGGGAAGGAGACGAGTGCCGGGAGCGCGGACCAGATCGTATTCTGGGAAGGGGTCGCCGGCGAGCGGGCGGTGGAGGCGAGGCGGAGGAGGGGCGGCGAGAGCGACATGGCGGCGGCGGCGGAAATGGGCTTCTCCGCCCCGGTGTGTCTGCAGGCGAGTTGGATAACGAGCGCTACAGAGAGAGGGAGAGAGAGAGAGAAGAGAACCATCTGCGTCAAGATCCGCGCCACGTCTGTAATGAGGCTGGACGGCAGAGATGCGCCCACGCCGCTACCAGTGGCTTGCTCAACTCAAGCAGCGTCACCTCTCGTGTGAATTCGTAAGATGACACGAACTGAGCTGAGCATGCATAAACTTGCAACTTGGCTATGATTGATCGATTGTTGCTATATATGGCAAACCATGTGGAAGATCATGTGGCCAGTCAAATGCACGAGAGGATGGAAGGAGGCTCGTGCATTTATCTAGCCACCTCGTCGCCGGAGTCCTCTTGGCCGGCCACCACCGCCAACGATCAATCCACATGGGCGACGACGACAAGTGCTCGGCCGACGTGGGCGAGGGCACCTACTTCATGGCGGGCGTGGTGGCCATCAACGCCATCATGGCCACCGTGCTCCTCCTCTCGGGCCTCTTCCACTCCGCGCTCCGCCGCCTCGGCCAGCCCAGCATCATCTCCCACATCCTGGCCGGCGTCGTGGTCGGCCGCGCCGTCGACCTGCGCCGGCTCGGCATGGAGGACGCCGGGAGCGCGCTGGGCGACACCATCTACTACCTCCGCATCGTCTTCATGTTCTTCATCGGCCTCGAGATGGATCTCCGTTACCTCCGCCACAACCTGCGCCGCTCCCTCGTCCTCGCATGCGGCGGCTCCGCCATCAGCCTGCTGCTCGCCGCCGTCGCCGGGCCATTCTTCTACGGCCTGCTCCACCCGGGCCAGGGCGCGTCGTTCCACCCGGCCAAGCTCTACGCCTCCACCGCGCTCTTCATGCTCGTGCTGGCAAGCGCGGCTTCTCCGGTGCTCATCCGCATCGTCACCGAGCTCAAGCTGACGGCGTCGGAGACTGGCCAGCTCGCCATCGGCGCCGCCTTCGCCACCGACATCGCGTGCCTCACGACGATCAGCATGATGGTCGTCAACCCGACCACCTTCGCCAAGGACGGCACGCCCAACCCGCCGCGCGTGCCCGGGGCCTCCGCGCCGGAGGTGCAGCTCGTCGTCTTCCTCTGGATGGCGCTCGTGGTGTGGTGTGGGTCGCCGTGGCCGTCGCGGTCAGGGCGGCCAGGTTGCTCAACAGGGTCAAGCGCGGGCGCCGATACATCAGCAAGTACGAGCTCTGCGCCATGCTGGTGCTCATCGTCGGCCTCTCCCTGCTGGTGCAGTACCTCGGGTACAGCGCCTCCATGACCGCGTTCCTCGTTGGCCTCGCCATGCCGCGCGACGGGCCCATGGCGCGCACCCTCATCGACCGCCTCACCTACCCGGTGCACCAGATCGTCATGCCGCTCTGCTTCGGCGCCATCGGCGCCAGGCTCGACTTTGCCGACGTCGGGCGGTTCACCGCCACCCAGCTCACCGCCGCCATCGTGTTCACCACGGTGCTCAGCGCCGCCGGGAAGGTCGCCGGAACGGTGCTGGCGGGGCGATGGCTCGGCATCACGGCGAGGGAGGCTCTGGTGCTGGGGTTCCTGCTGAACGTGAAGGGGTACTCCGACATCCTGGCCATCAATTTCGGCGACAAGAGCGGAGTGTGGGGCGAGACGGCGCAGGTGGTGCTGCTTGTGTCGTCCATCCTCAACACGTTTATGGCGGGCCCGGCGTCGGCCGCCATCGTCCGGCAGCAGCGCCGCGCGTTCCAGTACCGCTCGCACTGCCTCCAGGACTTGAAGGTGGACCACGAGCTGAGAGTGCTCGTCTGCGTCCACGGCGCGGGCGGGGTAAACGCCATGCTCACCGTCGCCGAGCTCTCCAAGGGCAGCGGCGCGCCGGTGGCCGTGTACCTGCTCCACCTGGTGGAGCTCATGCCGGCGCGCAAGTACGCCATCACGCACCTGTACAAGGACGTGGACGCCCGGCTGAAGCTCAGGAGCAGCGGCTACGTCGACGACGAAGACCAGTGGGGGTACGCGCGGGAGATGGACCAGGTGGCGGCGGCGGTGCACGGGTTCACCATCTACGACGCGGCCGTGCCGGTGCGGCAGGTGACGGCCATCTCGAACCTGGCGTCCATGGACGGCGACGTGCGCAACGGCGTGGAGGACGCGCGCGCCTCGCTGGTGATCGTCCCCTACCACAAGGAGCAGCGCTACGACGGGCGCATGGTGTCCCGGCGCGACGGCCGGCGGCAGCTCAACCAGCGGATCCTGCAGCGCGCGCCGTGCACCGTGGGGGTCCTCGTGGAGCGCCACCTCCCCAGCATCAGCGTCGCCGCGCGTGCAGAGGACGGCGACGACGACAAGGAGGAGCAGAGCGCTGCAGCAGAGGAGCAGGAGTCGGCGGCGGCGGTGCACCACGTGGTGGCGGTGTTCCTGGGCGGGCCGGACGACCGGGAGGCGGTGGCGTACGCGACGCGGCTGTCGGCGCACCCGTCGGTGAGCGTGTCGGTGTCGAGGTTCCGGCTCGCCCAGCCTGCAGCACCGGCGGACGAAGAGGACATGCAGACGGAGGAGCTGCTGCTGCATGAAGAGCAGGAGGACGAGGAGTTCATGGCGGAGGTGTACGCGGGGTTCGTGGCGCCGGGGAGGGTGTCGTACACGGAGACATACGTGAGCAACGGGGTGGAGACGCTGCACGCGCTGAGCGCCATGGTGGGGATGTGCTCGCTGTTCGTGGTGGGCAGGGGCGGCGGCGGTGGCGGCGGCGCGGCGTGGGCGGCGATGACAAGGGGCATGGGCGGGCTGGACGAGGAGGAGTGCCCGGAGCTGGGACGCGTCGGGGAGCTGCTGGCCTCCGACGACTTCTTGGGATGCTCGTCGTCGGTGCTGGTGCTGCAGCAGCACAAGCTGCACCAGAAGATGAGGACGTGGAAGAGGCATTCCCACGGCCGTATGCCCGACCATGACATACTCAATTGATTGATTAATTATGTCAATTTTAATAGTCATAGAGAGCATAGATTAGTTTTTCCAAATACCGCATATATATACCACATATATGACATCGTTTAGAGCCAGGTATTTTAGAGTGAAATTAGCTACTGAAAAATAAATAGTGGATTTCCGAGTACACACTAGATCTTGTCTTTTTTGTCCTTGTTTTCTATTAGTTCAATATTTATAGACCGAGTCTTTTATAGGAATTGAGAACTTGCCTGTGGCAAGATGGTTAGAAGGGTGGTTGTACCCCCAGCCTATCAGAGTTCAAATCCCAGATTTGACGCTGGTGTTTCTTATTTAGGCGGAATATTTTTCAGTTGGATGCGACGTTCCCGTCGACAGCGAGGGGCATGTGGTGACTTCGTCAATCTCAAGACCTGATCCGCCGGCTCAGTCTTTCGAAGGTGTTCATAGGGGTGAGTGTGTGCACGTGTATATGAGCACTTGCGTTGTACTGTGTTTCTTAAAAAAAAAGTCTGTTATAGGAATTTTATATTCCAAGATATTTAGGAAATCCTATTTTTAGTAAGGAGTGTATACTATGCTATAAAAAGCACGACTAAACTTTTGGTACAACATCTTGGCTACCTCTAACATTAACATTGATATGGCAAATATGTTACTACCTCCTGTCCACAAAAAGTGTTGGCGAAAAGCTAATACGACAATAGAATTATTTGTACATCTCGCGACACTAATTAGGGATTGGAGGGAGTACACGATCTTCATATACAACAAGGGTGATACTTAATAATACTATCAATTATCCTTAGTATATCTAATATATGTATACAAACTCTAGACATTAATACGCTCTTCATTTTCAGCAAAAAACTTAAAGTTAGTATCATATTAAGATTTATATAATTAATTCCACATTTTTCTTCTCATCAATCTCAATATTATTCCTGAATTACTGGACCAAGTTAAAAAATCTTACATGCACATATATATATTCTAGAGAGTCATGCAGTTACCAACAAAAGAAATATTACACTAGACTCAGATTTTGACCCAACATCTTAGGCACCCGTAATACCAAAAAAGTTAGAATCTTGTCATCTAGTCCATTTTTGCAATAGTTGATGCTACCTACAAATGTTTAGTGACATAGATAGTGCTCTCGATGTTCCATTGTGCATTGCACACGTGTAATCACCGACATAGTAATATGTTTTAATAAGGGTGATTCTAATAACAATGCAAACCTTAAAAAAATAGGGTGATCTCTCTACTCAAACTTCGCTCGAGCATTTAACAAGACAAGCTCAAACTCGATGTGCAAGCTTCAACAAGTCGAGCCAAGTTTGAATAGCTCATTAGAGCCTAGCAACGAGATTTCTATGAGGACCCAAGACACTATTGGTTAACTATGTGCATATATAGGCATATGCTCTTAGTTGCGTCTCTCCCGTTTTGATTTGTATAGACCAGTACACAAGAAACCCCATACGACAAAGAACATACAAGACTCATTCTCAAAATCAAATTCGGAATTCTAGTCGGTCTGCATACTGAGTTAGAACCCATATTTCCGACATTGTTGTTGAGTTACCACGAAATTTTGACACCAGTTGCATGATTTATTTTGTACTTGATTGTAACACATATAATTTGCCTCCAATTCTTTTAAAGTGTGGAGATCACAAAACTTATGTAGTTTTCTTAATGAAATCAAGTTTCAAGACGATTGGTTAATATAACATGCACGAGTACTGGACCCTAACATAAGAGAATTTGTCTATAATTTGAAATACTTAGCCACATCGTTCTTGAATATCCCTTTTTTACTAGCAAAATCGTCGTGACAATTCTGTAAACCCTCTTCATTTTCCATTTGGATCCTAATCCATTGAGCCTTTTTTTCCATCCCAACTGTTTTGTCTCTAAGCTAATGAAGGATCACTCAAGTGGGTTTTTGTGCCCCCAAGTTTACCTTCCGAGTTCACACTTACATCAGCCTACAGTTACATCCCTCTTATGGCTCTGCCTCCTTCACGTCTCGGCGACCTTCGTTTGGAAATAAATAAAAAACATCCCTGTCCGGGTTCACCTATGGGTCAAGCATCCGTAGAGCCGAATATTTTTGGACTTATTCGAAACTAGTTGCGCTTCCATCCACTGTTCAAGATATCGGCCGATATCCCGATTTATCAACCGATTTATCGTTTATCGTTGTCTGACCGATAAGACAAATTGGCCGATAAGTCGGCCGATATACTGATAAATCGGCCGATACGCCGATAAATCGGCCGATACGCCGATAAATCGACCGATTTAGCCCTTATCATAGGTCGACCAATAAGTTTCCAATAAGCGATATCCCCAACATAGTTCCAGCCCTTCGTCCAACACCTCTGGTTCCTCTAAGTCCTAGAAAAAAAAGGTACAATTGATATCATATTAATATTTTTTGAACCTCCATAAAAAAGATTTTTTTTACCAAAATATAGTTAGCTATACAAATTTCTCCTCATCAATCTCAATATTATTCCTATCTTATTAGACAAAGTTAGAAGAGTTTGCATGCACTATACATATCTTCTATAAAGTTACCAACAACAAAATATGCTAAGTTAGACTCAGATTTTTTACCCAACCATTTGTTCACCGTAATGCTAATATCTAAGGTTCGAGAAAAAATAAATTAGAACGATGTCCGCTAGTCCATTTTTATACAATAGTTGCATGCTAATTACACTTGTTTAGGACTTACATAATTTTCGCGATGTGCCAATGTGTATTCCACGCGTGCAATCACCAACATAGTAATGTGTAACATATATTTAATAAGGGTGATGCTTATAACATTGCAATTCTGACAAAAATATGCGATATCTATACTCAAATTCCGCTCGAGTATCTAACAAAACAAGCTCAAACTCAATGCGCAAGCATCATCAAGCCACATCGTTCTTAGGTTTCCTTTTTGAACTTGCTATATCACCGTGATATGTCCATAAACCCTCTTCTTTTTGCATTTGGACCCTAGCCTTTAACCTTTTCTCAGCCTAACCCGTTTTGCTTTCTAACCTAGTGGAGAATCGCTGAAGTGGGTTTTTGTGTCTCCAAGTCTACCTTACGAGTTTACACGTACGTTTGGATACTGTTGCCACCTGGACTCCTCCCCTCCGCCTCCCTCATCCCTCGACATTGTCCGTTTGGAAGTAAAAAAACGTCCCCACTTGAGTTTACCTATGGTTCGAGCATCCTCAGAGCCGAGTATTTTTATTTTGCCTAATTTGGCCTATTTTCGTCCACTCTGTCCCCTCTAGGTCGGCTCCATCCTCCATGGCGCGGAGAAGTTTTAGTACCAAATGTAATCACCGAGCATGGAACCGAACAGCACGACTTGATGAAGATGCCTTATGGAGAAGGAGGATTGAGGCTTGAGCAAGAAGGTGATGAAGGTGGATAATAATGTCGGAAGGGGGGTAGAAGTGCAATTATTTTGAAAGAAAGGGGTAGATTAGAAAGTAATAATGCTAAAGGAGCCGATTCATCATTCTCAAAAAAAAAAAAAAGATTCATCGTCATCCCCATCGCACGCCCATCCTAGGGTTTACCCCGCCGCCGTCCGCCGCGCCTCTGACCTGATTCTCCCTCGCCCCACCGCCTCCGCCCCCTGCCCCGCCGCCGCTGCTCATCCCTGGCACATCGATTTGAGGGGCGGGCCGCGGATCGGGTCCCGGAGAATTCCAGGTGCTCCCTCGCTCTTCCATTCTCTTTCTGCCGATCTGCACTATTTTTAGCGATCCAAAAGACTAGAACGTACTCGCGCTCGTTATTATTTTCTGCTCTGCTAGCAATCCTTGGCACACAAAAAAGTTCAATTCTAAGGGTCGACTTCAAAACCAAAGGCTTTCACTTGTTTAATTTCTAGCGATAAACGATTGCTGAGCAGCGGACCTGAAATCAACGGTCCAGCAACTGCAGCTGAATAAATAATGCTTTCTAACAATCAGTTCCCGCGTAAGTAATTCTGCACGCAACAGTAGTTATTCAAGTCTTGACTTCGGTTTGCTGCCCAGCAACCCCATTCATGTCCTAGAAACTAAGCCTGTTAAAGCTTTAGTACCAGACTCAAGCGTTAGCAGCACAAGTTTGGAGATGCACGTGTTCTAGGGTGCCTACATTTCCCTACTGCTGAAATCTGCACATGTTTATGTTGTCATGAATTGCGCGTTGGTTTATATGGGAAGGATGCTGAGATGTCGATCTAATGTATACCAAGCTAATACATGTATCCTTCTGTTTCAGACTAGCAGGGATCACCGTGTAGTGTCCTTCTCGTGGACAAATCTTCGTTTGCTCCTGAGTGCTGACCTGCTGTTTTGTTGTCTTCATAATGTCCGGCTTGCTGAACGTATGTGTTTATCCTTGTTACCGGACTACCATCAATTTACATTATACTCGATAAATGTGACGTAGTCAGTAGTCAGGCATTTTATGCCTGGTTCTGAGGAATCTCTTGATTGACGTATGTATTCATTCATTGTCTTAAGATTACACTATATTTCTCTTTCGTTACCTTCCCACCCTTATATGGACTATAGTAGCTAGGTGGGATTTAATTTCAACATGATTATGCTCTTGTGAATGCATATTATAAACTTGCCATATTAGTCTGTCTTACTTATTCTTTGTTTTGATAACTTTTACTTCTTCCATGGCAGACAAATCTTAACAGTTCAGCATCAAATCTTCCAGACTCAACAGGACGACCATTTGCGTCATCCTTTTCTGGCCAATCTGGATCAGTTCAAAGTTTCCATCACTCTGGTGAGCATAAAGTCCGCTAGGCTTGGTTAGTGCATTGACATAGTGCAGCATCCATTGAGTTAAACATGCTATCTTTTGTGATTTTTTACCTTTCAGGTCTGCACAACATTCATGGAAATTATAATCTACCAAATATGCCTGGATCACTTGCTCAAAGGAATGCTGCAATGAGTGGCCTTCCATCCTCTGGGGTTCAGCAACCCGGAGGGAGCATTTCCGGGAGATTTTCTTCAAACAACCTTCCAGGTGCCATGTCTCAGGTTCAAATACCCACCTTCATGGACTATGGAGATGTGATATTAATGTTTTTGCTGCGAAAGCATGGACTTGCATTTTAGCGGAATAGGAAATCTGAGTAACAGTTTTTTGGTTGAAATTATAACATACTTTTGCTCTGGTTTTGTGTGGAGGACGATGATTGTTTCTGTTTCTTTGCAGATTCCTCATGCACATTCAGGACTCGGTGGTAGAGGAATGAATGTTGGTGGAGGCCAAGCATTTAGTAGTGGCATGAATATTGGTGGTACCATTCAAGGCTTATCCTCAAACGTGGGCACCAGTGTCAATCGGAATTCTGTCCCTGGCATGTCGGCGTCTCAAGCTTTAGGTAACTTGGGTCCACGTATTACAAGTTCTGTGGGAAACATTGTGGGCGGAAGTAATATTGGAAGAAATATAAGCTCTGGTGGATTGTCGGTGCCGAGTATCACGTCACGCATGAATTTTAGTGGCAATACCGGAAGTGGAAGTCTAAATGTGCAAGGCGCCAACAGAATGATGAATGGCCTTCTTCCACAAGGTAGTTTGTTTCACTACTGCATGAACAGACATAAATTTGTTACTTCATAGATTTGAATAAGATGTTTGTTGTTTTGTAGCTTGAACTATTATCTTAGCATGTTTGAACCACTGCATTTTGTTCAGAGCCTACTTACCATATTGCTTGCTTCATAGCATGTTTTGACCACTGCTATATTAAATCTTTGTTTAGCATGTTTTAAACACTGCTATTATAAATTCTTGATCGGCATCTATTTATCTTGGCAAAAAAGTTGGGCATATGGAATAAATGTTCAACATCCTTTATGATATTTGGATTTCTTCTTTTAGAAAACCCAGTAGGCACTCTTCAAATTTACGTCTCATAAATTATGCACCATGTGGTGCTACTAAAAAATTGTTTCTGTAAGTGTGACGATGCAGCAGTAAGAAAAGAAAAACGAAATATAGCTTCTGAACAGTTACAACCTTTCGCTCCAACAATGTCCCCACGGTAAACAAGTTTAAATATGTTACTCATTTAATTATGGAACAACTAAGGAGTCGTGTATGTTAAAGTTTGGTTGCTATGGCTGCCACGGAAGTAAAGCCTCGTGAGCAGTGAGCACCACTACCTTTCTGGCGGAATAGGCATTTTTATCTCTTTGAACAGTAACAGCCAGCTTTTAGAAACTAGAATTTCGAAGTTAAGTATATAAGTCCAACGTTTATCATAGTGCTGAATTCTGTTATATTGATTCTTCCTTTTCCAGGCATATGTTGGATGTATGTTCCTGTTCTTTCTTTGGTTACAAATCAAATCAGAACCCTTTTCTTAACATTGTTCTGTTTTGCGATAGTACCAAATTAAATTCATGAAAGTAATTGGGTTGCTTTGTACAATCAGGATAGACTCTGAGTTGAATGGTCAAAAACTATTGAAGTGCCTCATTCAGCTTGTTTTTGTTTATCCCTGAAACCAGGATCGTCACAACTGATTAGTATGATTGGAAGTTCCTATCCAACAAATGGAGGTTCATTATCCCAGAACCAAATGCAAGGGGGAAATAATTCTCTAGGTTCTATGGGGATGCTACATGACCACGGTGACAATGCTCCATTCGACATCAATGATTTTCCCCAATTGACTGGTCGACCTAGTTCTGCTGGTGGGCCGCAAGGACAATATGGTAAAAAACTAACATTGCTGGAAAACTGACAATATTCCCTCAACCCCCCCTAATTCTGGAGGATGATTTGCCAATCTCTATAAATTGCAGGATCACTACGGAAGCAAGGAGTTGGTGTTAACGCCATTGTTCAACAAAACCAGGAATTCAGCATTCAAAATGAAGATTTCCCTGCTTTGCCAGGATTTAAAGGTTGTTACAGTTGAATTAATTCTAGAACCTATCTGTTTCAGTGAGATTGTGCTTTTGGTGTATCGGTGCATGATTATTTAATCTTGTTACTTTGTGACCTTGAAGTTCTAGTATTGGCTTTCATCTCTATTACTACACAGCCCTGTTCTGTACTCATTAACTTCAGTATTTGAACAGCTTACTTCCCAACGATATCACCCTGTCATAAAATCCTCTATCTGTTAATAGAGTCCATTGTTTTTTTAAATTGTCTACTGTCGAATGCTGTGATCTTTTCCTCAAGTTAACGAATTGTTACTACTATTCCACCTTTCACTAACTTAACTAGTAACGCCCCTCACATTGCAGCAGAATGATTTCCGATCTACTTTTTAGTGATTTGCTATCATTTTGGGTGGATAATTGGGTATGCACTTTTTATCACTACTCGAATTAGCATAAAGACCATTGAACCTTTTTATCGTGATGAGTTTTCTTTTGATACAATCATAGAGAGGTGAGAAGATGAGAAGGCGACATTTCCTTGAAAGGGGCAGCACCCAGGAGGGTAGGACCACGCAGCTGATGTGGCCTCACGGACCTTGCACTAAAACATGTCTAGATACATGTGTGCAGAAAAAGGCTAGAAAGGCTTACATTTAGGAACGGAGGGAGTACTAAGTAGTAGCTTTATAAGATATACAGATGCCAAATCAAGGATGCAGAAATATGCACCATCCATTTGCAATAATAAATATAATTACAATTATAATATGATGCCCCAATTTGAATTATTTTCAATCCTCTTTGGAAAATTGGTGGTCACCTAGAAAAAAGCGCCAAACGTTGTTCAGATGTTACCGTCCGAACTCAACTTGCTTACACCCCATGCTGTTTGGATGCTTATAACATGTTACTGTAATTTTTAGTGAGGAATGAAAGCATATACATTTTTGACATATGTGGGATAGTATTTGTCCATGAGATCGGTGTAGACTATAAGAGCTCTCAAGTTATTTACATTTAGGGGAGTACGATAAATTTTCTTTCGTGTGACAGCTCATACAGAGAATTTATGGTACCCTTCTGTCATGTAATGACTAATGGTTATAGATGGAAATATATCCTAACCTTTCATGCTTTCTATGTGTCCTTGCTGCTCTCCTTATAAAACATAAGGTAAAAGTTAGTTAAATATGAGGCATAGCAGCTAAACCATTGGGAGGTGCCTATAGGTATTGGAAGTATGTCGTGAAAATTTGAAACAGCATTTAATAAGAGATTTCTTTCACGGCTAGCAATTACTCCATCTGCACGCATACCTCGATTCCTCTACTTTGTAAATCGTCTTAAGACTTTGTTTTCTTGTCCCCATTTGGGCACATTGAGACAGCTATTGATGAAAACAAATTCCTGCAATTAGGTTATCAACCCCAATTGTAACTATCTCGTTTTCTCTCTCTAAAATCGTTGTAATGGTTGCCGAACCATCTTGATACAAGGTGATTTATCATTTGTTAGGTCAACGTTAGCGTCACTCACCTTTAATGTGCCATGTGTTTTGTATGATTTTAATCTCTTGACCTATCCATTCCACGTCGGACATGCTCAAGCATTAATGCTTCATAACGCATGAAATTTAAAAAGACACTGGTAGTGGTTTCTTGAGCTTTTAAAATTCTTTCGAAGTACCGTCTTTTGAATTTAAAATCCTTTATACTCCATTTTGCCAAGTTATACAGAATATTGACATTTTGAATTATCAGGTAGTAGTTCAGATTATCCTATGGAGTTACATCACAAGGAGCAACTTCACGAGAATGTACCTGCAATGCAAGCACAACAATATCCAGTGGGTTCATGTCTCTGAATTTTGAATCCTTGTTTCTACGAGCATTTATTTTGACATGTTATGAACACTTATACAGATGTCAAGGTCAGTTGGTTTCAATTTAGGAAGTAGCTACCCACAAAATCGTCAGCAGGGTGGTAATTCAGTAAGTTCTACCGGGAATCCCTTGAAACAACAATTAAATATTTTAACATCTGCTGCAACTGTCATGGTTCTGGTCTGCTTCGATTTTGACATGATAACACTACGATGCTATCTCCAGGTTTACTGCTTATATTGACCCTTTAATCTTCACTATGTTCTTTCAGATTCAGAGTGCTGTACCCCCAAATATTGGACTAAGATCACTAAACCCTCAGAGTCAAACTTCTAGTTTGGGATCATATGAACAACTGCTCCAGCAATACCAGCAGCCGCAGACCCAAAGTCCTTTCAGGTTGCAGCAGATGTCTTCAGGCACACAGCCATACAGGGATCCAAGTCTGAAGACCATTCAGGGAGGCCAGACGCCGCCGGATCCATATGGCTTGTTAGGATTGCTGGGAGTTATAAGGATGAACGATGCCGACTTGGCATCTCTTGCTTTAGGAATGGATTTGACAACATTGGGTTTGAACTTGAACTCGGCAGACAATCTGTACAAGACGTTTGGCTCTCCATGGTCAAATGAGCCAGCAAAAGGAGATCCTGATTTTCAGAATCCAGCCTGTTACTTGGCTGAGCAACCCCCACCACTAACTGTAAGTTGCCAATTACTGTAGGCTATTTCTGTCTAATGAGATGCTTAGACCTACTTTCTTAGGAAAGACCCAGATTCTTTCTTTGGTATAACCAGTTTATTTTAGGATAAAAATATCGTAACAAGTTCTGTCTTGGTGTGTGCAGCCTATGCATTTTCAGAAGTTTCAGACAGTCATACTGTTTTACATATTCTATAGGTACCTCCGAAACCTGAAACTGTATTAGATTCTCCCTTTAGTTGCAGTAAATTAGATGATTTATTTTGTGTCTTTGGTTTTCAGCATGCCTAAGGACGAAGCTCAGATATGTGCTGCCATTGAACTGTGAGTGCATGCTTCTACTGCTCCTAGTTTATGTTCTGAATCTGTTATCAAGACATTGGATCTTACTGTGGTAACATTTGATAAGGGAACACACTGCTATGTCCCTATCAAACTTTTAATGCTATGATCAAAATTGTAATGATAACAAATATTAAACCAGCAATCTATAAGGTACGAGACAAGTACCATTTATTGTCATCGATCTATGAAAAATAATTAACTAATATTGTGGCTGGATGAAGGCAACGTATCCTGTGCATCCTAGGCCTCTTATGTATCCGTGTATCCATCCATCTCTGGCCTTCCGATTTAAATCACACGGACGGCATGCGTATCGTGGTTAATTTGCAGATATCCTCCCGTTGGACGCACAAGTTATTAAGATCTTTGCGATTAACCCCTCCAAACGTTTAGACTGAACGAACACCCTACAGCTCGGCGACGACGACGGAGAAACGGATCTGGTAATACGCCGGACCGCCGGAACACAATACTGTGGCGTTGGGTCGTCGCCACTGCTCTCTGTGTTATCTGCTTCCTGGCTCTCCGCGGCCATTGTCAAGCACGTTGGATGGTCGTCATCTTTGCTGAATGCCTCGATGGATGATTGGATGGTCGCCGCCGGCCTGCGGCCTGCCACGTTATGTGCAGCCGTGCGCAGTAGCCGCCGACCACGGCATGATGTGCTCCCGGCTGTCCGCCGCCTCCACATGCCAGGTTGCGTAGTCGTGGCCAGCCGTCAGCCGGGCATGTCGATCTAATCCTCCATTAATCAGCCGCCGGCCGTCAACTGCCATGTCGATCTAATCTTAGATCAATCAGCCGCCGGCCGCTGTTGACGAGGGAATAGAAACGCCTCCAGGGTGTTATTTGCAAATAAATATACATCCAGTTAGGTTGTAAGCGGGCGTGTTAGTGTAAATTAGTAAGGATTATAATGCTGTGCGTTTGATTTGGATCGGAGGGTCCAGATTTGCTGGATGCATGGATACACAAAACACCCAGATGCACAGGATATGTTGCCCTGGATGAATACTTTAACTCGGTAGCATTTGAATTTATTTTCAAACTCCGCTTAGCTAGCTGATCGTCATAGATGTTTCCATTTTCTTTTCAATGTTTATTACTCCCTCCGTCCATAAAAGGATGTCATAAGTTTATCCAAACTTGTATGTATCTAGACATACTTTAGTGTGTGTAATTGTGTATACATATAAGTTTGGACAAACTTGTGACATTTTATGATGGACGGAGGGAGTATTTACATTTGGTGAACTTTGCTACCTTGCAAAGTTTCTTTTAGCATCGTATCCTGCAAAATTCTTTCCAAGCTATCGATTTTGTTATTGCGTCTTTCCTTGAACATATATCAATAATACGAGCGCAGCACAGCAGAACTGAAGGGAGATTCATCCATTTTGTTTCCTGGCAAATGCTGATTCTTAGGTATTAATGCATGCATATCTTTTTCCTCAGATATAACCGTGGATGGTTCTACCATAAAGATCTGCGGTTATGGCTCACACGAATTGCTAACATGGAGCCTCTTCAGAAGACTCCTAATTGTGAACGGGGTTCTTACGGTTGCTTTGATCCTCAAAATTGGGAGACAGTCCGTAAGGTTTGTTCATTTATAGTGTGAATGTGCAGCGCTTCTCTTATGCACTATTGCAAAGTGAGAGTTGAGCATGTGTCTTGCTGCAGGATAACTTTGTTCTCCATTATGATCTAGTAGAGAAAAAACCAAGCCTCCCTTCCGCATACCAAATCGTTAGGTGAAAATTTTCTAGGTAAGGACTTGCTGGCGACAATACATTGTTTTTTGTTCCTTGTCCAAAATTGCGTGATCATCTCATTGTTTCTTTTGCAGGCACCTCCTGACTCTAGCTTTGTTGGACATGAACAAAGAGCCCTTGTTTTGAAATATAACAGCGCGACATGCCCTAATTTGCTAAGGTTGGTATATGTCTTACAGTAAATACGGACAATTAATGTTGGTTGTAACTGCACTTTGATCTGTTTATTTGTTATTTGTTGGGTTAAGTTAAAAATTAAAAAGCAACTACTTCGTCTATAACAAAATATAAGATGTTTTGGTAGCTAAATTTGAGCTACCAAAACGTCTTATATTAAGATACGGAGGGAGTACTAGTTAGGGAGAAATGATCTGTGTGACCATTTTAGGAAAGATCTCTTTTACCTCGGAAAACAAAAAAATTCGACCAATTGTTACAAGCGCCCAGGGGCATGTTTTCAACGCAGAGGCGGCCCTCGAACGCAGGTGGGCGAGCACAGGACGCATGCTGGTATGCCAGCCGAACACTGCTTGGTTCTGATTAGGAAAGAAAATATCTTGATGTTGTTTCTGTTAAACATGTTATTGAAAAAATGAGAATCTTGAGTGTTTCTTGTTGGCATGTAGTAGTTGTAGTTCATTTTGTTCAAAATGAAAACCTGGAATGTTTCCCTTCCTTTTTGAGAAAAGTAGTTATCACTCATGATTGTTTGAATATTCTGATTTGATCGTACATTAACATTTGGTTCCTGTTTTGTTACTTAGAAGGCGAGGGTGAGTTTGTCATGTCGATACACGGAGAGGAGGATAGGAGGATGCGGAAGGCGAAGTCCGGAAACGACCTGCCTTGTAATTATAGGAAAATCAGCTGACAACGAAATAGAGAGATACCATTCTCGCGTTTTGTTTTATTTATTACCTTGGATGGATGCTGTAACAATCTTGCTTCACAAGCGAAACAAACATTGATGTTAGAAGGAAGTAGCTGTCATTCTGCATGTTATTACTTTTGCCTGCACCTGGATGGAACGTTGAACCATCAAAAATCTTGTTAGATGGTCTTTTCGGTTTCATCAGAAATCTAGTTAGATGATGCGAAATCAAAACAGTGCGTGTTTGAAAATGATGTGTCCGTACTATAGATGAGGAAACAGCTAGATGACGTTTTTCTGTAACCAGAAGGGCAGGTCAAATGGCAGGGCGCGGATTGGCTGACTTTGCCTTTTGCCAACTCAGGCAACTTTGGGTCACTGACATGTGGGACCCACCCTGTGTGGGGTCCACACGTCAGTGGCTCAAAGTCAGCAGGGGCGACGGGGCAGCGAATCTCAGCTGCAAATGGCATGGAGTGTACTCGTGGTGATGTCCATGTACAGTTCGATGACATTTGGTGTAAAAGTAAACTAGATGCACCTGTAGCTTGGTGCTCTAGCTTGCACATAGCAACACATTGCTATATTCATGATAAAAAGTCCATTTTCACCCTCAAAAAACAAGAAAAAATTTGTGCTAAAAAGTTGAAACCATTGCTCTAACAAATCCAAATATATATGTATACTATTTTATTTTACTTGTTTTTTTAAGGACAGTCGGTAAAGTTTTGTTTGTTTGTCGTCATCCACTACCCTACAAAGCTGTGTATTCCGAGTGCCTTTTGTTTGCCGAGTTCTTATATACAATCGATAAACTGCCGAGTATCGTTTTCTGCTGAGTGCTTATGGACGGAACTCCACCACATCGTTTGTTTGCCCTTTGCCAAGTGCGATACCCGGCAAACAACTCTATGGACTGCCTTTCAACAATGGCAACACATCATTGAGCACTCAAGTTAGCATCCGCAGTAGTAGAATAGTATTGCAGGATGTTTAAAACATATGAACAGGAAAAATAAAAAAATTAAGATGTCATGCACTTTAACTCTTATGCATTGAAATGCTACAAAATTCATATAGAATTCATTCAATTCAAAAGAGGACCTGCGGGCTTTCGCCGACACGCATGATCCTCGAGACTTTTCTTTTTGTTTTCGCTTTTGAAGGAGTTTTTTCCTAACTCAAAATTCTGTACATAAACCTCTATTCTATCTAATTGGATGACGGATACGACCGTGTTAAACCTCAAAAAAAAAAAAAAAAAAAGAGCCAAGAGAAACAAAGGGACAGCACAGGAGGGTAAACCGTGTACAGATGCATTTACCTATCTAGTATCGATCTGTCAGAGATGTAGGCACTCAGTTTTGCTGAGTTTGGCACAATATATGTATGGCAAACTTAGCACTCTAAATGTTTCAAACAGGGAAAATTTGATACAAAAATTAGAAAACCCAGGGTAGTGGTAGAACGTCAAAAAGGGTTATGAGATATCCAAGGACACTGGAGTGCAGCAGCTAACAAGAATTAACACACACTTGATGCACTAGCTCGGACACTTAAATTTTCCTACCAGGGACCAGGCCCACCCTTCCCGCCCTGCCCGCCGAAGCCACCACTCGCGCCAGCACCTCCCGGTGCGCTTAAGCGGCCATCGGCGCTTCTCCATCCTTTCCTTCCCCGCCGATGAAGCCATCTCCACCTCTCCCGCCTTTCCCTCCGGGCGCCAGGATGCCATAGAGGCCGGCATCACCACCTTTTCCTCCTTCACCACCGGCTCTTAAAACCCCTCCCTTGACGCCGGCACCGCCAGCCCCGCCGCGGGTGAGTCTTCCGCCGCCAGCATCGTCGTGTACGCGGGTCTCGGCCGGCGGTGCGCGCGTCATAAAACATCCACCCAAGAGTTCGCCGCAGATGTGGCCGGCCTGGTTGCTGCTCCTCTGGCGCAGGCGATTCCCGAGTTGACACCCTGCGCAGCCGGGACCGCCGATGTCCTCGCCGGCGGGGAACCGTGGAGCGTGCATGTTGCCGGCCACCCTCGCTGCAGGTTGTACGTTGGATCGGAAGAAACTTGAGTGCTGAGTCGAGGTGGAGGAGCGACGGGGTGGAGACGTTCATCTATATATACTCCGTATTATTAATTGAGCTGGAGAGGCAAATCTAGCTACTCCTACAAATCAAACTTTCCTTTCATCTATCAAAGCTTCCAACTCAAGGAATTTCCTATAAATCAGCTTCCCGGTATTAGTAATTTCCTAGAAAATTAATCAGCTTCCTTAATATTTGGAAATCTCCCTACAGATTTCTGATGTTTCCTACCGGGAAGTTGTAGGCAGTTTGTGGACCAATTGGCCCTTTAATTAGCCCAAAAATTTGTATTGAGTACAACACCTACGTACGCTAAATTAGGCAAGTCTTCGACTTTGTAGTCGGACTCCAATTGTCCCTGGATAAGAGTCAACCTTACTTCCGTGTTGGAGCAAACTTACCATCATGTTGAGGTTCTGATCTTGCCTATGATCGAGCCGGATCAGGACCCAACTGTGCTGCTTGTCTTCGTCTTCACGCCGTGATCAGATCCAAGTGTCCGGGTTGAAGGATCCTTCGTACGGGAGGGAGTCGATATATCCTAGCCGTCTATTCTATCTAATCGGACGGCGGAATCGACCGCCTTAAACAAAAAAAAAACGGTTTCGCTAATTCTCAGGCGACTGAGAATTTTTTAAGTCTCACTCACCCACAAAAATGTGCATCATAAATTCCACTTTGTTCAGGGCCATCTCCGCCTTGGTTTTTAAGCATGAGTCGGCTTATAAACCGGTACGGAGGGAGTATAATTCAACTCTAAATCCAAATATGAACTAGAGCTGGAGAAACAAAAATATCAGTGTTTAGTGAATGTTAATTAATAGGTTCATACCATCATTGTATAATTTGAACTACTGTATGTTACAATCATAATCATTTCCCGTGGATCAAATTTGAAAGATACGTACGTACGTCCTCCCTGTAACCATGCCTCGTACTAGTAGATCATCATCATAAATATAAAATTCAAACAAGACAAAAACTTGCATTTGCACACTGCACAAATTTAAACAACTGTTATCGTCCTCGGATGTTTTGATTCAGTCTTGCTCGATCTTAGGCAGGCCCTTGGCTCCGACGTTGAAGAACTCGGTGATGACCTCGAGCGGCAGCCCCTTGGTCTCCGGCACCCTGAGCGCGACGAAGACGAGCGCGACGCAGCACACGACGGCGTAGATGGAGAAGACCCCGGCGAGCCCCACGGAGTTGAGCATCACCGGCAGGCTGTAGGTGACGATGATGTCGCAGAGCCAGAAGGTGAGGGAGCAGATGGCGATGCACAGCCCGCGCACCCTCGTCGGGAAGATCTCGGAGCAGAGGATGTTGGGGATGGGGCCGAAGCCCATGACGAAGGTGCAGAAGTAGACGATGACGGAGCCGGTGGAGATGGCGGCGTGCGCGGTGGTGGCCATGGGCACGATGTCGGCGGCCACGAGGGCGACGAGGGAGGCGATGAGCACCGGGATGGTCCAGAGGAGGAGGCTGCGGCGGCCGGACACGTCCATGAGCCGCATGGCGACCACGATGGTGGGGAGCATCAGGAGCGTGGTGAGGCCGGAGATGAGGATGGAGGTGGAGTCGGAGCTCAGGCCGAGGCCCTCGAGGAGCACGCTGACGCCGGCCTGGTCCAGGATCTGTGGCGTGTAGTACAGCACGCCGTTGATGCCCGAGAACTGCTGAAGGATCTGCAGCGTCACGCCGCAGAGCAGAGCATGGCGGACGCCCGGCTCCAGCAGCTCGCGCCACCGTCGTGCTGAGGAAGGCTTCGCCGCCGCCGCCGCCGATGTCGCGGGGTGCACCAGCGCCGGTCCCATGATCGGGTGATTCTCCTCGTCATTATTGGTGGCGCCTGTGTAGAGCGCGGACTGGCTGACAAGCGCGGCCGCGTGCACGTACTGCCCGTCGGTGGCGCCGCCCTCCTCGTGCAGGTACATCCGCTGCACGGTGGTCTGTCGCGTCCCGTCCGCGCCGACGGCGCCCTCTATCCACTTCCACGCCAGCTGCCACCCGCCGCCGATGCCCATCGTGGTCGCCATCGGCTCACCGCCGCCGGTCAGACTGCTCTGTCGCCTCATGTCCAGCAGCGGCGCACGAAGGTTGCCGCCGCCGCCGCCGCCTTTGTTGGCGTCATTTTCAAACTCGTCGTCGTCGTCGTCGTCGGTGGGCGCCGCGTGGTGGTCGTCCCAGTCGATGGGGTGGTCGCCGAGCACGCTGCCGAAGTTGGTGAAGAGCGTGGTGCCGGTGACGCCGCCGTCGGCATTACCGTTATTGGGGAGCTTGTTCATGTCGTGGAGGCTGCCGAGGAGCGCCACGACGGGGTCCTGGAGGTTGTCGAGCATGCTGCCCATCCGCGAGAGCCCCATGGCGCTGCCGAGCAGGCTGCCCTGCCGCGACTGCCCCATGGCGCTGCCGAGCATGCTTCCCTGCCCGCCTAGCGGCACCGGTTGCGCCACCCACGACATCCCGCGCTCCGGCCCGTACAGCGTGACCCCGGCGGACTTGCCGTCATCGTCTTCGTCGTTTGTAGGCGCCGGGCCGACGATGTACTCCTCGATGGCGGTGACGCCGCCGGAGCCGAGGCCCTCGGCGAGGAGCGCCATCTCGCCGTCGACGTCCTCCCGGTCCCTGAGCATCTGCAGCACGGCCCTGGCCTCCCTCATCCTGCCCTTGCTCACCAGCCAGCGCGGCGACTCCGGCAGGTAGAGGACGGCGACTGCGATGTAGACGAGCGACGGAAGGAAGAGGACGCCGAGCATGACCCGCCAGTCCGGGCTGGGCGCGAGCGTCATGGCGAAGACCATGCAGTAGGAGAGGAACATCCCCGTGGAGCCGGTGAACTGCGGCAGCGTGTTGAGCGTGCCCCTGATCTCGGGCGGCGCGGTCTCGGAGATGTAGACGGGGACGAGCGTGACGGCGAGTCCGACGGCGAGGCCGTCGACGAGGCGAGCGAGGAGGAGAACGTGCACGGTGGGGGACCAGAGCATGAGGAGGCCGGCGAGGGCGTAGAGGAGGGAGGAGGCGATGAGCATGGGGCGGCGGCCAACGGAGTCGGAGAGCGGGCCGGAGAAGGTGGTGACGACGGTGGCGCCGATGAGGGAGGTGGCCACGACGAGGCCCTCGAGCGCCGGGTGCGCGTCCAGGCCGAACTCGCGCTTGATGTAGAGCAGCGAGCCGGCGATGGTGGCGTTGTCCCACCCCTGAAGCATGTTGCCCAGCGCCGCCGCCAGCGCCACCAGCGCCGCCCCCCTCATCCTCGTCCTCGCTGGATCGATCGGCGATGCAAAGAAAAGAGAAAGAGATCGATCGGAGAAGAATTGATGGATGCAGAGTGGCAGGCTACTTAGTCTATATAATAACCTGCATCGGCATCGGCATCGGCATCGGCCGGAGGTGGAAGTGACGAGGCGGCGAAGTCGTCGTCGCCATGTCCATCTTGGCTCGCGAGCTAGCTGCAAGGTGCTCACCGACTACTTTCACTTGATTCATCTCTGTCACCAGCATATACGCGCGCACAGCTTCTCTCTTTGATTTAAATTCCAAAACACTTTTACTAGTACCACCTGTATTTGAATACTCAGAATATGTATACTACTTCCTATATTTTTTAATATAAAATATTTTAGCTATTTCATATCTTCTCTAGAATGAGTGAGCATAGACACTAAAACAAGTCTAAATACACATGTACATGTATGAATATGGACAAAATTTAAAACATTTTATATTTAAAAACGAAGAGAAAATATGGACGATATTTAAAACAATGCTAGTACTATACATGCGTCATCATTCATCAACGGCCGGCAGGGCATGCATGCATGCATGCAAGTTCTTTTTCTTTTTGTCGGTGATCCATTCTTTGCATTTGACAGTGGAGAACAGCCCCAAAATCAAATCTTGCATTCCAGCTGTTTATTCATATTGTATACGAGCCTCTCCAACAGAATCGGCTATTTCCTTTTTCTTGTGCCAATTAGGACAGATATTCGTGAAAGGCTCAATTGGTCTCCAGATTTAACAATTTTATTTGGCGTATCGGGGTGCCCTCTCAATTCAATTTATCCGGCCAGCTGGATTTAGTGAATTTTAAATCACATGAAAAAATATTTTATTTAGCCGAGCCATTCATTCCTTTTTATAGTTGCAAATTGTCAGTTAATACGACAACCAGATGTGCCCTTGCTTCTCTTTATTATGTCGCTTAACCTTTTGTCATAAAAAGGAATGAATGGCTCGCCTAGATGGAATAACCGACCAGAACAGAAAATACCGCCACTTGTTTTCCAATCCTCGATCGCGTTACTTGAACCGGCATGCTTTGTACACACGGTGATGAGTCATCATTTGCAGATCAAAATGTTCGTCTATATCCATCAATGAAACTCTAAACAAGACAACTATTTTGTAATCGGTCGTCAGCATTCATGCCTTAGAATGTTTCCAATGTGATGGACTTGGATGGATATAGGTCGTAGTAGTGTTATTCTCTATATATGTGAAATCATTTCTTATGATAATAATGTTTCCATGTCTTGAGATAGCTAATTCACCATTGTATATGCAGCTGCCTTGTATTGATTTTTTAGATAAAGAGCTGCCTTGTATTGTTGTGCACCCATATCATTCGCATATTGCCGCTACTTTATACTATATAAGTAGTCTAGATATGCGATCGGTAGAGACGCGATCTTCGAAATTCTCTATCTAGAGCATGGAAAAAAGGAAATAAAATGCTGAAACCGACAAACATATGACTCAACCATGACTCGTATTTAGATACGAACCGTAGTTATTTTGATAGTTATATTAGATATATTCAGTTTACCTCTTCTTTGTTGTCCACAAAACTATGTGGCTTCCTTTGTGCAAACGAAATCTTCTGCTTGAAAAGAAAACTTCATCAAGTGTTGTTTGTTATCCTACTTATGTGTGACGTGGAGGCAAGATCAACATCGGGGCTTTCCATATGTAGTGTCTTGGATCGTCCATTTTCACCAGTTTCAGCATATCTCTTTCTTCTACGCCACGGGAAGTCTCTAGGATTTTTGCAAATATTTAAGATGTTATACAAAACACACAAGTATAGGATATCAACCAACTATTACGAACCAATGAAGAACCGCCACAAACTGTTGTTGTGGGAAAATTTGTAGATAATTCTAATTTGTTGTGTATTTTGATTTCCTTGTATTTAGCTAGAATCCAAACTAATATAAAATAAATAAATATATTCTCCTCAGTTACATAATATTATATTTAAACAATGGTATAGGGATGTGGACTATTGAATTAAGTGACAATAAGCTTTTGTGTTCGATATAACAAAAATGGATGTGTAGTATCATATTTTTGAATAAAAGAGAATAAAACAATGAGATTAAATGGTAAAACTTGCACGAAAACTGGATAAGATTCCGTGATATCACAAGTTAGGAGATGGTAAAAATGTTTAATGTAAAATTAGTAACAAATTATTATTATTTTCATCGCCACCATATATGTGGTCATCGTCGGCGGCACAAATTTCTTCTTAATTTGAACCTATCAGTGAAGCACTATGTAATCGGGGACATTAAAACTGAACCAAAGAGGAACCTCTCACGAACTTCGCGATTTTGGCTGTCCGATGACGCCATCCGACTGCATATGCCGTCAGATGGGCTTCAATTTCTTAAAATGGGTCATTTATCCTTGTGAGACGCTACTATGTCGATCAAATAAATCATATATGGTGAATTAGGCCACGGATATCCATTAGAGCCATTAGGTTGGAAACCGGACCAACCCAAGTGAGAGCGAACAAGACTACGCTTTGTCGAGATCGATAACAAAAACATTGACCCGAATAGGGGTTGATTCGGTTGCTCGATGCTAGTTATGAATGAATGTATAACACCACGAACTAACTAATCAAACATTGCATATAGAATATAAACAAAACTTATATATTTTTTGGAAAAGTCGACTCAATGTTTTTTACACCCACAACACATAATAAATTATTAACAGAAGCCCAAGGATATAACAGATGCAAAATTAGGTGCAACATTCAACTATATTTAAATATCTAACAACTCAACGATATTAAGCTATCATCCACACATAATAATGATTACCACAAAAAATAGATGAAGAACTAACATGATCTAAGTATTAAACTTCCCTAAGCTTAGTAATCCGTTTATAAAAGAGTATTACGTCTATTGACCAAATGCAAGGATCAAAGAAATCGCGATAAAGATGTGAATCATGTGGTGACGAAGGAGAATGTACTACTCTCGTAACTCCACATGCATGTCATCCTAGGGGTTTTTACCTAAAATTATGAAAGAAACAAGGGCGAGTACAAAGACTCAACAAGTTTGTAAAAAATAATCAAAACACCAAGTCATCATGAAAATCATTCATCCATTAACAGAAATGATGATGGCCTGTATGTCTATATGCTCATCTCATCGCGAACGCCGATATCACTTGAGTGGACACATATCGGCATATACTCATTTCAACTTGTGAGAGTGACTCCAGGATGGTCACAACCCATTGGAGAAAGTCGCATTGTTCCTACCAAAGTAGGTCAGTTTAATATCATTGCCGGTATGCAAATATATGCATAAAATGCATATATCATCATCAACATCCTTATCGTCATCGTGAAAACGTCATCATAGATGTAAAAGGAAAGCTATATAAATAAACCAAGTGAAATGAGACATGAACAACAGACTACGGTTGAATTAGGTTCATGCAAAGAGGGAACACAAACTTCAGATTGGATCGGTGCTTCATGTGAAGTCGATGCTTGAAAATCGCTTGGTGCTCAGTCAATCCAACAGTTAATACATCAGAATGGCTGTATGAAGCGACCATTGGTTTTTAATTTCTGTTGAAACACCCCTAGACTTGTCTTGAGACGAGAAGTATAAAAAGTCTCGGGCTTTGGGGTTTATGTCATGCTAGACTCATGTTTCTCGTTCTTACGCCGCATTGGTGGTGACACATCATAGAGTAAAGTGGCGCCGCCGCATCCTACCCACGACCATGTCATCTCACAGGATCGTGACCACGATGGGCCGGATTGGGAGAGCTCACGCGGCGACGTCTTAAGAGGCACTTGAACCTAAACCATGGACTCAGTCTCTGATACCAATTCTCGGCCCTCACTTCACAAAGTTGCGATCACAACAACGGGAACCTGGACTTTACAGCAGGGTTCATCAACATCTGCGCGGTAATTTAGAGATAGTATAATTTGAAATAGTAACAAAAAAAAATTCATTTTAGTTCACAAAAAAAACTTGTAGATTGGTGATCTGGGCCGCGATGCAAGCCGTTTTGCTACGTATTTTGGGTTTTGAATTTTTGGATAAAGGCCTGGGATGGGCTAAGCCCGTTCTTCTTCTTCTTCTTCTTCTTCTTCCGTCGAGCTGAGTGAGAATCTCCTCTCCCCTGCTAAAACCCTAGCCGGCGGCGGCGACCTCCTCCTCAGCCGCACCGCCGCAGGAATGGGACACCCCGAAGGAGACAACACCGCGGACCTCTCATCCGACGACTCGCCATGGAGCGACACCGCCTGGTCCGAAGACGACGACGAGGTACGCCCGGTCCTCCCCTTTGCCTCCTCCCGCTCCGCTATGTTTTTCCATTTACTACGCGTATCCTTCTTCCTCTTCGAATTAGAGCGCTAATGATTCTTGCTCGAGCTGCTGCTGCTGCAGGACTCGCTCTCGTTCGAGGACAGCGTCGATGGCTCCGACTCCGGCCCGGAGGAGGAGGAGGACGCGGCGGCGGGAGAGGAGAGCGACTCCTCCGAGGACGAGGTGAACCGTTAGCATCCCTGCTCCGACCACCACGCATTATCAGCTGCGTGGCCATTTTAGGGAGTCGAAGCTTGAAATGTTATTACTTGCTTGCCTGCAGGCCGGGCCGCGGAACACCGTCGGTGACGTGCCCCTGGAGTGGTACAAGGACGAGGAGCACGTCGGATACGACATCGACGGCCGCAAGATCAAGAAGCGCGACAGAGAGGGCAGGATCGAGGCATTCCTCAGCAACGTCGACAGCGACACGAATTGGTACGTTCAAGGCTGTTAAACCTGCTCGCTCTAGTGTTTGAGCTGAAGCGCCTCGATTTCACGCCCCATGACGAATTTAGGATCGGATTAGTTATCCGTCTTCTTAACAGCCGAGGAAAAATCTCGGACTGAACCTGTTTTTCTTTCACGATGCAGCTACTTCTGTACGAGTACCAACGATGTCATATCCGAAAAATAGCTATTGCACACAGTTCTGGTCTTAGAATCTGCTCACTCAACTGATTTGTCCAAGCCTTGCCTAACATCCCTTGAGTTTTACATGATATGTTGTTTTCTTTTTGAAAAACGTCACGGTTCAGTGCTCCAGATTGTAGTACGCTCCTTGGAGACCCATTGTGGTACAATGCCAACACGTAGATTCATTTGCTGTTTTCGTCCCTTTGTCCTTACATTCATATATAGTGATGCTAGACTAGGTGGATCTTAATTTTGTTACCAAATAGATGACCGATACTTGTTATCCTCTGTTGCCAAATATAGGAGAAAGATCTATGATGCTTATAACGACGAGGAGGTGCAGATTACCAAGGAAGAAGCCAAGACAATCGGTAGACTGTTGGAGGGAAAGACTCCGCACGTTAGCGTTGATCCGTACCCTGTAAGTGTGACTGCCAAATCTACCGTGCATTTATTCGAAGTGCTCGGTTTTTTGCTACGTGAAGAAATGACCCAGCTGACCAGTTTAGCGGTTATTTTGTTTGCTAGCATTACTATGCTTGTTTATGTTTATCTGTATGATAAACTTTTATAATATCAAGTACCATGCATAATACTTATCTTTGTAAGGACATAATTTTGACTGATGTGTGGCCCATATACAAGTATAAATTTAAGCTCAGTATTTACACTGCATGCATGCAAATTGAAGTTAATACTTCTACAATTTACGGTTTCTTTCTGTTTTCTCTAGGATTAACTATAATTCTCAACATAGGCTGACTAAACTTTTCTCTCAGGATTATGTTGACTGGTTTGAATATGATGGTAAAGGTCACCCACTTTCTAACGCTCCTGAGCCAAAGAGGCGATTTGTGCCCTCAAAGTGGGAGCAAAAGAAGGTATATCCTCAGCTTCCTCCTCTTTTATGTTGTGTTGGAGCATTTAATTAAATTTACATATTTTTTTAATTCCTTTTAAGAATATAACTAATTGCATGGGTGTCTTGCTATTCTGTTCTTTCAGTATCTTAGGTATCTTGCTAATTAGCCTCATTAAAAATCTGTGCCACAATAGACTGGTGATTGTTGGGTGGTCAAAGTTGTCTTCTTTAATAATTCAGTACTTGATCGTGAGATGTTTCTGATTTTCATATTTTGGTTGTTTACTGTTATAAGGATTGAAGAGATGGTGTGCTGTTAGTACAGGTTACATGGACTCAATAGCCATAAGACTTTTCAGTTTCTTTCTGAAACTGCATTGGAATCACATTTCAAATGCTATCACATTTCTTGTCTGCCATTTATAACTAGTTAGCATTGGTACCACTTTATCTTTACTGCATTGTTCTTCTTGGCAGGTTGTTAAACTTGTTAGAGCCATTCGTAAAGGATGGATCAAGTTTGATAAGCCAGAGGATGAGCCAAACTATTATCTGTTGTGGGGAGATGAGACTGATACAGCAGACAATAAGCGGCAAGGCTTGAGCTACATCCCTGCACCTAAACCAAATTTGCCAGGTACCATGCCATTATGTTGCATGCCCTTTCATGCTTACATGAAAAGCTTCTCGGCAATTGATTTGACCTAATGACCTCCCGTTCTATATTAAAAAACTATGTGACACAGTCTTGCACTGGGCATTTTGTTCCGTCGTTGAGGTTCTATTCATTTATGAGGCCTTTAATTTCTTCTATCCAGGTCATGAAGAGTCATATAATCCTTCTGTTGAATTTGTTCCCACACAAGAGGAGATAGATGCCTACCAGCTTATGTATGAGGAGGACAGGCCAAAGTTCATCCCTCGACGGTTTGTTTCTTTTACACCATTGTGATTTTTCTTATGTATGGTCTGTTTCGTCTGAGGAAATTTAGTTCTGTGGTCCCTTTATTTTTTGCTGCGGATTATGCAGATTTGAATCTCTCAGAAGTGTACCTGCCTACGAGAAGGCACTCAGGGAAGGATTTGATCGGTGCCTAGATCTTTATCTATGCCCTAGAACTCGCAAAAAGCGTGTAAGTGGAGGACCTACCTTCTTTTTATGAGTATACAAGGGTTTTCATTGCTTGGACTCCAGTTTATCATTTTTATTGTGATGTTCATCTCTAATGCATGATGATTATTTGATAATCCCACAGATAAACATCGATCCTGAGTCGCTCAAGCCCAAATTACCTAGTAAAAAAGATCTGAGGCCATATCCCAAAACCTGTTACCTTGAATTCAAGGGCCACAGTGGTCCAGTGAGGTCGCTGTCAGTTGAAGCAACAGGGCAGTGGATAGCCTCAGGTATGGAACTGTTGATATTTATTTTCGACGTTATTCCTGGATTTATACATGGATAAGGTTCTGATGGTTCAAATGGTAATTGACTCACTATTATTTCTTAATTTGCTTTGAAATCTGATGTGTGGTCAAACCATTTATGAGGCTCTTAGCACTTGCAAGTTCCAAGGCAACCAACTTTGTTAGCATGCATGATATCCAAATAGGGTTTATATTTTGAGAAGGATGATGTGACATGATAATCCCGTGAAAGGTTCCTGTGCTGCAGGAAATGGTCTCATCATCTTTAGCATGACATTGTCTTATGTTTACACTTGTTCTTTCCGTAGGTTCATCTGATGGAACAATTCGTGTGTGGGAGGTTGAAACTGGTCGTTGTATTAAGGTTTTCAATGTTGGCGCTGATGTCCATCGCATTTCGTGGAATCCTTCACCTGATAGGCCTATTCTGGCTGCTATTGTGTACGCCTTTGCCATTCCTAAATATATTGTTTTTCTGGCTTTACGCATCCTTACTATTCGTCTTATTTGATGCAGTGGCCATGATCTTCTGCTTCTTAACACTGAGGTGGGGGATGAAGAAACTCAGATGAGGACAAAGCAGCTCCTCCATATGGAGGAACCAGTTCCAGAAGAAGATGCTGGTAAGAGTAGTTGTTACCCAAACAATTCTTCTCATGTATTACCACTAGCTTATTATTGTGTTCTCAATATTTTATTATGTTGCAGATGACAAGAAACCAGCTGTGCGGTGGGTGAAGAACGATAAATTTGACGGAATCACATTGATTCATCATAAGGTATAAATAAATACTCAAGAGTTACTCCTCATTCATTCTCCTTCTAAATAAACGCCTATGATTTTTCGTTCTCATGCTTGCCATCTTTTTTATTGCTGATCAGGCTGTGTCGACTGTCGAGTGGCATTCAAAGGGAGACTATTTCACCACAGTTGTGCCAACTGATATCCTATTATTATGCAGATCTTGTTTTTTTTTTCAAGTTCTAGGTGATGCACAAGCACGATAACCAAGATACTTTGAAAGGATTTTTTTCTAGATAGTAATTTTCTTATGAAAATTTTCAGCTGTCATAGAACATTCTAACTATATCAAGATAATAATTTGCCACAGTTCCATTGTGTGTGTCCCAGTAAATTGGCTATTTTCTTTGTATCAGGGCAGCGTACTTTTCTTGATCGGTGCGGGTGTTTTCAATTCAGTTATGTAGATATGCATGTGCCAACATAGTGCATACACAGATTCGTCACATTTTGAAGATTTATTCTTCCGATTGTCTTCCTTAATTCTGTTGTACGTGAATCAAGGGCAGTACTGTTGCATCAGCTCTCGAAGAGGCATTCTCACCATCCTTTCCGTAAACTGCCGGGCCTCCCTGTTGCAGCAGTATTCCACCCAACTCAAAAGATGTTCTTTGTTGCCACTAAAAAATTCGTTCAGGTTTATGATCTCCAAAAGGCCGAGGTAGTGAAGAAACTGGAGTCGGGTGTCCGAGAGATTTCCTCCATCTCCATCCATCCTGGTGGTAAGTCTAAAATCAGCTATTTAATAATTTACCAGTTGTTTGATAGATCTTGAGTTGGTTCACATTGCCTTTATTATTTTATATAAGCTGTAAATGGTAGTGAAACAAACACTGTTTGTTGGATTTCCTTACTAATGACTATACTTTGCAATTCTTTTATGCAGGTGATAACGTTATCGTGGGAAGCAAGGATGGTAAATTGTGCTGGTTTGATACTGATCTATCTACCAAGCCATACAAGATGTTGCGGTACGACTTCTCTTACCTCGGTTGAAGTCTTCTTTCCTGTATTATTTATTTATTTATTTATTTTTCTATAAGATAACTTGTCGAGGTTAGTGTTGTACGTAGTTCATTGCTACAGTAGTATTTTAGCTTTTGTTTGTCCAAATTTAGTTCCACCAGCGTAAAAAATTTATAATCTGTATTACAGTTTTTTTATGTACCAATTACTAAATACTTGAATATCAAATTAACAATCGGCAGTACCAGCCAAATACTTTTCTCTCTTACGTGGTATTGATTACTCGGTCGACATTATGGGCCACGTGCTTTGCTATCTGACGTGGCCACCGATTCTCGATAGCACCTCTATGCTATCTGATGCTGGCATTTATTACTCAATCGACAATATGGGCCACATACTTTGCTATCTGATGTGGCCACCAATTACTCTTTTACACTTGATAAACTTTTCCTTAACGATACCAAGTCGGGTGTCCGTGAGATTTCCTCCTTTACACTTTCTATCTTTGTTTCAGGAACCACTCGAAGGATATAACAGCTGTTACTTTCCACCGGAGATACCCTCTCTTCGCCTCGTCGTCGGAGGATTGTACGGCTTATGTGTTCCATGGAATGGTCTATGCTGATCTCAACCAGAACCCACTTATTGTACCCCTGGAGATTCTACGTGGCCACTTGAGCTCAGATAGAAGAGGTATGTAGTCATAAATATGTAGCTGTACCTGCTCTTGATTGTCTATTTGGTGTCATAGAGATTTTGAGAATGAGGCACAGCATAGTATATTGTTGAGTGTGCAAGTGTGTTTGCTAATATAGATTGAAATAATAACATGGCGTAACGAAGAAAGTTAGATTCATGAGAAAAATGTTTTGGGCTCTCGCGTCCCTCTCACCTGAGGTCGACTCAAACCCTAGCCGCTCCCCCTCCCCTCCCTTCCCGAGCGAAAGCTCGGCCCAACCTTCGTCGGTGCCGGCGATGGACCCGGTGGCACTCTCGTTGTTTCCTCCCTGGGGGCACCGGCTTGCGCACGTCCGTTTTGGGCAGTAGGATGGTGCCTCGTTGCGGCGGTGGATCTTTTGGCAGTTGCTCAGTGCTAGTGCTGTCGTCGGCAGTTGACGCGTGCTCGGAGGACTTGTTGCCTGAGGGAGCGGCGCTCCACGAGCCGGAGCGAGAGGGCAGGGTGCCCTCTCTTGCAGCGGTCCTGATTGGGCAGTGCGGCACAGTCCGGCTTGTGGTTTCTACCGAGGGCATTTCGCCTTGGGTGCCTGGGCTGCTCCGAGGCTTCGTTCCTCATCTCCTATGCTTCTTTGTCATGTCAAGCTGGTTTGTTGGAGCTGCACTTTGCTACCTGTTGAGTGAGCTTCCCTTCGCTGCCAGCGCTTACAAGTTCAGGGCCTGAGTTTGCTCCCAGTGGTGGATGCCTCAAATAAGGTAGCTACCGGTGCGAGGGTAACCCGGTGAGGTCTTGCTGTCGATGGTGCTAATTTGTAGGGGCGTTTGTGCTTATTTAGTGTAGCGGTGCTGCTGATCTGCTTTGTAAGAGGATTGTCGCAACACCTTATCTCATTCGGCCGATGTGGCTTTTTAAATTTAGAGCTGGGCTGCAAAGCCTTTTATGTAAAAGAAAGTTAGATTCAGTCTACAATTGGACCGAGTATTTGGATCCACAATGATCTGAATTCAGGAGAAAAATTATGTATAGAAGGAAATATATTGCTAAGTTATCTCCTGGTGTTTTCAAAGAAGTATATATTTTCCTACAACACGATGAGGATATTTTTTGCATTGCCAACGTTGTGATGTAAAATACTGCAATTAATTATCTGACTAACAAGTTTTGATTTGTTTTTGTCGCCACACAGGGGTTTTGGATTGCAAATTCCACCCAAGACAGCCGTGGTTGTTCACCGCGGGTGCCGACTCGTTGATCAGGCTTTATTGTGAGTAGTGATGACGACGTCTTAAAGGAAGATAGATGGTAGATGACTTTAGCAGGCAATCTCGACACACGCTGATGAATTTTGTGCTGTTGCGCCTAGAGCCACAATAGTGATCGTGAAAGTTGTTGCTTGCACTCACAGTTTTTGTTCGGTTGGTTGTTGTATCTTTTTCTTGTTCAGAGTCTGGGCAAGTGTAGCCTTGTAATAACAGTAAGAAATGGAAAGAGGAATTTGAACAGACCAGCTTTGTGCTATCACAAAGTCAGTTGCTTTTTGCTTGATGCAACTGAGCTTTTTTGGTTTTTGGGTAAAAGTAAGTGCTAGTCTATGAAGAGTGGATTAGTCGCAGAACTCCAATATTAATGAAATATTCACCAAATAGAGCTGAAGATGTAATTAATCTGAATTTTAATCCTTTTTTAATATCAGGTAGGTACACCAATTTTTTTAGAAAGGAAAAAGGATTGCAAGTGTACACGTACGGAGTGAACGATGAATTTAAACTTCTGTCACTTGACCTGCTGCTCCTGTCAGCAGTTAGCATATACAGCTTTTCTTTCAAATTAACCAGATGAATTTGAATTCATGACCATCTGGATTTAAATCTTGTAAAGATATTCGCCACATGGTTGTTGAGATTTTTTTTATAGCTGGCCAGCAGAATACATATTGGCTGCTTTGTAATCGATGACACAATCAAATCAGATCTGCTCTGCGAGCTGTTTATTCTAAAAATTAAGAGTTTTTCTTGGATAAGTTATTCTCACCTACTACTAGTGTGTATTATAACCATTACATTTTTTTAAAGTATTATAACCATTACTTGCTGTATCCGTTCCAGCCACTTGGTAACACCTTGGTATCATATTATATCATTACACTCAATACATGCCAATTAATATATGATCACATTATTTCTTTTATTTTGAATTTCAGAATGATGTGACCTTGGAAAGATCAAATGTGTTATTTTGAGTTCAAACTTCATCTAACTTGAACTGAAATGTACTTAACCAAGCCATCTCTTCAACTAAAGTGCAACGCCCAGTAAACGTTGATCTTAGTATCATAAAGCTATTAGCTCCCCTGAGTGTAGGAGAAAACATGGCTCGTACAAGTATTTACTTATTTGTCGACTTCATATGGTAAAAAACACATATGTTACTTGGAGAACGAAAAGAGTTGGTTGTAGGTTGGTTGGGTAGGCTAACCCATTCTCCACACAACTTGGCTCCGTGCCCCTCTCGTCCATTTGTGTAGAAACCCACAACCTATCCCCCTCTCCAAGGCTTCTCGGTTGAGGAGTCCTCGACCGCGGTGCTGCCCTCCGACGGGTTATCGCCGGCTAGCCTAGGGCCTTTGTTGCAGATGTTGTCCAGAGGTGTCGGGCCTCCATGGGCCTAGTAGGCAGCAAAATGTGTTTGACCAGATCTATGACTTTAAGTAATCTATCTATGAATTTAACTAATTTGAACGTAAAATCAATCAAGTACATCAACTGGTAAAATATTTTCTAATTTTACGTCGAGCCTCTCAATTATTATGACTAGTTAAATTTTGTTGATAAGGTCAATTAGATGATCGAGGTTTTGGTCCAATCTTTTATCATATAAATATAATCAAAAGCAAGGAGATCCGTCCACTACAAAAAATGTGTTTGCCTTTTACGTTCTAATTGTGACTTTGGGGAATTGGTCATAAAAATTTCAAACCAGATGATCTTGATGTAGGCATAGGGTATTTTGGAGCTGCTTCAGCTTGATGCACTTACATTGGTTGTTAAGTTGCAACATTTTGTGGTCTTTGGCACATGGACAAAACTTGGATTAGAAAAGGAGTTTAAGTGGCATGTTCTGTACTAGTGTGTTAACTCTAGTTCTTTTCCCGATAAAGAGAGTTTTTATAAACTCAATTGTTCGCATCAAGGCGGTAGTATGTTTCGATAAATATTATATGCCATTAAAAAACTGAATGTTGTGACTACTGTCCGAAAATTCCCATAAAATTATTGTATTTCGAAACTCATCAAAATTTCAGTTGAAGTTTTAGTTCCTTGACTTAGTGCCAGGTGTCAGCACCCCACCTAACATACATTAGACTATTATTAGAGGATCGTTGGTGTGGGTTGAGCTAGTAACTTAGTATATATATATATATATAGGTGTTCCTCCAATTATGATTATTTAGCCGTAGGTAGGTACGTGGTGTTGCACATCGGGCGACATGCATGCACGCACACACACCTATTCGGCTGGCTATTATTCGTGGTCGCGCGCGCGCGGTGCACTGCACGTCGATCGATGAAGTGAAGATGAACACGATCGATCGATCGATCGACATCAAAAGCTTGGCACCCATGCACCTTGAAACAGACACAGCAGGCAGGCAGGTCCTCGATCGATCGTCGTCCCTACCATCGCTCCCCGCCGCTCATCCTTCCTCGATCCATCGACCTGCCCGTAGCTGCATCCATGTCCGGCGGCCATTGACGACGTCGATCGACGACGATGCATGGGCAACTCCTGCCGCGGCTCCACCACCTACCCTGCCGCCGCTGATCTTTCCTGCAGCTACCCGCCGGCCGGGAACTACGGAACGAGCAGCTCCGACGACGACCTCGACACCCTCGCGATCGAGCGCGCACCGCACAGCAACACCATCATGCGCGGCGGCGGCCACCAGCACCAGCTCTCCTCCCCCACAGCGGTGCTGGGCCACCACACGCCGCCCCTCCGCGACCTCTACGCGCTCGGCCGCAAGCTGGGGCAGGGCCAGTTCGGCACCACCTACCTCGCCACCGATCTGGCCACGGGCACGCCGTACGCCTGCAAGTCCATCGCCAAGCGCAAGCTGCTGACCCCCGAGGACGTGGACGACGTGCGGCGCGAGATCCAGATCATGCACCACCTTGCCGGCCACGCCAGCGTGGTCACCATCAAGGGCGCCTACGAGGACGCGCTGTACGTGCACATCGTCATGGAGCTCTGCGAGGGCGGCGAGCTCTTCGACCGCATCGTCCACCGCGGCTACTTCTCCGAGCGTAAGGCGGCCGAGATCGCCCGCGTCATCATCGGCGTCGTGGAGGCCTGCCACTCGTTGGGCGTCATGCACCGCGACCTCAAGCCCGAGAACTTCTTGCTCAAGGACAAGGCAAGGAGCGACGAAGACGATGGCGGCGGCAATGGCATCAACCTCAAGGCCATCGACTTCGGCCTCTCGGTCTTCTTCAAGCCGGGCCAGATCTTCAGCGACGTCGTGGGGAGTCCCTACTACGTGGCGCCCGAGGTGCTCTGCAAGCACTACGGCCCGGAGGCGGACGTGTGGACCGCCGGGGTCATCGTGTACATCCTCCTCTCCGGCGTGCCGCCCTTCTGGGCGGAGACGCAGCAGGGCATCTTCGACGCTGTCCTCAAGGGCGCCATCGACTTCGACTCCGACCCGTGGCCGACCATCTCCGACTCCGCCAAAGACCTCATAAGGAAGATGCTCCGGTCGCCCCCGGTGGACCGCATCACGGCGCACCAGGTGCTGTGCCACCCGTGGATCATCGAGAACGGGGTGGCCCCCGACGCGCCGCTCGACCCGGCCGTGCTCTCCCGGCTCAAGCAGTTCTCCGCCATGAACCGGCTCAAGAAGATGGCGCTGCGGGTGATCGCGCGCAGCCTGTCGGAGGAGGAGCTGGCGGGGCTGAAGGAGATGTTCAAGGCCATGGACGCCGACGGCAGCGGAGCCATCACCTTCGACGAGCTCAAGGAAGGGCTGAAACGGCTAGGGTCGAACCTCAACGAGTCGGAGATCCGGGACCTGATGGAGGCGGCGGACGTGGACAACTCCGGCACCATCGACTACGACGAGTTCATCGCCGCCACGGTGCACATGAACAAGCTGGAGCGGGAGGAGCACCTGTTGGCGGCGTTCGCATACTTTGACAAGGACGGGAGCGGCTACATCACGGTGGACGAGCTGGAGGAGGCATGCCGCGACCACAACATGGCCGACGTCGGCATCGAGGACATCATCAGCGAGGTCGACCAGGACAACGTACGTACGGTATATATATTATTTGTTCGCTTCATAATAATTTGCCGACAAATTTCATGTTTTTTTTTTGAGAAACACAGTACAAACGCAGACGCTCACATACACGCGCGTACACTCACCCCTATGAACGCACACACGCACACCCTACCCCTATGAGCACCCCCGAGAAACTGAGCCGGCGGATCGAGTCTTGAGATTGACGAAGTCACCACGGGCGCCTCGCTGTCGACGGGAACGTCGCCTCCCACTGAAAGAATAATTCCACCTAAATGCAACACACAGATGTCAAACCTAGGGTTTGAACTCTGGTGGGCTGAGGGTACAACCACCCTGCTAACCATCCAACCACAGGTTGGTTTGCGACAAATTTCATGTTTGATAATGAAAAATTAACTATATATATATATATATATATGTAGGATGGACGGATCGATTACGGCGAGTTCGTGGCGATGATGAAGAAGGGGATCATCGGCAACGGGAAGCTGACGATGAGGCACGCCTCCGACGGCAGCATCCTCCAAGGAGCATCCTAGCTCGGCGTTTCCCTGCATGCATATGATCCCATGGAATCATATATATCGAATTATACAAGGCAAGAATGGTTAAGTATATACATACATTGTACATGCATGCTCGACAACCGGAACATATATAGGTTTTTTGAAGAACGACTAGTATCAGTCTTTTCGGATTTTTTTATGTTTGTATTCACACATGTTGTATAGGTATACTACGGTTCAAACATGTATGTCCATGTACTTGAGTAAATGATTTAAATTCAGATTAACAAGTACAACACCCCGCGCGCGTCGCGGCGGGAATATTTTTTAGAAACCTTAATGTGTAAATAAAGTTATAGATACGTGAAACATGAAGTGGTCGACAAAAGTATGAGAGATTGAATTGTGGTTGAGAGGCTTAATTTAGTTAACGTGAAATTACTTTGTATTTCACAACAATCCACCCAAAACATAGTAGAGTACCTCGTTTGGTTGATGATGTTATTTTGATGAGAAATGCTCCGGTACCCTTCGGGAAAACATGTTGCACGAATTTTAAAGCAAATCGATGGCTGTGATTAGAGGCGGGGATTAATGGTGATATTCCCACATGGTTAGTACTCCTCTTAGATCACTTTGTGAGTCTAATCATAGCCGTCGATGCGCTTTAAAATGCGTGCAACATGTTTTTTCGGAAAGCACCGGAGCACTCTCATATTTTGATTATGAATGAATAAACGGTATGCTCCAATAGAAATGGTGTAACAAAACTTCCTTTTTTGGCGTACCGGCACCACCGTAACAATGTTGTCTATGGAGATGGTAAGGCATCCATTGCTGCCTATGTTCCTTTTCTTCAGAAGTATGTGGAATCGATCAAGGCAGGAGAGAGTAAGGTTGATACTAATGGAAAGACTCCCATAAGGCCATAACCCCAATAACAATGCATGTTGAGAGCTCGCATGGAAACAGCTTGGCAGCCACTTGATTCTGGCTGGATCAAGGCAGATGTAGATGCTGGCTGGGACGCTGGAACGACTTGAGGTGGCGCTGGATTGGTCGTTCGAGATGCACACTATTCAGTACTGTAGTGTGTGCTAGTGCAGAGGAGGCAGAGGTGCTTGCGAGCTTGGAAGGCATTCAATACTTGGTGCCAAATCCCAGCAACCTGGGATGTTAGAAACTGACTGTACTCGTGTGGTTACTGTCCTAAATTCAGCAGAGAGAGAGAGAGAGAGAGAGAGAGAGAGAGAAGAGAGGTTATCATTCATTCATTCTTCCTGTTGAGTGAGGGACGAGGATATGTTGAAAAGGAAAAATGTGAGCCTATGTGCTCTCATGTGATAATGTCTGAGGAAGGCTGGAACTAGGAGAGACTTGTGAGTGCAACGGCATGTTCAGGTCCAGTCATTTGTTGGTTCCAGACATTATGTAGCAAAAATTAAGCTGTGCGGATGCAGAAAGCAGGATGTGGGCTGACGAAAAATGACTTGCATCTTCCTTCACGTGCCCCTTTGCTCCAGCTGCGTGATTTCAATCTCCCTGGTATATTCGCTCTCACATTTTCACTCAAAAGTACACTTCCTTTGCTCAGATCATCGAGAATTTCATGTCTTTGGATCATCCTTTCATTAATTTAAATCATCTGTTCACCTTCCTTTGGTGCCTTTGGAAATCTAGAAATGATCAAAGTAACGATCATCTATTTTGCAGGAACCAAGGCCTGAATAAACAAGCTCTAATAAAAAAAAACCAACAAGTGAGTAGTGCATGCAGTTTTGATCTAGAAAGCTGTTGACATATAAAGCTACAGAGACAACATCAATCAGTCTCCTGTCCCTCTTATGTTGAGTGCTGACAGGCAGAAACAGCCAATATCTCACATACCAAAAACTTAAATCCTCTACACGAATTAGTCGTCGATACAGCTGGAAAAATTAAATAATTATCCCGCCCTTTAGTACTATCGAAGCTCCCGTCATGCTGCCCACTTCAAGGGACCAAGCAACAGTAACAACTCCCTCAGCGTCGTCACCAAGGCCAAATTTCTTCCGGCTTATGTTGCAAACTTTGGGATCGAAACAGACACAAGTTTTTGCAACGATAGCACCAGATTTGGAGTAGGCCTTTATGACAACGTCCAACCTTCCTTCAAGATTTACAGAAACAACCTGCCTCCGCAGAAGCACATGACCATTCTGACCTTCAGGCATTGCATCATCTTTCGACTCAATCAGCACAATCTGGGTGGATGAGGGATCAATTTCACGAGTGATAACATCAGTGAACCTCAGTCTCCCCGATTGTGGGGTGCAAGCAACTAGGCCGCCATATTGGAAAGGCCATGACCCATCGTCTTTGGCAACCTGGACACCCAAGATAGTAGCCTGGAGAGCTCTTTCAACTGGCTGCAAGCACAACTCTAGCATGCACAGGGCGTTCTTGAAGCAGATGGTAGACATGCCAGGGTTTCCTCCACAGTAACTGCGCGCACAACTGATCAACGCTTCATTTTGAGAGTACGCCCCACCTTTCACCCTTAGCTCGATTTCAATGCAAACCTTGTCCGTAAAAACTATTGCACGGGACGGACCAATCAAGTGTAGAAAATTATCCTGCAAGCAAGTCATCAGTTCAGTCACCAACGTGGAATCAAGATGTACCAAAAAGGAGATGATGATAATATAGCAGCATACATACATTATGTTTTAGTTCTTGGGGCTCGTGACTGTTACGAAAGAAGAGAATGTTTCGGTTGCGATCCACCATGTCTCGGACGGCAACCACACCATACACAGACAGTGGGAACTCAAGGCCCTCAGCAACTTCAGTGAGTTGGATGGAGATGATCTGCAAGTTTTTCATGGTAGAACATTCATTGCTGGATATGCATCCAGGCGTGTAGTGTGTAAACTGCATTGAACTCAGAAGCGCTGCACCCAAGAAATTAAGGGGAGCGTGTGTTAAAAACATGCATGGACTGGCAGTAATAGATATAAGCAGAAAATAAAGTAAACTGATCCCTTCCTCGAATTTCAAGCAAAAAAAAAAGAGAACCGCTTCCAAACTAAAAAGGACATAACCACAAGCTAAACAAGAGGGAGGGTTTGTCTAGTTGCTCACTTGCTGCTGTGAAGATACCGCAGGTTTTGCTCCGTTTATATTCCCAGAGTCTACGGTGTGAAGCAAAGGTTTCCACCTCTTGAGCCATCAGCTTGGCAAGAGTCTTCTTGGCCACCAATAATGGTGAATTGCCGCTGTGGTCACTGGAATTCAAACCTGTCTGATCAGCTATGGCTAGTTTGTGCATCTCACCGTTTTGGTCATCATCGTCCAGTACGTCCAATTTGTAGTTGGACACATCTCTGAGCAGCCGCAAGGTGCCCTTATCAATCTTGGTGGTCTCCTTGCTTGTCAACTTGTCTTAGATGTCGAGCAAAGCTTTTTGTATCTCCGCATCCAGCAGCGTGTCACGGCTGATCCTCATCACCTCTATTCTCTTTACCAGGTCACTGTGAGCTTCCTCCGGTTCTGGATTCCCACTCATCTCTAATCTCTTCCGCCCCAACTCATTCTCAGCTTCGTTAGGTAACCGGCCCGCTGCCCCCGTCTTGCTGGCCGCGACATGGGACCAAGCAACAGTAACAGCTCCGTTGGCGTCACCAAGGGTAAATTTCATCTGGCTTATGTTGCAAACTTTGGGATCGAAACAGACACAAGTTTTTGCAACGATAGCACCAGATTTGGAGTAGGCCTTTATGACAACGTCCAACCTTCCTTCAAGGTTTACAGAAACAACCTGCCTTCGCAGAAGCACATGACCATTCCGACCTTTAGGCATTGCATCATCTTTCGACTCAATCAGCACAATCTGGGTGGATGAGGGGTCAATTTCAGGGGTGATAACATCAGTGAACCTCCCTGATTGTGGGGTGCAAGCAACTAGGCCGCCATATGGGAAAGGCCATGACCCATCGTCTTTGGCAACCTGGACACCCAAGATAGTGGCCTGGACCGTTTTTTCAACTGGCTGCAAGCGCAACTCAAGCGCGCACAAGGCGTTCTTGAAGCAGATGGTAGACACGCCAGGGTTTCGTCGTTTGTAACGGCGCGCACAACTGATCAACGCTTTATATTGAGAGGACACCCTGCCTTTTACCCTTAGCTCGATTTCAATCCAAACGTTGCTCGTAAAGACGATTGCACGGGACGGACCAATCAAGTGTAGGAAATTATCCTGCAAGCAAACCACCAGTTCAGTCACCAACGTGGAATCAAGATGTACCAAAAAGGAGATAATGATGATAATATTCTGTTTTAGTTCTTGGGCCTCGTAACTGTTGCGACAGAAGAAAACGTTTCGGTTGCGATCCACGATGTCTCGGACAGCAACCACGCCATACACAGACAGCGGGAACTCAAGGCCATCAGCAAGTTGAGTGAGTTGGATGGAGATGATCTGCAAGGTTTTCCTGGGTGAACATTCAGTGTTGGATGTGCGTCCAGGCGTGTAGTGTGTAAACTGCATTGAACTCAGAAGCGCTGCACAAAAGAAATTAAGTGGACAGGCAGTAATAGATATAAGCACACAAAAAAAGTAAACTGATCCCTTCCTCGAGTTTCAAGGGGAAAAAAAAGAGAGCCCCTTCCAAACTAAAAAGGACATAACCCCTTGTAAACTGCTCACTTGGTGATGTGAAGGTACCACAGGTTTTGCTCCATTTATCTTCCCAGCGTCTACAGTGTGAAGCAAAGGTCTCCGCCTCTTGAGCCATCATCTCGGCGGCAGTCTTCTTGGCCACCAATAATGGTGAACTGCCATTCAAGCACGTCTGATCAGCTATGGGTAGTTTGTCCATCTCACCGTTTTGGTCGTCATCCTCCAATACGTCCAATCTGTAGTTGGACACATCTTTGAGCAGCCGCAAGGTGTCCTTATCGATCTTAGCGGTCTCCTTGCTTGTCAACTTGTCTTGGATGTCGAGCAAAGCTTTGTGTATCTCCTCCGCATCCAGCAGCCTGTCACGGCTGATCCTCCCCATCTGTAATCTCTTTACCAGGTCACTGTGAGATTCCTCCGGTTCTGGATTCCTTCTCATCTCTAGTCTCTTGTGCCCCAACCAATTCTCAGCTTCGTCAGGTAACCCGCCCGGTGAATTCTTGTGGCCAGCCAGGAAATAGGCCATTGTTTTTTTGGCTATGCTTGAGCAGTTTCTCGCGATATTCAGGTGGCAACCGTGAGTAATAAGCCGGCAATGGTGCCGTGGCGTGCGTCTCAGACCTCACAGCTTCCTCCGTCGTCTCCGGACTGGTCACCGACTGTTGCCCCACTTCCGTCCCAGATTGGTCAGGTGGCATCCTTGAATCGCCCTTGTTCCGATTCTTCTTCTTGATCTTTTTTGCCCCTTCGTAACACTTATCACCAATCGGATCATCCTTCCTCTTTGCCGGCTTCTTCTTCTTCTTGTTCTTCTTAGCCTTCCGCAGTGTTCCCGTCGGCTCCTCCGAATGCCGCTGCATCCCAGATCTCTTTCCCGAATCCTCCGGGGGCATCCAAGAAACAGAATCCTCTGCACTCAACTTCTTGTTCTTGTTGGATTTGTCGCATCGGCTCCTCCGCATCCCGCAGCATCTCTGATCTCTTTCTTGCTTCCGCATCCAATATTTTGCGTTTTTGATTTTGCATGCTTGTAGGATACAATATTGACTATATCCAGATTTTTAAAAAACTTTTTTTAGAAAAGGAGATTTAAAAAAAGACTTATAACTGTAAATTTTCAAATTTTAAACGAAGGGATCATAGGAGTTCGATTGGGAGTTGAAATGACTTTCCAAAGTCTCCCTAGCTTATTAAGGTAACCTAAAAGTGTACATAAGGACAAGTCCAACGTTCAGTAAATAAAGAACAAAAAAACTTCTGCTATAACAACAACTATGGGTGTGTTTACAGAGCGCCGCGTTGCTCCTAAGTTACTGCAGTAGTTTAAAAAAACGATTTCAATGTATACTCCACTTGCACGCTCTTTGTAACTATCTGCGCATCCAACTGCTGCCTCTCAGTCTCATGGTTGATTCTCATCAAAATCCAAATGCGGCATAGGAAACATAATACCGTCTGGACGTCATAAGCTGAACAACAAATGTAGTTTGATTCAAAAAAATAGTGTGCCTGTTGTTCTCATCATCTTATGCACTAACAAATGTGTGTAAATAATACAAGGTACAACCTGTGATCTGTCTGTTTTAGTCTATCAATTAATAATAATGTTACAACAACAACATCAACACACATACACTAGAATACAACAGGTACCAGCTGCCTGCCCGCTTGCTCGCTTCATCAATTCGGAGGAACGGTCAGTAGCTCCTCCTCTTTGCCTCAGTCTACCAAGGTGTGTGACTGTGTGTGCCATAGGGGCACACCCAGCTTATTGCCACACTATGAGATCAGCACGCCAACCTTGCGTGCGAAATCGTCGTCGTCCTCCAGGTCGTCGTCGTCCTCGTATTCCTGGTAGTCGTTGTCCTCTTCGGCGTTGGCGTCGTCGGCCGCCTCATACTCGTATTCTTCTTCCGCTGTCTCTAGGTCCTCCTGCTGCTCCCCCTCCTCTAGCTCTTCTTTGCCCGTGTCGGCTGCAGCTTCAGCGGCGTTGTCATCGACAGGAGAAAGGCGGTCGTCGTACATCACCTCGTCTTCCGGGTGGAAGGCTTCTTCTTCTTCGTTGTCCTTGGTGTTTGTCCCGACTCCATCGTTGTCGAGGATGATGGAGTTATTATTCAGAGACTGCTTCTCCTCCCCTGCTATCTGCTCTTCTTGCACGCTGCCAGAATCAGCAGAAGCTGACTCTCTTTTCCTCTTCAATATGACACTTAACGGTTTTGGACTGTCAAAGGGGACAGGGTCTGGTGAGACCCTGTTGGTAACTATCTCGGATGTCATGCGAACTGGCCGTGCAGTACGGTCAGCATTCTTGGTAATGTGTTCCACTGAGCTGTTAGCACCAACCTTCTTTGCTCTCAACTCCGCAAGGCTCTTTGGACCAGAAAAGTTCACCATTACAGCAGCATCTTCGCCACTAGTTGCTTTGACCACCGAGCTTTTTACTACATTATTACCAGGGACATCCTCATTTGATCTAGCCTTTAGCCTGTCATGAATCTTCGCCCGAAGGTCTGTTTGCTTCGGCGGCGACACTCTGTCTCTAGGTCGTCTCTCTTTCTCTGGATATGGGCCAGGTCTGTCCAATGATATATCCCCTGGAAGCTTTATTCTACCATGTAACCGAGAGCGCGAGACGCTGTCACGTGAAGCTCGCTCTTCCCCTCGGCGACGATGATGGCTATCGCGTTCATCCTCAGGATATCTTCTATCCTGCCTATCGGGGACCTGTGTCGATCTTGGGTCACTGAGCCTTCTCTGCTTCAGTAGCCTGTGGCGCAAGTCTGAACTGCTGGCAGTCACAGGCACTGGCTCTCTCTGGGAAGAAAGCCTTCTCTCTGACAGCAACCTATCAGATGAGCTTCTATGTGTCCGTTCTAATTCATAGCCACCATGTGTCGGCCAACTCATCCCGGTGTTTTGCTCCCCGCTTGTACGATGGTAACTGTTGTGCCCTTCCTTGAAGGGCCGTTCGGCATCGTCGTCAACACTACCAGCGACGACACTGGAACCAGCAGAAGGTTCCCGGACAAACTCACCGGTCTCAGCAGTGTCATCTTCAACTGAAGGTTGAGGCTGGTAACTACTCTTTGCTGCGCCAGAAAGCACGTAAGAGTTACTGTGATTCTGGTAAATTCCTGAAGAGTGATAAGCTCTGCTTGTCGGATTTTGCCTCTGAGCCGGTTTGCCATTGCGTGCGCTGACCCCCTTAAGTTCGTCATGCACTCCAGGAGCAGTATTCTGTTGAGCTGAATTGGTTGGTTTTACCCATGAGTTTGGATTCTTCGGCTGAAGGTGAGGCTGCACAGCAGGAGCAAAAACCTTTGCTGCCTGAAGTAAAGCAGGGCTTCCGGAAAACTGCGGCACATGCGAGAAGGCACACAAGTTTCCTTTCGCGCACATTCCTTTCTGGAAGTAATAACATGGAACAACTGGCTTGGCTGCGCCACCGGCAGGTGCCTGACCCGGCACAGGAACCTGAGGTGCAGATGGCTGAGGTGCCCGTGGAGTTGCTGGTGCTCCAAGCATGTCATCCAATGGCTGCAAAAGAGGCAGACTTGTTAGTTCTTTAATCCTAGCTGCTCGTGTATTCGAGTGAGTGGGTATAATTCTGTGTACATAAATTGTGGCCAAGAGAGCAAGCCAAATTAGACAGATATCAATAGCTTAGAATGTTGCCATATTTAACTGAAGCACTGAACTTACTAGAACTGTAATAATTTTTACTGACTAGAACTGCGGCGATTTTGACACAGGATGAACAGAGGAGGTGGCGTACCGGGTGCCTAAATGAACATTTAGGATTGGCGCAGTTGCCGTTAAACCAATACCAGCAGTCCCTAGGATTTGCCCTGGCAGCATCACTGTGACGGTACTCGCACTCGCTTCCCTGGACAAAGGCAAATAGCATGTCAGCGTAAATCATATACTATCAGTTTTATTATTCATGCTGGAAAATACACAGCAGCAACAGCAGCAGCAATCAGGGTAGATCCAATCTGACATTATTTAAACTGAGGCATTTGCTCCATATTATTGCTATCTCTAAACAGGCAAGCCGTTAGAATTTGTTGCACAGGTTTGCGCGACGGCTGAAACAGAAGCAAGATGTAGACATGGAAGTCAAGAAGCTGATGGGACTAGTTCAAAACAATCTAGATTAAAGCAGTAACTAACGATAACCAAGGGGTGCTACATCTGCGAGCTCGTAACAGTGTTTCATAAACAGGACGCCTTGGGTGGTCGGGTCGAGTTTTTACAAGCACTAACAAACACCACCTCAGTCAGCCTAGCCTAAGCTGCTACACATAATAGCTACAGAGATGGCCCTAATATCTGGCAGTGCTAGCACACTAGACAGCGAATTCGGGATGGCAAGCAAGCCTAAGCTTAGCTAGCTGACATCCATCTGAAACACCACACCACATCTTGACGTCCCAAGTCCTGCATCGTTCGGCAGGGCAGCAGCCATGTGATTTAATCCCAGGCAGCACTGAGGCAAGGCCTAAACGAACAGATCTCGAGTGAATCCCAGCAGCCCAGGTCTCACGCGTAGCTCCTGTCCAGTCCACCGGCGGGGACGAATCAGAGCTCCGCTCGTCCAAGTCCGAGAATCGTACACCAGGAAGGATGGTGCGGCGGGCGCACAGAGGCGGGGGTCCGGGATGGATGAGAGCTCCTCCAGATCGAAAGCGAGCGAGCAGGGACGCCAAATCGGGAGCGAATTACCCATCTGCTACGGGAGCGGAAACAGAGCAGAGCGGGTGGAGCGATGATTTGAATTGGGCAGGCAGGTAGTACCTTGCTGCAGGTCAACGGGGAGGCGAGGTAGTAGACGCAATCGGCGCCGCTCCGGCCTCGGCGGCCGTCCGCGGGCGGCGGCGGCGGCGCGGCTCCCCCACCTCCCGAATCCATCGCCGCACGCGGGAGGAGGATGGAAAAAGACTGGATTTTTATTACCAGCAGCAGCAGCAGAGCTCAGCTCGTGCTGAGATTGGGCAGGCAAAACTGCTGCTGCTTTCGGACACGCCGCCCCGCCCACATACGGTACCTGACGTCACCGCCAAACTTTTTTGTTCCCATAACGAGAAACTTTTTTCCTCCTCAAAACAGGTCATAGCCCCACTTTATAAAAAAAAAACTACAACGGTCAAGTAATACTCTTACAAAACAGATCAAAGGTGGAGAGAAAAAATAATCGAAAAGCCACCAATGACAATGGAACTACGCCTAAGCAAACAGAAACTCCATGACAAATCCCCCAATAACGAAACGACGCCTTTTGCCGTCATTGTCGAGATCGAAGGTCAAGGTTTTCACCTGGAGTCCTGATGCGACTAAGGTATCCACAACAAAATGCCCCTAAAAAGGTTACGACACATCACCGACTAGAGTGCTATGCTTTCGCCAGGACAACCTTCTCTCCACCCGTTATCTCCAACCACCCCAGTCATCGAGTCAGGTACTGGGCTACTGGCTATTTTCCTCAAGCATGTCAGGCTGTCAGCTCAACAATTCGGTTCTCGTCATCTTACAATGATTTGAGTAGCTTGAGGTTACTTCTGTACGGCTCCTCATTTCCTTACAAAATTTAGTGTGCAGTTTTAGTTCTCTCTTGGTTATTACTACATTACGTGATTTCTGCACAAAACTTTCATTAAGTTGTTTCATCTCCCAGAGGGCTATCATGCAGCCGAACAGGTAAACGATCTCGAATTGAAATTCATGATGCTTCTAATAAAATAACCTAATTTTAAGATGTTCCTTCAGACGTTTTGAAAGGTACAAAGTATACATTTTAGTTATGAGCACATATACTATTCTTCTGCCTCCGGTTGCAACACATGGGCATGTGTGCTAGTGTTACTATAAAAAGATCATAGTAATATAAGTGGCTTCTCTTCATCCACCTTTTGTTGAGACCATGTGATGGCCACTCTTCATACTATTATTTAGCTTATCATCAAATAGATGCACATTCTAAAGACGTCACAGCACCAGCAAAGCACATCCATACTGAAACAAACATTTTTTCCAAGAGATGAAAGGTTCACATTTATTTGTTTTCTGACGAGTAATCAAGGTATAAAAAATAATACAGATAAAGATCAAGGGTCCAACGGGTCCTCTCTTACCCATAACACCAGACAAACACAGCAAGAATTTACACATAGGCTGCACCACCTTACCAACAAAAATCTTGCCAACACTGCATGTACACTAGTCTACAGCTACAGCCATAAATATATGTATATATCACATCAACTCCCCAACCTTACAGCAACAATCGTCAAAATTCAAAATCGGGTCGACGCCAAGACAGACAGACATCAAGTGCTCCCTCCTTCTGACCAGTTCGCGTGAACAGGAATGTGCTCACCGGATCTTAGCTCTTTCCTAACTCGACGTTGAGTTAACCCACAGCAAAATAGTCCCCTGCGACACAATCTCGGTCTACCCGATGTTGGCCACAAACGGCACCAGGCGCTTGTGGTCCCGCTTCCGCCCCAGCGCGCATGTGTCCAGCACGCGCCCCAGCAGCAGCCGCGTGTTCTGCAGCGCCACGTCCCGCCCCACCACTCCACTGTCCACCACGGCAGGGGCGCTTCCACCTCCTTGGGCCATCATCATAGACCCGAACCCTGACCCGGCGGCGTACTGAAGCGGCCCGCTGCGGGCCTTGAACGACGACTGCGGCAGCAGCATCCTCTCCAAGACCTTCTCCCCCACCGCCATCCCAACACCACCGTGACCACCATTCTCACCAAACACTCCCAGGTCGTCAGCACCGGTCACGCCGCTGCAGCTCCGCAGCAGCGCCTCCAGCACGTTGAGCGCCTCTGCGCACAGCGTCCCTTCCACCAGCTGCGACACCACGTTGTACACCTGCGGGATCTGGGACGGGTCCACGGGGGTCTGCTGGAGCAGGGACTTCAGCATCAGGAGCACCACACGCTGGTAGTCCAGTGGGCCCCGCTCCAGGAGCCTCAGCAGGTGCCCAAACGCCAGGGACGAGTGCTTGGGAAACCACTCGGCGCAGATCGGCGGCGAGGCACACGTGAAGAGGTCCTCAAGAGACGCTATCTCTCCATAAGAGTATGCTCTGAAGACCTCAGCCAGAACATCCAGGGATTTCACGCGGCACCAGCCAGAAACGTTGGACGCCACGTAGTACGCCTTCTGGTTCTGCTCCTGCAGAGGCGAGGCTGACCCGAGGGAGGAGGATGATGCTTCTTTTGCGAGCTGCAGCCCGAGCCATGGGAGGAGGCCCGTGATGTGCATCAGCAGCCTTGTCTCGGGGTTCCCGAATATGGAGTCGCACGTGGGGATCGTGATCCTCGATAGCACCTCTATCGCGGACCCATGGCTCGCGCTAGACATTAGCCCTTTCAGCACCAGCGGCTGCACGCCTTCGAAAGCCGGCACTTTCCCAGTCTCGGTGACGGATAGCAGCCTCTCCGAAGTGGTCCTCGACTCCAGCCTGTGGAGGTCGCTTGAGAACCCGTTGACGTCGAACTCGTCACGGGGCATGCTGGAGAGCAACACGTTTTCGGTCGTCCGGTCACGGAAGGTCAAGCGGTCGATCACCCTGCAGAACAGCTCGAGCACCTGGCAGTAGATGTGCACAAAGTCGGTGTGCATCAGCGCAACGCAGCCCCAGAAGAGCTGCGGGTAGAGTATCACCTTCTCAGGCTCCATGTTCTCAACCATGACCTGCAGTGTCAGCAAGTTCTCCATCGCAAAACCCAAAACAGCTGGGACAGGGTTACCCAGGCATCTGTGAACGCACCTCAGAAGCAATACGCAGCTATCGCTCTTGACACTAGGATGTAAAGCACGATATATCTGGTGCGATCGACAGGCCAAGTGACGAGAAGTGCATTCCATGGCCCACTTGAGTGCTTCGGCGCCCCAAGTCTCGCGAAGATCCCCCTGGAAGAAGATGGCACTGACCATGCTTTGCACAAGCGCTGACAAGAGTGACGAGCTAGGAAGTTCAGTCCGGACAAGGGTAGGGTCCTCATTCTCCCACATCAGGCTGCCTCTTTTAGACTGGATGTATTTTATCAAGCTCACCACATGCTGCTTATTCTCCCTTTCGCTGCTTTCAACCTCATACAGTTCAAGATGACGGCCAGCAAGTGAGTAGAGGAGATTTACAAGCAGATCCTGGCAATGCTCAAGCACAATGTCTTCTGAGCTATCCATTGAAACACACGTGACATGGAATAACAGAGGCAGATTTTCACGGAAATCTTCATCATTCTCATATGCAATTTCAGCAAGGAGAATCAAAGCTATGTCAGCACGTGAAAGCAAGTGCTGGTGCCCCTGTAATGCAGACTGGAGCTCATTAGCATTGATCCCATGTACTCCACTGCCCCCTGGATGCAAAAACTCATCATTTGAATTAGGGGTGTCAAAATAGTAGTCTCCACTGTCTCTGGAAACATGGCGGCTCCTCAGGTGACCGGCCGAGCTTCGGACACCCATCAACGGCCCTGACATGTTCATTAATGCTGGGAGGAGCTGGCCTGACCGGCCTGCAGTGGGGTTTGGGATGCTGCTTACTTCTGGGGCCAATGGGCTCAATGGGCCAGACACGCTTCGTCCAGTGACTGTTGATGTCCGCCAGCTCAAGTTCCCGCTGACGTTCCTGATTGCACCATCAAGAGAACCACGGACAAGCAGGGGGGACATGTGAGGCTGGCTATCAATTACTGATGCTACCAGAGAGCTCGTAGGTCCTTGAGAGAACTCCAATACAATATTTGCAGAAGCATCAACTTTCCCAGGCCTGATTGGTTCCTCATCGTCTTCAAGCATTCTCTGAGATAACTCACAGACCAAATGATCAATGGTCTGCTGTGGGCAAATTCGAGCTAGATATAGACTGACACGCTTGGCAACTGAAAAGTATGTAGCAAATGCACCCGTGATCTCTGCCGATGGATTGGCGTCGCAGTCCTCTATCCCTCTGGTGATTAAGAAGTTGAGCACAGGGATAATATTACGAGTATTGCTTGCAACGGTGCTCCATAGTTTCTCAATCTCATCGGGAAACTGATCACCATGCTTCCAGGTCACATAATAAAGACTTTTCAGCAATCTCTCACTCCATCCAGATTCCTTTAATCTCACAAAGTTCAGATTTTCTATCCAAGGAGCCATGCATGTGAGGACCTGATGCTGTGCTATAATGTCCACTGCGTCAAGCTGGCGCTGCATTATTTCCTCGCATAGATGCTCACTGAGTTCAGGATGGTCCTTGGCGAGCTTTGACGACAGCTTGTACTGGAATTGTTGATAGGAGTCTGGGAGGTTGCCAACAACAGATGCCCGGTAATGCCCCACGCCATCAGCGTCATCTTCAGCCCATTCACGGAGAGATAGTGTCTCCAACATCTGGAGGGCACTGTCACGGATCAGTTTTGTTTGATCGACCACCTTGTAGAGGATCAAACTCAAAAGCCGCTGGATCTCACATTTTGGAATTTCTTGACGCATGTAAACTTCAGCCAGAACACTGAAATACCCATCTGCTATCGAAGCATCTGGAGAGTAGCACTGCAAATGATTGACAGTTGGTTGAAACGTCAGTATTTAACAGTGATGGAAAGCGCATATTGAAACTGTAAGTATAACATCTTGAAAGAACTAAACAAGAATGACCAAAGGAGGATTAAAAAGGAAAAAAATCCTAAGTTTGTACATGATTAATTAACATGATAAATGGTCATCAAATAATTAACAGACCACTTTTAGAAGAAAACATCAACACGAATAACTCTTGCAGCAAATGCAACTAAATGTCTAATTTATACAGCACACAATGTGTACAATGTGCAATTTGTTGCCTTGATCCTACACATTCAGGAAGTAAGACATAGCAATAAAAGCAGAGTTTACCTGATCTATGCAAGCAGGAAACAAATCCAAATTTGTCTGCAAAATATTCTTCAGCGCAGTTTTTGCTAAGAGAACTCGAAAGTGACTAGCTTTTTGTTTGTCCTTCCCACCAAAGCGTCCTCCATCAGTATGCTTTGAGTATGATGGTGTTCGAGGATCTACTGGTGAATGCCCAAAAGGTGCTCTCATAGCTGGTTCCCCAAACAAACTGTTGATCCACAATATTACCCGGCCTGACATCTTCCTAGCATTATCATCAAAACAAGGACCATAAAGCAAAGAAGCAATAGCATTCATGGAAGCCCAATTGATAGCTTCCAACTGATCAGCAATTTCCCTGTCAAATGCAAGCTTGTCAAGTGATTCTCTTGACCTAGTATGTTGAGTTGCTTTATATCGCTCAAGTTCACGGCGATAGTCACTGCTGCTTTCCTGCCCCCATGAGCTGCCAGAATCATCACTCCAGTTAAGGAGAAGATCGAAAAGTCTTTTGCGTATTTTGTTGTCAAACCTCTCAGACCTTGCATCAACAAACTCAGGCGCCAGATATCTTATAACAGAGGCTAATGCATATCGGAGAGGCTGCAAATCCTGAAAGCTATCGGATGATGACATGTTGATTTGGCGGTATGTTTCTTCAATAAACTTCAGAAAATGTAATCGGAGAACAGGCTTCCGAATGAGCATCCCAGGCCAAACCTTTTCAGCTATCATTCTATGTATGTTTGCAACATGAGTGCGCAGATCCTCACGGCGGAACCTAGCATTCTGTAGAGGCAAATACATGAGAAAGTAACTACAATGAGAGGGTAAACAATAGAATCCTCATTATTTATTTGAGAAGTCCTATGTATGGAACTATGGATTGGTTTTAAGATCGCAATGTGCTTGTTCTTGTATATATACAAGTGTGATAGAAATATGAAGGTTTATACATTTTACAGTATCAACTGACAAGTGAAGACATGGAATATGGTTAAAAAGCTAATATGCTTCCAAGTTCCAACTTTGATTACCAAGTGAATATTTGTGGATGCAATATTAGAAGGAACACTCGATAAGAAGAGAAAGCTCACCCCATTCTCAAACTAAATTTCTGCTGTCCAAGAAAAAGCATGACCCAAGCAAATAAGCTTGAGAAATAAAACCATGGAAACATGGCTCATTGTTCATAAGCAACATAGCTAAAACCATCACTACGTAAAGCCGGGTGAATCAAATAAGGAATGTAGAGCTGAGCAGCAGCAGTCAAGATTTCAGTAATATGTAAAGGTCTATCGGATACTTGACCTCTTAAATGAACATGTTTAGAGAATAAAGAGCCTGTGGGAATCAAATGAGTACAACAATTTAACCACAGTACCAATATAGGAAGAAAGTTAGAGCCACTGTACCTTCCATTTTGGTTTTGTTTCTGTTTCTGATGAAACATCCTCGAGAAAAGATGCAAGTTCACCAAACATGATTTCACATACTTCAAGATGTGAGTGTCCAAGGGCAGCCGTAGCAGCAAGCTGCAGAAACAGAAGCAAAACAAATGGAAAAATCAATTCATGCATTGATGCCATAATCAACTTAGCATGTACTATGTTGAAAGGTTCAATTGAGATTTCAGTGCACAGAAAAATGGCATAAATAGTATGTTAGATCATTATCCCTCAACAAATCCGTAATATTTTACTTGTGTCGATTTTTCAGACATTTTTAAAATTAGAAAATAAAGCACTTCACCCAGAATAACAATCTAGAGTAAGACGTAAGGTGGGTTAGCACTTAGAAGTGTAATCATCTTACTGCATATCCTTCTGAACCATGGCGTAGTGATGGGAAAATTGTATGGAATATATCTTTCGCTGATTTGAGGCCAAATTCTTTGTTTTCAGGTGGGCAAGAGCATGCAAATGTTCCATAAATCAACCACTGGTCAAGCTTAGCGTCAGAATCTTGCGATTGTTGAGACTTTCCACCTAGTTCAGAAGGAGTGATTTGCTCAAGTCTCCTAACAACTTCAATTCTGTTGAGTCAAGAAATAGAGTCAATAAGATGTCCAACCAAATTGTCAAATGGATGAATTTGTTTTTGTTCTTTATTAAGTGAAATTTAACAACAGTACATAATATTTTTAGATGCAAATCTTCATATACCATCCTGAAACAAATATCAACCATTGCTAGATGGCAACCAATGGTTCCCGAGACCCTAGCGAAAAGGAAAGAAGCAAGACTAGACTGATAATTACTACTCCCTTCGTATCAAAATGTTAGATGTTTTAGCTTTTTTGATCCATACGTATCTAGACATGTTCTAGTGCAAGGTTCACATGAATTTTGCATTTAAACATGTCTAGATACATGTGGACCAAAAAAGTCTAAAACATCTTACATTTTGATACGGAGGTAGTATGTCGCCAGAGTTTAGACCTAAATCCTTAATCTTGGTAAGGACACAAACTGACAGTGTTTGATCCTTGCTCCTCAAAGGGGCAGAAAACTGACAGTGGTCAATGTAGGAGAAAACTCTGAACAATTCTTCTTTGCATGCCCACACCATAAACATAACATAACATACTTAAACATTGATCCATCTTAGTGGAAACTTGAATAAAACAAGATGGCATTTCAAATGACTCAAGCCATACATGTTAGTGACCACATATGAACACTAGTTCCGATATCTCAGGCTCTAAACTAGTTAACTCTCCATCTAAGGTCTTAAGCGTCCACCACAGAACCAAATTTTATTCATCTACGAACTTCTACTCGATATGTCTTGCTAACAGGGCATTCACAACGGAAAGACATAAGCCCTGCTGTAGTGTTTCCATAGGGCAGAGAAGTCCCTGCCTAATCAAACACACACACCAAAACATCATATATGGGGGGATGGCACAAGTTTAAAAGATATTGTTCGATTTGCGTGACTGCAACAGTATGGTGTGGAATACGGTGTAAATTGTATATTTGTTATCTTTGCATAACAATTGTAGTAACTCTAACAATTGTTAATAGTCTCACTTTCCCTCAAAAATTATGACCACAAAAAATACAGGAAAATATCAGAGCTCTTGCCTTGCATCATGCACAGAGGTCGGGCAAAGTTCAGCTGCGTATTTCACAATTTCACTAAGGTAACGGGCCCATCTGCTTTTATCAGCGCTCTCCAAGATGGATTGAAGTGTCACATCCAAAGGGATGGGATCCATCTCACGTCTCAGATCATAAGGTCGCCCTGGATCCCAATAACAGCTCTGAACAATGTCGTCCTGCATATTCATTATGATTTACTTCCGTGATCAAGCATATTAAGTATCAATGCAAACTTTAAGCTACTGTGGGTTTGTTAAAGATATAAGAAACTCACCCCATTTTCCTCTATGATGTCAATGATAAATATTGGTTCCGGTTCAAGTTTCAGTTTATTGTCGCCCCATTCATTTGTCGAGCAATCTCTTAGATCGTTTTTTAGGGCTCGAACACAACGCAATAACTCCAGAGCTGTAAGCCGTATTTGAACATCAGCAGAGCTGAGAAAGACGAGCCCAACTGCATCCATTTCTGAGGCCCGAAATTCAGATATATCTCTGGACCTAGCAAAAGGAGATCTCTGCAGTGTATCGCCTCCTAAGCTCGAACGTTTGAAATTTTGAACATCTTTGGCCAGAAGTTCCTCAGAGAGGCAACCTCTCCACAACCGCATAAGCTCTACTAAGCGCCCCAGTGAATTGAGAATCAATATAGGGAACTCGTCAGGGAGTTTCAGAATAAAATTAGCCATTCCTTTCAACACAGCAAACCGACGATTAGGCAGGTATCGTACAATCCTGTTCAAGACTAGCACGGCTTCTTCACGGACAACAGGGTCAATACTTGTCACATGCTGAGGTATAATCTCAGTCATTCTATCATTACGGCCCACCTCTTCTATCAAGTATGGTATACATTTAAGCACAGATCTGAAGAGTGAGCCCTGAGATTTGTCCTTCGTTACATTATCTGAAATACAATATTACAAATCATGAATTATTCGAAAATAAAAGAATGGACTAATAATGGTTGCTGCATAGGATGATAAGTAGCAACATACCAATTGTAGCCTTCGATGATGTGAGAAGAGCTAGGCTATAAGCCTTGCTACAAGACCTTAATATTGACTCGATAGCTGACTTGACTTTTGGAATGTAGTGGGCAATACCAGACACTGAAATTACAGAGAAATGATACTGCTTATCACGTTGTCGCAAAATAATAAAATTCTTAAAAACTGATACTGTTCCCAAAGCGATGTTACCTTGGAAAACATCCAGGCCAATTTGTTGATTTGATGGAGAAACGACAATCTCAAGCAAGGCTCTAAGACCAACAACCTTTGCTTCACTTAGACTATCTGGTTTTAACAGTTCCAGTATCATATGATTCATTGCAAAATCCAGGTACCTCTCAGCTAAGGTCACACAAAACTCAACAAGTTTATCATGCTGGACATCTTGAGTCAGCAATCCTTTCTTCAAAACTGTCAGCAATTGAGATGTAACACTATCTAAATAGTCCCACACGTGATTTTTGGGTTGAAACTCTGCGTAAACATTTACATAAAATTTTACTACCCGATGAAGACAATCTAATGCCATTGATCGATGATTCTTGTCCTGCATAATAAAATATTAATCAGAATTATGCTTCATGCAGCACAAAGGAAGAATATAAGTTTCATAGACCGGAATCTCTATGTATAAATAAAAACAGCAGTACAATTTGTTAATTCATAAAACATTATGACATGATAATCTTGCTCTCATGATTAAATCATATGTGACATAAATCACCTTAAGATACTTATACAGGGTCTCCAAATGCTGAGAAAAGTTAGTGTTAAACGTATGGGAATCACCAAGACAAAGTAGAAGAGTGACCAGTGGAAATCCTACCTGCGAAGAAGATTCGTCAAAAATTATTATAATAAAAAATATGTGGAGCAACAGCAAGTCAGAACTAGAAGTGACACCAAAATATGTGGAACAAGAGGACTTTATTCCCTCAATTCACCCACGGCCTTATTAGAACACCTTAATTCACCCACAACTCTGTTAATAGACCAAAATATACTAAATATTTTAAGAAAGTCTCAGTCCTGTGTCATTAAATCCTCAAGCTTGCTAGTGAATAATCATGTAAATAACTTTGAAAAGAGAGTGATTCAATTATAAGGAGTACAGGTGTTAAGCATGATTGACAAAGGGTAAGAAAGGTAAATCCTTAGGAAAGAGTTTAGGACTATTTGTAGAATTTTATATATCTTCCAATTAATAAGGTGAATGACTGATATCTACAATAAAATAAACAATTTGAAGGCAGGCTTGCAAGCTTTAAAGTGATCAACAGCAACAAGATAAAGAAACAAAATCAAGACACACATTTATTGTGCGACTGCAAATGTCGAATTGCGTATATGTATAAAATGAAATGTCATGTCATCAACTTACAGCAATATGCTTGCTCTGCTTATCCATCCAATACATGAGCTGGACTCTTATTCGAGAAATAGCATCATACCAAAGAGACAATGCAGATTCCACACCGAGTGGAGGCCAATTATTTCTACCTCCCTCGGCAAGTGGGGCCAATATACTAGACAGCATGTTGCACAAAGCATGTTGCAGTTCACTCTTTCTTTTGTTTGGCGGTCGATTTAGAGGATTTGCTTTCGCAATGAAGGATACTGAAGCATTCAGCCCACCCTCTGTCTTCACCTGGAAAAATAAATTAAGGGGGTATATAAGCCATCATACATTTTTTGGCCAGAAAGAGCATTGAGGCATTCCATGCAGCCTTGTTATGCAACAAACAAGATCATGGGTGATGAAGCGAACTGAGTATAGACCTTTCTTATGTAAGTGAATGTAAATTTTATTTAGAAACGAAATTGTGCAGTCAAAGGGGCTTCCTGAAATTCAGTGTATAAGATTGACCATGTTACAGTTTGGCCAGTGTATCCTAGGAGGTGGAGCACAGTAGCATATTAGTAGTAGCAAACAAAAAGGGAAGTTTCTACTTTTCTCAACAAACAGAATCATTATAGAAAAGAAAATCTATACGGAATGCCAGAACAAATCAGATGGTCAAAGTCACGCACTTTGAATCCTTATAAACTGGCAGAAATATTAATGAAGTAGTTACTGTAGAATCATACCCCCAATTTTAGGTAGCGCATCCCATTAATAATGTTCAGTGTCTCACTTCTAGCAACAGGAGTATCAACACGGCGATTATTAAGCTCCATGAAAAACCTCTCAGTCACAGAACTAAACCTGCATGAGTTGGCAGAGCCGTTATTAACTTACAGAAAGAGATCACTGGAAAATGCTAGAGCTTTTGCTATGCATATAGAGTTGATCGATGAAAGTAGCATAAATTAAGAAACATACCTGATACGTGATAAAGCTCCTAAAAGTTGAGCAACAAGATCTAAGAGGAGGCCACGCAAATCAACCAGTGAAGGATAATCTACTTGGCTTACAACCCTGGAAAGGCAGATGAGGTAAGGAGGACTCAGCTTCACATGTGCACAATTTTGCTTCTCATGGCAATTTCCGCAATTGAAAAGCAAATTTTGCGCACTGATTCCGAGGAAATTGGCATATGTAGAAAAAATAAGGCAGCATATAGGCGTTGTATACAAATTATTTATGTGTTGTTCTGCCCAAATGTTGAGCAAGAGTCCACCCATTAATAAAAAGCTGAACAAACTCATCCGACCATTTTTAATCAGTGTATTCTTCTCTCTTTTTTTACCAGATACCTCTTCTTTCTTGCTGCTCTCCAGCGCTTCCTCTGCTCTGTGGCCATCCATTACGGCCAGGCAAATGTACTCATGATATGGCTGCTGTGCCCAACAACCATTGGCAACCTAGCTCCGTTGGTCCACCGCAGTAGCACCCTGCCAGCCCGGGTACCGGTGCCACTGCCGCCCGTCTCCCACCATCCCTCTAGGGCGGGGGTGGAGTATTCATGTGAATATCACATAACCGAGTAAACCCTAAACCTAATACTTTTGTTAATTTATTTAATATGGCAAGTTTTCACTCATTTGCTAAAAATTGGAAGTTAGCGGTCTGCATTAAGACCGCACAACCTGGTATGATGTGTCCTTACCATACAAGAAACCACGTTTAGGAAGGCAGTAAGTTCTCACCTGTCTGCATTAATTAGCCAATCAAATACGAAACTTTCCAAGCCATTCCAAAGTTTCTCTGCAAAAAATAATGCATAAGTTAGTCAACAGTTTATACAAGTAATGAGCTAAAAGTCCTCGCGGAAAACAACAGCAACAGAAATAACCTGTTATTCCCTCTTGTGGGCAATATTCAGCAAATCGAATGCAGGCTGAGCTGAATATGCACTCAACAGCAAGCTGGGTATGGGAACCATAAACATATTAGACAGAAGAATGCATGACAGAAAGTTTCTGGATTTAAGACAAGTTTGAGAGATCACGTATGAAAATCATTGCTACTGAATATCTGTAACTATAAGGCAATCTACGGAATTTGTAGCTGGTGATCTTTGTTACGCATACAACCTATAGCGGAAGAGAATGTGATTCTTTGTAAGGAAAATACATGGTCGGTCAATAACATACCTTCTTTTGGTACGTTGAGGCATCATGGGCACCTTTTGGTGATTCACTGTGGAATAGCGGTGTACAAAACTTTAGTAAAAAGTACAAGACAGCATAGCGTTTATAAAGTTTAGTTTTAACCTATAGAGTTTATAAAGTTGGAGTAAGCAACAGATCAGAAAGCTCGATGTAAAAGAGATCAAAATCTAAGACTACCAGGTTGGAGTTTTTGCATCAAGAGTTAATGTCAACCAGCATACCTTTCCCTCCACCGAAGAAGAGCGTCCAAAAGAGGTAAAGGAGTGTGCCTCGCAACCATGGCAAGTGAGTCCAGTACTTGCTCGTAGCTTGGATCAGACGGCCGAAGGTACTGCCCATCCTGCTTATTTACAAGAAAAAAAATTAGGCTTTGACAGAGTTTACATTACAGCATATTCTCCGGTAACATAACTTTGTAGTGGAGTTTGGTATAGACGGTAAAACTGTGTGCCCAACTTTTAGCAGTGGAATGCGCGAATATCTCCTATATGTTCTCCAATAGAGCGAAAAACGCCCAAATCCTAACGCCATACTGCGTTTTAATGTTAGTGGTGTGAAGCACACCGCGACAGCCAGCCAGTAATAATGGTTACAGGGAAACGGCATTTAAAAGAAACGGTGCCATGCCCACGGACGCGACCGAGTGATGAGTGTTCTGTAATTACCAGCACACGCGATAACACGTGAATCGGTAATAACAAGCGCATGCAAACACGAGTAAAAAGCCCAGCATTTTTAACGATGCGTGGTCAGCCACCGGCCGACAGACAGAAAGACAGACTTTTTGGTGAGCAGTGATGAGAACCCTAACATGTGATCCTCAAACCTAGCCGAGTGGTATCCAGCATTACCTGCCCAGGACTCACCTCACGTAGGTTAGACACTGGGCAGGATGTAACACATAAATTAAATTCGTGTGTCAGTCAGGAGTAAATCAAGCTGGGCGATGCCTTCCTTTGGAGCATTGATCAGGCCTAACCTAATTGGCACCATCTAGCTAGCATTTCTCTGCTATAGCATATGGGAACAAGAAGAAACAGGGCGTGTGTAGTAGGTTAGCGGCTACATGGAACCCCAATCCCGTCGGCAGGGGAGATACAATCCAATCCAATCCAATCCAATCGACCGGATATAATAAGCGCGAAGATAGATTCTGGTTGACCTCCGCAGGGAAATGGGAATCCGGACGAACCCTGGAGAGAGAGAGAGAGGAGGGGGGTGGTGGGGGTACCTGGGCCTGGGCTGTCTCGATGCGTCGGCGGGCGAGCGGTAGGAAGCGGGCGAGGAGGGAGTCGACGATCTGCCTGGCGGCGCCCCCCGCGCCCGCGCCGGCGTCGTGGGCGGCGGAGGCGTGCGGCGTGGGGGGTAGAGGCGGCGGGTAGGAGACCCCCGCCGCCGCGATGGCGGCGGCGGCGGCGAGGTGGTGGGAGGTGCGCGGGGTCGCCAGCTCGGGGGATCGGTTCGTTGGTTCCACTAGTCCAGTGTCCTTGCCTCCTTCCTTCCTTCTTCCTTTACACTCTTCTCTTAACTCAAAAGAGAAAAAACCACATGTTTCATCAATCAATTATTATTTTTCTTGATACAAAACCCAGGAACTTGGATTCTGCTTTAGCTGGGTTTTTACATCTACATCTACATAAGGATAAGAGAAAAAGAGCACGGCATGGAGAAGAGGAAAGCAAAGGGCAACAGATGAATCTTATGCATCTTCGATCTTCGATGATGTGTTGTCAACTTGTGATGTGGCCTAATTTGGTGGCATTTTGGTGGTCGTGCTATTGGGTGGGCCGAGACTTTATTTTCTGCATTTTGTTGGGCAGGCTTGGTTGTCATGTCTGATTTTTTTTTTCAAATGACAAAAACGGAAAAGATAGAATTGTGGCGGTTGCGCGGGCTTGGGTGACGTGGGGACGGACACCCCATATTGTGTCGGACATGTGTTCGGCACCCCCCTTTTGTTTAATGTCACATGTCTTGTCTTTCCCTTCAATTCGAAACCAGTCCTTTGCTTTTGTCCGGAAAACATATAGTCGGTCGACTTTTCCGCTATCACTGTCAATTTGTTAAGCTGCGTACCATCTGGGCAGTACAGGAGCGGGCAATTTTTCTACTGAAAATGTTTGTCTAAACCCTGTCTTCTTCAGGTGCAAGCTTTCCTTAATTCCAACTTTCCACTCAACATCTACTGCAATTAGTGGTACAAACTGTGTCAAATCGAAACAATAACATGTGTTTACCGAGGCCAGATGAGCACACATATGGAGTTGATACACGAATACATGGAAGTTGGAGTCGTTGATACAGTCGGAGAAAGTAAAATACTAGTAGCAGAAGCACAACCAAAGTCCAGTACACCACGTTGCTTGTTGAGATCTCCTAGCTACTGCTAGCTTCAGAAATCAAGCAGCACAAGCAACAGTCACGATTACCTCAGTTTGACCAACAATACATTGCTGCTGGCTCATGTTGCAGTTTTGGGCCCTGAAATGGACGCGACCTTCTGCAGCGGCATCACCAGATTTCTTGTAGGCTTGTATGACAACGTCCAACCCTCCCTCGCGTTCTACACAAACAACTTGCCTCCAGAGATGTAAGTACCCACCATCACCTTCCCTCATTCTTCCATCTTTCGACTCAATCTTCTGGTTGTTGGATGATGAGGCTCCAGCAGCTGGCAGTGGGGTGCAAGCAACCAGGCCACCATATAAAAAAATGTAAAGGCTGTGGCTCTTCCTTCCTGACAATCTGAACACCCAGGATAGTGGCCTGGACTGCCGGTTGAACTGTCTGCAAGCACACTTGTAGCGTACACAAGACGTTGTCGAAGCACTTTTGTGATTGAAGTGATCACAGTAGTCGACTTTGCAACAATTATTTTCCCAGCACTTACGGTAACAAGCGTAATCCTTGGCCTCCTGCTCCGCTGTCTCCTTGGCCAATCTGTTGACTTGATCATCTTGGATGCTCACCTCTTGGTCCATGGCAGATTCTTCAGCTTCCGTCACAGGGGCTTGAGCTTTCCGAGCCTCTTGGTCCTCGGTTGGCACCTTATGTACTCCCTCCGTATCTTAATATAAGACGTTTTGGTAGTTCAAATTGAACTACCAAAACATCTTATATTTAGTTACAGAGGAAGTAGTTGCCAGTGGCGGAGCAAGGCCTTCCTTGTCCTCGCCATCCTCTCTTGTACCTCCTTTAGCATCGCCCTCCTATCTTTCTCCTCGGCTTCATCCTGTATGAAAGAATCGCCAAGCCGATCCAACTTGCACTGGAGCACCCGGCGCAGGATCTCCTCATCATCATCGGTACAATTAGGACCCTTCACCTCTTTGTCCATGGCCGATCTGCCGCTGCCCGCCGCCAAAGATTGTGTCGCCTTTGAATCCATCCCTACCGGCTACCGGACCAGCCGCTATGTTTTCTTTTCTTGTCGGGAAGGAAGCAAGACTAAGGCGACTATACAGTGGAGATTGGCTGCCCCACAGGGTCGACTAATCAAGCGGACTCCCAAAGCTACTCCTTAGAGGCGTCGCCGAGGTATGCCTGTTTTTCCATCTTTGTCACATCGGTTTGGTTGATGTCTCCGGGCAGGTTCGGAGTTGAATCACATGATGACGACGTTCTCAACGTCGTACCTCCGTTGGGAGCATCACGTTTGGAAACACATCTTGGAGTTCCTTCTTGATTTTCTCCGGTGCTCGCCGTTGTCCATGCATGATCATCAAGGGAGCAATGTTTACGCCGTCGACCGGTAGTCCAAGACGATGTCTTTCACAGGACCGACCAAGTCCCGCCATTCACTCTCCTATGTGCAGTTGTTGATCTTTGTAGGAAGCTGCCGTCGGTCGAGAAGCGGTTTTGTTGCTTAGCTTAGGATAATTTCTTTGCGTCAGAGCTGTATTATTAAGTGGTTGTCTTCGGACTAGCTGGTGTGGAGTTCATACGGCGCTCGATGTTTGCATCGAGTTGTAGTCGTCTTGTAATATCTTTATGCTTTCTATAAAAATGGCGTACTCTAAAAATAATAATGATTTTTGCGAAAATTTACGACCATAGCACGCACTTGTAGTTCAATTTTGAGTTGAGTTTGATCTCATAAGGCAAATTAATCCTAAATTTTTAATCCAAATTAAAAAACAATTAGAATAATACTTAATGGAACATATATGATGTACTGGAAGTTTTTCAATTTTTTCTGAACAGTTTGAATTTTCAGTTCAAATTTTGGGTAGACTCGAACAGAATCCAATAAGTATTAACAAGCCTAACATATGCAGCCTCTAACATACCGAACAAGACACACCTAATATCAATATACTAACAGATGTGGTCTTGCTAGTGACATCCGACATATGAAACATGATGACGAGCTTTCTAACCGAGCGCTAACCTTTGGAGTGTCGAGGAGAAGACGACGACCTCGCCAAGCGGGGGTCGGCGGTGTGAACAACATGGTGGTTTGCCCCATACCGGTGAGCATGGAGGGAGGGGCGCCGCAATACGGATGAAAGTCCAGCCCATCTTCGGATGGTACCGGCAGCGACGACACCCGTGGGTCAAGCGCGTTGTAGTCGTCTTGTAATATCTTTCCGCTTTCTACAAAGTATAAGGTACACCTTGGCGTACTCTAAAAAAACAATGATTTGTTGGAAGGACTATGTACGCAGTCCAGGAAATTGCAAGAACCAGTAACTCTTGGGGCACTCGTTGCGCAAACCAGTGACTCAAACTTGTTGTTGCACAAACCAGCAACTCTAGACGTAATCCATTGCAAGGAGCTCTAACGAAAATATTACATGATTTAACAATGCATTTGACAAAAGCGGCCCACCTAATGAACACTACCACCGTAGCACTGGGTGTGCCCATCACGTGGCTAAGGGAAAAAAGAGACTCTTAGGTGTATCTACTCTCATTAAGAAAAACAATATTTACATTTTCTTAATGCCAAAATATTCAACAAAAAAAATTCAGATGTTCATCTTGACATTTTATGTCAACCCATAAAGTTTCGTGACGGAAAGTCATTTTTTAGGACTTGTGTCATGGTGGCGAGTGGAGGTGGAGATGGAGATGGAGAGGATTGGGAGAGAGTGGTGTGGCCGTGGGGAGGGGGCCGCGTCGTCCCATTTATGGGGAGCCGAGGACGCGGTCTTTCAATCCATTAATGACGGCTCTGATACGGCGGTGGCAGTGACGCATCACCATTGATGGTGGCGCAGAAGCTGAAGCGCAGCGCAACCTTTCGCCTCCGAGTCGTCGCGTCCTCGGGAGACAAAGCGTCGAAGCGAAGGCCGCGATCGCTGACGCGCGGGGCGGTCAAAGGTGGGAGGACACAGCGGTCAGTCCGCGACGACGCAAACCACGCCCAAATTGTAATCTGAATGTGTCACATGACACATATTTGAAGTGATGATGTTATTCAAATATGATGCTATAATGCTCCAGTTTAATTCCACAATCAAAGCAGGCACAGGACCAAGCCACGCTGCTGGCTGCCTGGTACGCTGTGTGCAGGCACAGACCTAAGCCACTTGCTATCAGGTATGGTGTTAGACATTTTGATACAATCATTAGAGCTCATTGCAATGGATTACGTCTAGAGTTGCTGGTCTGTGCAACACCAAGTTTGAGTCACTGGTTTGCGCAACAACTGCCCCAAGAGTTGCTGGTTCTTGCAATTTTCTCTATGCAGTCTAAACTATATAGCCGTGCAAGTGCTATACCTATATATCCGTTTTTCAATCCGTTATCACTGTTAATTTGTTGAGCTGCGTCATCTGGGCAGTCCAGGAGCGGGCGATTTTTCTTCTAACCAATGTCTGTTTAACCCTGTCTTCTTCAGTAATGTACAAGGCCTACAGATTCACAACAAAGAATGGGTAGAAGAGCCCACCACTATAGCTTTTCAAATCAAACTACCAGCACAGAAATTGGACTTGAAGAAGAGGAGTTTGAATCACTTGCTAACGGATGACTGAATTTTACAAAAAAAAAATCAGATCTTTCTGTTCCATTTTGTTTTGAAAAAAGTCTGTCTACTAAGTACTAACACCCTCACTTCTTCAGCTACAGATGAACAAGACTGTACAAGCAAGGGCCGACTACCGAGATTTAGAAAAAACAGGACGAACAGTCTCACGTGAAGGCTTCTGTAATTGTAGCTTTCCGCTCCACATCTAGTGCAATTATTAGTGGCAAAAACTGTGCCAAATGGTAACAATAACTTGCAGTCGATACACGAATACATGGATGGCATACATAAGTTATAGTCGTCGTCGATACAGTTGGAGAAACTAAAGTTTCATACATCACACTGACTGGAATCTCCTACTAACTGCTGCTGCTGTAAGCTTCAGAGATCATTAAACATGACGTCGTCCATGTCCGTAGGAAGAATGGACCAAGCGACAGTAACGGTTACCTGAGCTTGACCTACAACACATTGCTGCTGGCTAATCTTGCAACTCCGGGCCGAGAAATGGACGCGGCCTTGTGCAGCGACAGCACCAGATTTGTGGTAGCCTTGTATGACGACGTCCAGCCCTCCTCCACGTTGCACAGAAACAACTTGCCGCCAAAGATGTACATACCCAGAATCACCTTGCGGCATTTCCCTACCTCTCGACTCAATCAGCACAATCTTCTGGCTATCAGCAGCGGTCCTCCTTGTCCTTGGTAGTGAGGTGCAAGAAACCTGGCCTCCATATTTGAAAGTTAGAGGAGATAACTCCTCCTTATCGACCATCTGGACACCCACGATAGTGGCCTGGACCGCCTCTTCAACAGTCTGCAAGCACACCTCTAGCGTACAGAAGATGTTTTCAAAGCACAGGGTTGATATGCGCTGATTGTAACTGCGCGCACAAGCAATCAACGGTTTGTCTTGAGAGGCTGCTGCACCTTTCACTGTCAGCTGGATCTCAAAGTAGACCCTCTCCACAGACAGGATCGCACGGGATGGGCCAGTCAAGTGGAGAAAAGGATCCTGCAAGCAAGCAAGCAATTGCCGTTAACGTCAAATCAATAATAAGGATCTAATCTAAAAGAGAATGTAAATCGATCTTCTGCAAGTTAAGATAGTAGTACGTACATCGTGTGTCAGTTCTTGGGCCACATCCCTAGCACAAGAGAAGAGAATGTTTTTTCTGGAATCCAAGGTGTCTCGGACAGCAACCACGCCATACACAGACAATGGCAGCTCAAAACCACCAGCATTGTGGTCTTTGAGTTTGAGTTTGACGGAGAAGATCTGCAAGGTTTCCGCGATGTTGAATGGGACCTTTCCGGGTGTGTAGTGTGTATACTGCATTGAACTCAGCACGGCTGCACGCACCAAAGCGAGAAAATTTATTAGCATCGTACGCATGTAAGCAGCAGCAGCAGCAGCAGCAAGTTTCAAGGAAATATATAAGTATAAAACGAGAAACTAAGAGTAAGAGGAGGGCTCACGTACTTATGTGGTCGAAGTGATCACACTCTTTGCAGCGATTGCGTTCCCAGGTTGAAACGTACCCTTTGAAGGCCACAGCCTCCCCCTCCGCCGTCTTCTTGGCCAATGCTGATTTGCCTCCATCGACCTGATCATCTTGGATGGTCATCGAGTTGGGATCTGCTGCAGGTTTGATCGTCCTGTTGGGAACCTCCTCTAGGTCCAATTTTGCTTGGAGCACCTGTTCCAAGGTCTCCTTATCATTGACGATCACCTCTTGGTTGATGGCAGATTCTTGAGGTTTCTCAGCTCCTTGAGGTTGTTGCGAGTGGAGGAGCAAGGCCTTCTGTGTCCTCGCCATCCTCTCTTGTATCTCCTTCACCATCGCCCTCCTCCCTTCTTCGTCGGCCCCCTCCCACATGTAAGAATCCTCAACACCCTCAAATTTGTATTCGAGCACCTGCTGCAAGATCTCCTCGGCGAGATCTCCTGTCAGCGTTAAATCCATCCCGACCAGAGACAGGGCACGATCGATGGGTAATAAGTTCGCCGCTGCTCTGCTTAGTTTTTTTTTTCTTGTGCGGAGAGAAGCAACAAAACTGAGTCGATCGATTACGGTTTGGTGCCCCCTCGATCGATCCCCTCTGGGCATTATATATAGCCAAGCCAACCCAAGAAGGCTAGAACAAGCGGACTCTAGACCTACTCCAACTCGGACTTGCGCTATATATATAACACGGAGGGACTCTAGACCAACTCCAACTCCAACTCGGACTCTAGACCTACTCCAACCTCAAACTACATCACCGGCGAGCCAACAAGCGAGGCGAGTTCAAGGTTTTCTTCGGTCTGTTTCACCATCAACGGAGTACCACGTACAACTCTAGCTAGTTCTCTGGATGGAAGGATTCTGTTCAGTCGTTGGGTTATTCACACACACACGCGCGCAATGGGCTGACCTTAAGTAATTCTGCCCTGTTATATGCGAGGAAAGCTTTGTCAGCACATTCTGGGACTTGAGATTTCTCAACGCACTCTGGTTATCATGCATCGTGTGTGCTTCTTACATTTTATCATGCGAGTGAACTATATTTCCCAAGTCCGTCCTTTGATTTTACTTTACCATACTCAAGAAGAAACTGTAACTATTTTACAGTAGCAAAACAAATTGCTACGAATGAAACTTTTTGCTACGTAGAAACATTTTTGTGCCCAAACTTTTGCTTCGATAGAATTTTTTTGCTACAACAGCACAATTTTCCCACCGAGAATGATTCAATAGAAACAAATATCACAAATTTTGCTACGTGCTCCGAAATTAATATTGCTACAGTAGCACAATTTCCCACGTGAGATGCTACAATAGCAAAAAAAAATTACTACATGAAATGCTACAATAGCAAAATAAAATTGCTATTTAACGTTTTTCTCCGTAGAACCACTTACTACAATAGCAAAAAAAAATGCTAATTTTTTTTGCTGCAAATAAACTTTTTTGCTCCATAGAAATATTTTTTTGGGTTTTGAGAGGAAATTGGACTTTGCTACAATAGTACAAAATTCTTATCAGAAACAACCCGTTTTTGCTTCATAAAAACATTTACATGATTTTTGGTGAAAAATAATTTTTTGTAGTACAAATTTTGTACTCCCTCCGACCCGAATTAACGGGCGGACTGCGTTTTTTTTTTTTTTACAAAAACCACCCCCCACACGTCCACACGCCCACACGGCTAAGCCTTATCCGGCCGCCCCCGGTCCTCTTCCTCATCTCCTCCTCCAACTCCGCCTCCCCGCTCTGCGCTCCTGCGCCGCCGCTTCGCCCTCCCCGACGAGCTCGCCCTGCTCCGCTCCTCCCTCCTCTTCTTCGCCTCCTCCTCCCCGGACCAGCCCCGCCGTCGGCCGCCGGTCGGAAAGCTCCTCCCTTTTCACGCGGCTGTTGGATATGGATGGCGCCGAGGGGAGGAAGGGCGCACGGCTCCTAGAGGAGCATGTCCTCGACTGGAGATGGACGGCACCGAGGCCGGCGGGGAGGAGGGGTGCACGGCTTCGGGAGGAACATGTCCTCGGCCTCCGGCACCTGGAGGAGCGCCTCCACCGCGGAGGAACAGGTGGTTCAGTTCGGCCCGTCCTCCAGCACCTCCCATCTTCGCATCCACATCTCCAACCGCCGATATGGCCCAGCCCCTCTCAGTTCTGCTCTCAATCCCCTATTCGATTATTCCCCTGCCTCCTCTGCTCCGGGTGGCTGCTCAAGCCTCAAAGCCTAGAAATTCAACAGAGACTTGATTTCTAGTACTCATCGCGGCGCGGGAGGGGCGGAGCAGGCGGCCGGGAGGCGAGGGGCGGAGCAGGCGGCGGCGCGGGAGGCGAGGGGCGGAGGCGGAGCAGGCGGCGCGGGAGGGGCGGAGCAGGCGGTCGGGAGAGGCTGGTGGGAGGACTATTAACTTCAGGTGAAAAAGAGTAGGGGGGGATTGGTAAAAAAGCCACCGCGCCCAGTAATTCGGGTCGGAGGGAGTATTTCGATTGAATCGTTTTGCTGCATCGGAAGCAAAAGCGGGATCTGGTACGTGATTTTTGTTAGAAAATAATTTTTTACTTCAATAGTACAAATTTTTTATTTCGGGCGAACCGTTTTGCTACATCGGAAGCAAAAGCGGGATCTGGTACGTGATTTTTGACAGAAAATATTTTTTGCTTCAATAGTACAATTTTTTATTTCGGTCGAACCGTTTTGCTGCATCGGAAGCAAAAGCGGGATCCGGTGGGATTTGGTGGGGAAGGGAGGGGGCACGTGTAAGCACGGGGAGGGGGAGGATTTTCGCCCCGGATCCCCGGGGACGCTCCTATTATTTTTATATCGTGTAATTATTTTCCGAATTCGTAAAAAAAATGTATTATTAAAAAAATAGCATATATTCGACGGTGTACACTTTGAAGCCTCTCGCATCTCGCTCCCCGCACCATTCGCCACCACTGCTGCGGCCGTTCTCCGATCTGCCACAGCTTGTGACGGAGAGAGGCCGTCGGCACGGACATGTCAGCCGGGCTCAGGTGGGGTTTCTCTTTCCCCAGAGAGGCCGTCGGCACGGAGAGAGGCCGTCGGCGCGCGAGCTTGATATCGTCCCAATCATCTGACCTCTGGTTCGATTTTGTTCCCCATCCCTTTCCCCACCTTGTTCGATTTTCCTGCCGAGATGATCTGATTTCTCCCTTGTATTTTTCTCCTCCTTCTTCTTGCTATATTTCTTGAATGAATCAGAAGGGAAGCTGCCGCGGGGAAGAAGCAGGGCGGGCTACATGCTGAATAAGAAAAAGGACCGCCTGTTTACAAAGAGATATAGTTCAGGGTGTTTTGTACAATGTGCACGGGTGTTTGCGCAATCTCAAAGTAGTATGGAACGTCCGGGATAAGCCCACGTAGGTGTGGAATATGTTTTTTCTGCCCAAGTTGGAGTAGGTCTGCAGTCCCTCCGTGTTATAGCAGGAGTCCGAGTTGGAGTAGGTCTAGAGTCCGCTTGTTCTAGCTAGCCTTCTACGGTTGAGGGTTGGCTATATATAATTCCCAGAGGGGCCGGCAGCAAACCGTAATCGATAGACTCAGTTTTGCTTCTTTTCTTTCCGCACACAAGAAAAATATTACCCACATCGGTCGTGCCCTGTGTGGTCGGGATGGATTCAACGGTGACAGGAGATCTTGCCGAGGAGATCTTGCAGCAGCAGGTGGTGAATGAAGAATCTCGGAAAGCTCAAGCCCCTGTGACAGGAGCTCAAGAATCTGCCATCAACCAAGAGGTGGTCGTCGATGATAAGGAGACCTTGGAACAGGTGCTCCAAGAAAAATTGGACCTAGAGGAGGAGGTTTCCAACAGGACGACGACCAAACCTGCAGCAGATCCCAGTTCAATGACCATCCAAGATGATCATGTCGACACACGCAAGTCAGCATTGGCCAAGAAGATGGCGGAGGAGGAGGCTCAGGTTTTCGCAGAGTACCGTTCCAGCTGGGAGCACAATTGCTGCAAAGAGTGTGATCACTTCGATCACATAAGTACGTGAGCCCTCCTCTTACTTGCTCGTTTCGTACTTACATGTTTCGTTGAAACTTGCTGCTGCCACTGCATACATGTGTGTGTACGATCTACATATTGCATGCTATTAATAATTTTCTTGCTTTGGTGCGTGCAGCCGTTCTGAGTTCAATGCAGTATACACACTATACACCCGGAATGGTCCCATTCAACATGGTGGAAACCTTGCAGATCTTCTCCATCAAACTCAAACTCATAGACGACAACGCGGGTGGTTTTGAGCTGCCATTGTCTGTGTACGGTATGGTTGCTGTCCGAGACACGGTGGATTCCAGGCGAAACATTCTCTTCTCTTGCGGTAGGACCAGGGCCCAAGAACTGACACACGATGTACGTGCTATCTTATATATCTTGCACAAGATCGATTTTAATTCTCTTTTAGGTCTTGACGATTGATTGCTTGTTTGCTTGCAGGATCCTTTTCTGCACTTGACTGGTCCGTCCCGTGCGATCGTGTCCGCGGACAAGGTCTACTTTGAGATGATGCTGAAAGTGAAAGGTGCAGCGGCCTCTCAAGACAAACTGTTGATCGCCTATGCTGGCAGTTACAATGAGCGCATATCAACCCTGTGCTTTGAAAACTTGTTCTGCACGCTAGAGGTGTGCTTGCAGACAGTGAAAGAGGCGGTCCAGGCCACTGTCGTGGGTGTCCAGATGGTCAATAAGGAGGAGTCATGGCCTTTAAATTTTAAATATGGAGGCCAGGTTGCTTGCACCCCACTACCAAGGCCGACCTATGGAGCTGATACTGGTGGCGACCAGAAGATTGTGGTGATTGAGTCAAGAGGTACGGAAATGCCGCAAGGTGATTCTGGCTATGTACATCTGTGGCGGCAAGTTGTTTCTGTAGAACGTGGAGGAGGGTTGGACGTTATCATACAAGCCTACAAAAAATCTGGTGCTGTCCATGCCGAAGGTCGCGTCCATTTCACGGCCCAAAGTTGCAAGATTAGCCAGCAGCAATGTATTGTAGGTCAAGCTCAGGTAACTGTTACTGTTGCTTGGTCCATTATTCCTACGGACATGGACGATGTCCTGTTTAATGATGTCTGAAGCTTGCAGCAGCAGTTAGTAGGAGATTCCAGTCAGTGTGATGTATTAAACTTGGGGGGGTTACTTATTTGTGCTAGCATTTTACTTTCTCCAATTGTATCGATGACTATTAACTTATGGATGCCACCCATGTATTCGTCTATGGAATGCAAGTTATTCTGTGTGTGCTCATCCGGCCTCGGTAAATACACGTTATTGTTACCATTTGGCACAGTTTTTGGCACTAATTGCACTAGATGTGGAGCAGAAAGATGGAATTACAGAAGCTTTCACCTGAGACTATTCCTCATGTTTGCTCTGAATCTCTGCATACCACCGTTGATATAGCCACCATATAGATCCCTTGATTGGTCATATTTTTGGTTGCTAGTAGTTCTTACCAACGGTCTCCAACTCCAACCCTAGGCTTCTTACCATGTGCGTTGATCCCGGATGACACGATGGGCGGAGCTTGTGCATCGGGTTCATCCTAGCGTCTTGGTCCCTCTTCTGAGGGTCCCTCTTCACCTTATATCGATTCGGCCGTGGTCTTTTGGACGTTGTGCTGTCTGGCCCAGCAGCGGTCTCAAACGGTTTGGTTTTATTTATAAAGCGGGGCGAAAGCCTGTTTCGTGGATTTCGTCCCAGTCATCTGACCTCTGGTCTTTCCCCATCTTGTTCGATTTGAGCTCGCGTTCCTGCCGAGATGATCTGATTTCTCCCTTGTATTTTGCTCCTTCTTCTTGCTATATTGATTTTGTTTGATCTCTTGAATCCAAGTCGGAGTAGGTCTACAATCCCTCCGTGTTATAGCAGAGTCCAAGTTCGAGTAGGTCTAGTGTCCGAGTTGGAGTAGGTCTAGAGTCCGCTTGTTCTAGCCTTCTACGGTTGGCTATATATAATGCCCACAGGGGATCGAGGGGGCAGCAAGCCATAATCGATAGACTCAGTTTTGCTTCTTTCCGCACAAGAAACAAAATAAGCAGAGCAGCGGCGAACTTATTACCCATCGATCGTGCCCTGTGTGGTCGGGATGGATTCAATGGTGACAGGAGATCTTGCCGAGGAGATCTTGCAGCAGGTGCTCGAATACAAATTGGATGGTGTTGATGATTCTTTCATCTGGGAGGGGGCCGAGGAAGAAGAGAGGAGGGCGATGGTGAAGACGATACAAGAGAGGATGGCGAGGACAGAGAAGGCCTTGCAGCTCCACTGGCAACCAACCAAGGATGAAGAATCTCGGAAAGCTCAAGGAGCTGAGAAACCTGAAGAATCTGCCATCCACCAAGAGGTGGTCGTCGATGACAAGGAGACCTTGGAACAGGTGCTCGAAGAAAAATTGGACATATTGGATCTGGAGGAGGTTTCGAACAAGACGACCAAACCTGCAGCAGATCCCAGTTCAATGACCATCCAAGAGGATCATGTCGACCAAGGCAAGTCAGCATTGGCCAAGAAGACAGCGGACAAGGAGGCTAAGGTTTTCGCAAAGTACCGTTCGAGCTGGGAATGCAATTGCTGCAAAGACTGTGATCACTTTGAACACATAAGTACGTGAGCCCTCCTCTCCTCTTTCTTGGTCGTTTTATTTATATTTCCTTGAAACTTGCTTCTGCCGCTGCATACATGCATACAGTACGATCTATTGCATGTTAGTAATTTTCTTGCTTTGGTGTGTGCAGCCGTCCTGAGTTCAATGCAATATACACACTACACACCCGGAATGGTCCCATTCAGCATCGCGGAAACCTTGCAGATCTTCTCCATCCAACTCAAACTCACAGACGACAATGCTGGTGGTTTTGAGCTGCCATTGTCTGTGTACGGCGTGGTTGCTGTCCGAGACACGGTGGATTCCAGGCGAAACATTCTCTTCTCTTGCGGTAGGACCATGGCCCAAGAAGTGACACAAGATGTACGTATTATCTTATCTTGCAGAAGATCGATTTTAATTCTCTTTTAGGTCTTGATTGATTGCACGACAATGGCGATTGATTGCTTGTTTGCTTGCAGGATCCTTTTCTACACTTGACTGGTCCGTCCCGTGCGATTGTGTCCGAGGACAGGGTCTACTTTGAGATGATGCTGAAAGTGAAAGGTGCAGCAGCCTCTGAAGACAAACTGTTGATCGCTTGTGCGCGCATCTACAATCTGTGCATATCAACCCTGTGCTTTAAAAACCTGTTCTGTACACTAGAGGTGTGCTTGCAGACAGTTAAAGACACGGTCCAGGCCACTATCGTGGGTGTCCAGATGGTCGATAAGGAGGAGTTATGCCCTTTAACTTTTAAATGTGGAGGCCAGGTTGCTTGCACCCCACTACCAAGGCCGAGCGCTCGCGCTGATAGTCGTGGTCACCAGAAGATTGTGCTGATTGAGTCGAAAGGTAGGGAAGTGCCGCAAGGCGATTCTGGATATGTACATCTGTGGAGGCAAGTTGTTTCTGTAGAACGTGGAGGAGGGTTGGACGTCATCATACAGGCCTACAGAAAATCTGGTGTTGTCGCTGCAGAAGGTCGCGTCCATTTCACGGCCCAAAGTTGCAAGATTAGCCAGCAGCAATGTATTGTAGGTCAAGCTCAGGTAACCGTTACTGTTGCTTGGTCCATTGTTCCTACGGACATGGACGATGTCCTGTTTAATGATGTCTGAAGCTTGGAGCAGCAGCTAGGAGATTCCAATCGGTGTGATGTATTGAACTTGGGGGGGTTACTTATTTGTGCTAGCATTTTACTTTCTCCAATTGTATCGATGACTATAACTTATGGATGCCACCCATGTATTCGTCTATGGAATGCAAGTTATTCTGTGTGTGCTACCATTTGGCACAGTTTTTGGCACTAATTGCACTAGATGTGGAGCAGAAAGATGGAATTACAGAAGCTTTCACCTGAGACTATTCCTCATGTTTGCTCTGAATCTCTGCATACCACCGTTGGCCACCATAGATCCCTTGATTGGTCATATTTTTGGTTGCTAGTAGTTCTTACCAACGGTCTCCAACTCCAACCCTAGGCTTCTCCATGTGCGTTGATCCCGGATGACACGATGGGCGGAGCTTGTGCATCGAGTTCATCCTAGCGTCTTGGTGCCACAAATTTTTAAAATCAAACAATTTCCCATAATGTCCCTTTGATCAAATGGGCCAAATAGCCTCCTACTTCATTCAAAGTTGTGATTCACGCTTGGTCTCAACACATGAATAACCGAAAATTTGCAAATACATAGGGCTTTCTTTTGAATCTTATAGTTGTTATTGCTCCCTCCGTTTACTATAACAAGACCGTTTTTAAAAGCAAAAATGATTAGGTGGAACTGCAATTGGTGCCAGGTTGGTGTCATGGTAGCAAAAGCTTTTTCATGCATGAGTCGCCATTTCCTCCTCTCCATCTGAATACAAAGTTCCAGACGTGCGCGACGGCGCCCCAGCAGCGGAGCGTGTTGGCGACGTCGTCGAGGCGGAGCAGGTACTCCTCCTCTCCTCCGTGAGTTATCTGGATGGAAGGATTCTGTTACAAACATGTCAACGCGCAATGGGCTGACCTTAAGTTCTGCCCTGTTATATGCGAGGAAAGCTTTGTCAGCACATTCTGGACTTGAGATTTCTCGACGCACTCTGATTATCATGCATCGTGTGCTTCTTACATTTTATCATGCGAGTGAACTACATTTCCCAAGTCTGTCCTTTGATTTTACTTTACCATACTTAAGAAGAAACTGTAACTATTTTTCTCCTGCCACTTTAAGTGGATATTTACTGATTACATGAGTTCTCAAGTATCATATTAATTCCATCACATTTTACTAGTTTGGTATTTCCTAACTGATAATTAAGATTGTATTGCAGCTTGTCTGATATTATCTCACAGCGCTTTGATTTCATTGTTTCATGAAAAGACGTACTGGAGCATGGCCATAAAAAAAAGGAACACATGACTACATGAGAGGTCATATATATAGCATAAAATTGAACTAGTTGGAACACTTGTACTGTTTCACTGACATCACGTAAAATAAAATCCCTACATATTATTGGTGCGGAAAATAAAATCGGACTATGCAGCCACAGGGAGCAGCCCATTGTGCCGGAGCAGTGGTTCAGGCGAAGGCTCGCGTCCTCGGAAAGAAACAAAAACCTGCAATTGCTTTCTAGAGTCAGTTGTTTTCCCGACAAATCAAGGACTTACTACTCTAAAGAATCGCGGCTAACCTCGAGCGGAGATTTTCCGCCTCCAAGCGCAAGAACCGTGTCTCTGAATCGTCTGCCAGTCTCCTCAATGGCCTACAAACAGGATTTCATCACCAGTTTAGGCATAGAGAAATGCAATTAGCACAAAATCCCTCACATGCTAAACAGAGAACTAGACGTGCTTGGCGAAATCATCAGATAAAGTTCTATGAATGATCAAGTGGTTGGATAGCAAGTACTCCCTCCGTTCTAAATTAATTGACTTCTATTTGCCCACATATGTGTATGTCATGTGAGTAAATAGAAGTCAATTAATTTGGAACGGAGGGAGTAGCAAGCTAGCTTTCTTTTTCTCTAGATGAAAAAACTACCTTCTCATTGTCAAGACCGGCATCTTCAAATGCAGAGAATGCGTCGGCTGATAGGACTTCAGCCCACTGTAAGGACACAAAAAGTTACGAGTTTTAGTATTGTTCGCATGCCATATCAAATGGACTCAAGGTCATGACAAAAAACAGATCCGCAAAACTGCTGTGATGATTTACCTTGTAGCTGTAGTACCCGGCCGCATAGCCACCTGCAGAGTCCACAGTGTTAATGACGAGTGAAATCTATGTATGATGAAGTGCATTTATCTACATGTTTGTTTAAGCATAGCAAACCTGCAAAAATGTGGCTAAATCCACACAGGAATCTGTCCTCTGGCAAAGGAGCAAGAACCTGGGTTCGTTCTGCAACTCTCCGGTCAACATCATATACCGACACTGGTCCACTGGGATCATAAGTTGTATGCAGCTCCATATCTACACTTGCAAAACGTATCTGCGGAGGTAATTTTAAAAGAAGACTAATGAGCCACAAAGATCGGTAACAAAAGATAGTCGGCATAAACAAACAAGATTACAGCATTCACATGTTTATGCTATAACACTGTGCTTCAATTGCTTTTTGACAAGCAAGGAATGGAATCAATAACGGAAGGAGAATGAAGGCAGATGGCTTCAAAAACATGTGCATACAACGTGCCACCTCTCTTACAAACAACAAATTTGAAGCTATAATTTTTTCTCCCATCAAGTTACAATTTCTGGATAAATTTAAATCACTTATACAGGTTTGAGCACATATATGTCTCAGTTATCAAGTTCACGGACCTACTTGACCCAAGCACGCAAGTTTAAGGACAGACAGTGCAATTTACTTTGAAGAATAGTAAGATGTCCTGACAGTACCAAATAATGATTGACAGCATGCATAGGGAAGCAAGAGAGCCCAAGCCAACATACCTGACGGAGACTGAAGGAGCCAGCACGGAAATTCTTTGCAGCGACAAGCTTGGCATAAATTTCCTCGGGAAGAACTTCGCCGGTTTCATAGTGCTTTGCAATGCTCAAAAGAGTTTCCCTGTTACACCAATGCAAGAACTCGTTAAGTTACCAGAATCAGGCTAGATTCAAGCTATAAACCACACAAGATAGATCCATCATACTTGTGATAGCACCAGTTTTCCATAAACTGAGAGGGTAACTCTACGGCATCCCATTCTATCCCACTGATGCCAGCAACAAAGGCTTCATCTTGTGTGGTAAGCATGTGCTGCAGCGCGTGACCAAATTCATGGAACACGGTTTCAACCTACAGAAGCCATGTGCAAAGGAATCTTTCTTACAAACCATAATAAGGCCATAACAAGGATCTTTACATAAATATCATAACTTCCCCAAACATATAACAGAGTGGTTTATTTGCTTAAGCTAACCCAGAAAAATATACCATAAGTAGTGTATTGCTTACCTCACGGAAGGTCATAAGACTGGGCTTCTCGCCAACTGGTGGCATCTGATTGCACACCATATGGGCAACAGGCAGCCTTACAGACGATCCATTGCGAGCTAGCACGCGACTACGAGAAAAAACCACATTCATCCAAGCCCCACCACGTTTTTCAGATGGTCTTGAATATGGATCAAAATAAAAGTAAGCAACAGGGCTATTGGAAGAGTCTTTGACACAATAAAATTTGACATCACTGTTCCAAACCTGAAAATGTAGTCAGTGGTCAACATTTGCAGAACATTTACTCGCATTTAGAGAAGTGGACAGATACTTACAGGAGCCAGTCCATCTGCAGGTTCAACGTTTATACCAAATAGCTTATTTGCAAGACTGAAGAGGCCATCCATGACCTTGGGTAGTGCAAAGTAAGGACGCAGTGATTCCTGAAATTGCCATACTCAAGTCAGCTCAATGGAATATCATCATGATATGCAGTATTTTCTTTCAAGCAGAGCACATTCATTCAGAATATATGTATTGGGTAAGTTTTAGCAATAGAAATTCTATGCAGAAAGATGTAGACCAAACAGTTCCGCAAGCAGACTAAAAGAGAAACCTATCGACTTGCAACCAAAAACTTTGAAGTATGCTTCTGTAAAGCGAAGAAACAACCTCATCGATATCATATTTAGATTCCCGTAGTCGTTCACTCCAGAAGTTAAGGTCCCAGTTTGCCAGATCATTAGCTTCTACAGACCCAGAATCTTTCACAAAGGCTTTTAGATCTTCCATATCTGCAATTAAGAAAAGCAGCAACTAAGATGTTTATGGTATTTCAGCCTAGGCCTTAGTCTTCATAAAAAGTCAAATGAGAAAATATTTGATGATGGAAATATAGTGTTCACGGATAGTTGCTCCTTTGTTTTGGAGCTTTCAAGAGAGTTAAATTATCAGTAGCGCTAGGTAAAGAAGAAACACAGCCTCAGACGTAAGAACATGAACTGTATCTTCGGCTGCCACAAGTCTAAAAGATCGCAATAAAATAGGCGAAAATTCTGGAGCTCTGGCTAGAAACAGGATGCTATCAATCTGATGCAAAGAATATCAAAGAGAACAACTCGGCTGGCTATACCTTGAACAGCATGATCCCAAGAAGCAGCCCGGATTTTCTCAAGAAGCTCTTGCACCCGGTCAACAGTTGCCATTTTCCGAGCCAAGCTTACCTTCATGATTGTCATTGTTAGCTCAAATGTAATAGTATTTGGCACTGCTTTACATTAAATGTAGTGGGACAAATGCACACCTCAGCGTAGTTCTTGTAGCCGAGAAGTTTAGCCTTCTCTTGCCTCAACTTTAGGATCTGAGTAATGATATCGGTGTTATCAAGGTCGCCACTTGAGGCACGGGTTAGATAGGCACGATAAACTTCTTCACGAAGAGTTCTATTCTTAGCATGTTGCATAACAGCCGAAAAGCTGGGTGCATCCAGTGTGATGACCCAAGGTCCATTGTCAGCTGAAGCATTTTCATGACCCTACAAAAGTTACTTGTCAGCATAAAAATCATGGGGGAGAACTAACTAAAATGATACTTTATAGTGCACACCTTCGACACGGCAGTTTGTGCTGCTAAGCCAAGGGCTGAAGCAGGCAAACCATCAATTTCGTTCTTATCAGTAATCAATTTCTCAAACTTCTTTGTTGCATCAAGCACGTTCTCACTGAACTTCTCTGTGAGCTTTTCAAGCTCCTGAAATAAATTCAGCACTGCATTAATATGACTGGGAATAAGGTTCGCGTGTAAGTAACAGAAAAAGGTCCAGACAACTAGAATCTGTCAGCATCTGATAAAAGAACAAAGAACCTACTTGCTGGATTTGATTAAATTTCTCCCTCTGCTCATCTTCAAGTGCAACTCCACCAAGAACAGCGTCCTTAATTTGGCCTGGCGAGGGAAAGAAGAAATGCTATCAAGACTCAGCAGGAAAAGAAAGGCGATGGCCTCCTAGAACGTACTGAAAGCCATCGACGTTGCTTAACGGCAATATGATACCAGTGATTTTAGAGAATGGCGACGACTGTGGCTACAGAGAAGGAATACATTACCTTCCACGACACGCTTGCGAGCATCAGTGAGGCTGTCCCACTCTGGAGAATTCCTGATGGCGTTGAAGGCCTCATATATAGGCTTGCTCTGCCCCAGCCTCAGATAGAATTTCACCTTCTCAGGCTGTTGAGATTCGAGATGGATTCGGCCACAGTTGGTGATGCGGCGTAGTATAGAAAACAATTATTTATTGAACAATTCATCAGCCTCTATCCCTCTAGTGCGGTGTGGTGCATAAATAGTTGGTGCTAGACTTTACTATTTCACACTACGGGGCAGGAGGGGAGGATGAGGAGAGTGTAACCTGGACGTCCTCTACGGCTGCGCGTAGGTCGGCGGAGTCCTTGACGGCCTTGAGGTGGTCGACGACGTTCCATAGGACGTCGAGGCGGTCGACGATGCGCTCGAGCGGGACGACGAGCTTGCCCCAGGCCGGCTGCACGCCCTTCTCCAGCGCCTCCAGCTCGCCCTCCTGCGGTGCGGCAGCCAAAACCAGTCAGATCCGGAACGATCGAGTGTCAGTCGGTCGGTGAGCGCGGGGAGGGAAATCGATGGATCGCGTGCGTACGAGTTGGGCGAGGAGTGCGCGGATCCCGGGGCGGACGTGCGCGGGCTGGACGGCGTCGAAGGGCGGGAAGTCGAAGTCGGCGAGGAGCGGGTTGCTGGCGGTGTGGGCGTCCGCCATGGCGGCGGAGCAGGTGGCGCGGGAGGAGGGGCGGGGGCGGGGGCAGAAGGCGCGGAGCGGGGAGGAGGCGGGGAGGACGGAGAGGAGGAGGAGGCGGTGGCTGCTGCTAGGGTTTCGAGCGAGAGCGGGGAGGAGCAGGTGGGAGACGGTGGAGGAGAGCATGGCCGCGAGGAGGAGGAGGATGATGCTCCGACTCTGACGGCGTGGGCCCATCGCTCTCTCTTGTGGGCTTTGGATCGGATGGGCCTCCGACCCCGAGCGAGAGATGGATGTTATCCTTTGGAATTTTGTTCGGCGCACAGCGCACCACGCTGCCCTGCCTCCGCTCAACAAAAAAAAAAACCAAAACGGCAAATATTTGCATGCATTTTTATTAGAAAAGGAGGCCCAGCCTCTGCACTGAAGAGATGTATACGGCTTTTATTTCTTTTACATTCAACAAAGATGGCAAAGAACCTTACAACAACCTAACAAGCGGAAGTCGCCGAACATTACAACTAGCACAAACGACGGAGAAACGGGGCCTTGTTCACCGAAAACAGCCGTCGCCGGTTCCCCTGGCCAACTCAGAGAATAGCGCCTTGTGCCCACGCTCTGAAAATCGGCTCCTCCAACCAAACTTCAGCGTGTCGATCAAAGCAACAACTCTCACCAGCGTAGTCACGATCATCGTCAAGACCCCGCTGCACCATGCCGACTTCGTCTCTTGTAGATTGAAATATTTAATAAGGAACTCAATGTTTTTATTGAGTAATATATATCAAGCAGTGATGAGAAGCACCAAGGTCAGCTCGACAAAATAAAATAGTGATTTGTCATGTGTTGCCTTTTGTTTTTTGAAACGGGACCGAAGATTTGTGGAGCAACCACTATAGGCATCCAAAATATGAAGCACTTGCAAATATGAAACAAAACTGTTGCTATATCCTGAGTAGCAACTTGATGTAATGTAGATCCTAACTGACTTTCATGGTTATTCTTGAGAAAATATAACTTACTTGACGTATATATTTTTCTAGAGCCAGACCGAACATAAACTGTGTTATTCGCAGACAAGTTAAGCAGTGTAAGGCACACAAACTGAAGGAAGGCCGCTCTCAAGGCACTCGAACAAGAAACAACTTGGAGATAATAAATTTGTATGGAAGGGAGAAGGACACTCTAACGGGCAACCTGTGGTACCTAACCTAACAGACAGTAGGTGCCCAAAACCACACGTTGCTAAGAGGGAACAAATTCTGAAACACTACATACATATATATCTTTAATCATGCACGAACTGTTGCTCTCAAAACAATTTGCATGAACTGCACACATTCAGCATACATACAACCAAAGAGGGTATCTTTTGGATGGATATTATTATTTTTATGCGCGGCAACTACTACTCCTGCACTTCTCTACAATTGAATTGGCAGAAGCATGCAATAATTCGCGGGCAACAAAAACTATAGAGATTCCGAAACATGATGTCTGACCTGAAGCTGGACAAAGCCCTGCAGTCAGTTCCTCTGCATCTGGACTTCCATTCAGAAAGCCCACATCCAGGCTCCAGCGAACGGCTCATGGTACAGCAACGTGGCTGGTCGCGGAAGGATGATCCTACAACTCATCGATCTTGGGAGCTGCACCTGCACAGTGTTTTTATTTATATGGAATTGTTTGCTGCAAAGTGCCCAAGTGTTAGCTGCGCAAGCATACATGAGCTTCTGTTCTTGAGTAAACATTAATATATGGAATTGTTTGCTGCGCAAGCATACATGAGGTTCTGTTCTTGAGTAAACATCAAAGATCAGAAGCAGTAAGGTCAAGTCGAGAAAAATAGTATTTGGAAACACAAGAACTTCAAGGCTACTAATGTCAACCAATTAATATAGTACTTTCCTTTGGACTACCATCCAAATTTGCTACCAAATGGGAAAGATTAGTATTACTTGGTACAAATCGAGTCTGGTTTCAAATTTTGGTTCAGGTGAAACGTTTTCCTTCTTTCCTACACCTAAAATTCCGATTAATTTCATGAGCCACAGTACATAGGGTCTGCATTATACATCTCGGTATTTTATCGGCCATATGGCATATGGAGCACATAGGGTCCCTCACTTCAGGCTAAAGAAGAGAGTTCAGATGATCACATCAAGTATTAGAATTTTGGCATGTCATCCAAAAAAATTACAAGGTTGACATACACTTAACCACAGCACTACTGTAGATTGACAAGATTAAAATATGGGATCGATTATGCAAGTCAACCATGTCACTGTGATCTGAACAATCTGGCGGCATGATCTGCCGACCAATGACCACAGGATTGTAACAGCTCATTGACAGCTCGCAGCATGAATACAACATACCGAGAGGCTAATTAAAGTGCAGTATAAAAGACAAGTACTGACTAATGAGATAAGCCTCGTAAAACATGGCTTGTCTAGAGCACTTCTCAGTATATCCTATCACATAAAATCACCACAATATGCCCAATTCAGTATATGACGAGTAGATGACCATTGAACAGCAAGACTGAAGTTAGGATCAATTTATACTGATATAATTCTGCATTAATACTGGACCATATCAGAGACAAAAAAGTACCACACATCTTGAAGCATGAGATGCAACTATTTCAGTTACCATAATGTAGTATCTCCCGCTCCGATGGGATTTGTCTCAGGTCATAGATGGAAGAGTCTTTACAGAGAATGCCGTAGTTTCACTTTTAAAGAACTGTACCAAAATGGTTATGCATGAGTATGATAGCTGCAGGATAAAGATCAGGGCATAATTAATACTCGGAACAATGAAAGACTCAGTAATTCATAAGCCACAGAGAAAATAGTACTAAAGATTGCAGAGAAAAACAAAAAAAAGGAAATTACAACGGATACGAGTATATGGCAAAAGTAGGGTTCTTTTTCGGCGCACAGCGCACCATGCTGGTGCCTCTCGGTAGTAAAAAAGGGCAAATATTTCAACCAATTTGCACATCTATCGCAGATGATCTCGGATTTGAACTTTCTAGATTTTGAATTCATTTTTTATTTCACCATGTAATTATTATTACATGTACATGGTTGATGATCTCTTCAGTCAGTCAGTGGTAATAGCAGGAGAGAGGACGACTAGTCAGAGCACCACTAGCTAGCTAAGCTACCATCTGTCCGTCAGTGGAGGCGGCTGCAGAGGCGGGAGAGGTCCGAGGGCCGGACGGGCTTGATGAGGAACTCCTCGGCACCCTCCTCCAGACACTGACGGATCCTGGCCGGTGAGTTCTCCGACGACATGAGGACCACAGGGATGCCCTGCAGCTCTGCCGACTCCTTGACCCGCTTCAGCAGCTCGTACCCGTTCATCTCCGGCATGCAGTAGTCTGTGATCACCATGTGCACGCTCCGGTCCTGATTTATATGCATTCAATCAATTTCAGTGTCATCGTCATACGATAAATCGTAACAATTCACAGTGGCATCACAGTATAAGAAGAACATACCAGGCTGAGAACCTCCAGCGCTCTCTTGCCACTGTCCACCGTCGTCACTGTCAATCCAACCAAAGCAAAACTTTGGATCAGCTTGAAGTTTTTCAGATATCCTACTACACAAGCCGCACGCAATTTTACTCTAAAAACATAATGGTACCTCGGTATTTGGAGCTGCGGAGGAGCCTAGAGATGATGGCGCGGTCGACCAGGCTGTCGTCCACCGCCAGGACGTGCAGCTCCATCGACATTGCCTTGACAGTTGCAGCAGAGGCAGAGCAAGAATGGAGCTGCGTTTGTTGGTGATTGACAAGTAGCTAGCTTAGCTGGGCAGAGTGGCAACAGTATTGCAGCATTTTATACAGGTAAGGTAGCAAGGGGCCATCCAGAGAGAGTATAATACTAGCTAGAAACAAAAATATAAAAATGAGGCAAGTACAATCAAAGCATGAAGCGAGATCTAACCAAATCTGGAGAGCCAGTGGCACAGAGCTGGCCGGTCGAGACGCCTACCCAAACATGAGCCAGTCCAAATAAATATAATTCTACATGCTGCACATGGCACAATTAGATGAGTTCGTTGATCGTCCTCTAAAAACAAGGCAGCGGCATCTTGGTAAGTCAACACCAAGCGTGACCAAATTATATAAGGGGCCTACGTACGGTTGATCTCATCTCATAATCTCATATGGCTTTGTTATACCTGTCCAAGGTCTAGATAGTAAGCTTTTCACTCTCATCATTTTCGTCTCACATTAATTAGATGTCTATTCTGGATATCTTGAGCAATGTAAACTCTTTCGTTTTTGCCAAGGAAAACTATTCTTCAGATCTCCTAATATCGAGTCAGCATCCAGACCAAACAAACAAGGTTCGATGCATGCAAATGTTTTCTATTTGCCTAGAAGTTATGCACCAGCGTAAGGCACCCGAACTACAAAGAATTTGGAGATAGATTTTAATGGGAGGAAGAATGGCACTCTATTGGGCAACCTATGGTACGTAACAAACAGTAGGTGCCCAAAACCATCGACGTTGCTAAGAGCAAACAAATTCTGAAACACTACATAAGTGCATAGTAATCATGCACGAACTGTTGCTCTATTTTTTTTAGTTTTCTGCATGAAGTGCGCACAATCAGCATACATACACCCCAAGACGGTATCTTTTGGATGGATATTATTGTTTTTATGTGCCGCAACTACTAAACCCGCACTGCTCTACAATTAAATTGGCAGAAGCATGCAATAATTCACGGGCAACCAAAAAAATAAAACCAGAGATTCCCATGCATGATGTCTGACCTGAAGCTGGAGGGATGATGGAGAAGCCTTTTGTTTAAAGTAAACCCCTGGGGTCAGTTCCTCTGCATCTGGACTGCCCACATCCAGGCTCCAGTGTATGGCTCGTGGTACAGCAACTTGGTTGGTCACGGAAGGAGGATTGCTACTGCTCGTCAATCTTGGGACCTGTTGAAGCATACATGAGCTGCTGCTCTTGAGTAAAACTCAAAGATCAGAAGCAATAAGGTCAACTCGAGAAAAATGTAATTCATTGCTTCTGAGAGCACAAAACTATGAGGCTAATGTCAACCAACCAAAAGACATAGCTTTCCTTTGGGCTTCCATTGCAATTTAGTAGGAAATGCGAAAATTACTATCACTCAGTTGGTGAATACAAATCGGATCCGGTTCAGATTCAAGACAGAAAATGTACTGGGGTTCCTTTGACATGAATTGAATAAGGTACAAATTAAGACCTGAAAGAATTAACAGAAAAATTTGTAGAGCACACAGGGTTCCTTGTTTCAGGCTCAAGAAGATCTCACCTCAAGTTTTAGAAGTTCGCCAAATTACTAGGTTGACATACACTTAACCACGGCACTACTTGAGATTTACAAGAATAAAATATGGGATGAATACTTAATGCAAGTCAACCATGTCACTGTGATCCGAAGCATCAGGCATGATCTGCCAACCAATGACACCACGGGGTTGTAACAGTTCATTGACAACTGGCAGCATGGATTCAACGTACCGACAGACTAATTAAAGTGCACTATAACATATTACTACTGACTAATGAGATTAACCTTAATTAAACATTGTTTATCTAGAGTGAGCAGCGACAGACTGTTGTATGGTGCCGTGTTAGCCGGTCAGGTAATTGTACATAACCCTTAATTTCCATCACTATATTGAAATGCAATGTTTTTTCATTTCTGCGGAAAAAGTGACAGACTGATAATTTGATATATCCTATCACACAAATCACAGAAACATGCCCAAATTTCATATCACAAATAGACCTGACATGAGTTGTGAGTACTTTAGTTACCAAAATGTAGTCTCTCTCTCTCTGATGGGATTGTACTGGGTCATGGATGGAAGAGTCTTCACAGAGAATGTCATAGTTTGATTAGTAAACAACTGCACCAAATAGTTATGCATGAGTATGATAGCTGCAGGATAAAGATAAGCATATAATTAACAGTAATTCATGACACACAAAAATACAGTACAAATTACTGCAGAGAGAACTAAAAGGAAACTACAACAGATATGAGTATACGGGAAAATTAGGAATAATTGGCAAGATATATGCTCCACCAACTTGAAGTAAGGATAGCAGAATATCTCTCTTCTGTACTCATTACCAAAATGGGAACTGCTGTTGTTTGTGTATGTTACATACAAAAATTACAAAGCTTCGATACCCTTCAAATTATACAAAAAAGGGGCAAAAATAAGGCACTCATGTAAAGTACTACTTCCTCTGTAACTAAATATAAGATGTTTTGGTAGTTCAATTTGAACTACCAAAACGTCTTATATTAAGATACGGAGGGAGTACTACCTAAATGAATAACATCAAGCACCGTAACAGATTATACAGGGGCTATTGATAGCAGTGTATTTACCTATACATAACTATATGTGTGTATGCACAACCAACTTCAACCCAAAATATAAAAGAAAAGAAAAACCACTCAGAAAGATAGCCTTATCTTCCAAAAAATCCTAGATTCTCGATGGCAAAAAGCAAGAACTAGGACAGTTCCACTCCAAGCGCAAGCAAACTAAATCTAGAGGCAATTTCCATTTTTCACCTCTAGATCGCTCTCATATCACTATGTACATAAAATCCACGTGTCGGACTCCTTTCCCTCATTCTATGACCATGCAGAACTAATAAGAACAGTGCATGCTCAAACTTTGACTATTGCACCTCTCCAATCTCTAGTATTATGTGCTTTACCAAAAGCACGACATAACCAGCTCCAGTTGCAAGCGTGTAGATGCTCTCGTATGGTTATTCAGTAGCAACTGACGAAGAGAGAGGAGCACCAAGAGTGTCAGCATCATCATCCGATACGGTGTACTGCACGTCAGCTAGCTCGGACACAGTACTACTTCCATTGCTATTACTGATTGTGACTACTGGTTTCCTCACTGCCATATCAAAATCATTGATTGTCCCCGTTGCAGAATCTCTCCTAGAAACATCATTTGCATAAAGTTCAACAGAAGGCCTTGGTGCAAGAGCAGCTGTAGTTTCATCTACCCCAAAAGTGCTAATGGGATTATTCTGCACGAAAGCAAATCATATCATGCCAGTGAGTAGAGTTTAGTATACCCAGTCAAACCAGCTTACAAGGAAATCATACAACTCACCTTAAATTAGAAGATAGATGTTCAAAGCATCGGAGGGGGCGTGACTCACCTCATGGTCGTCCTCCAAGTCTTCGACATCCTCTTTCATGTCCTTAGATTCATCGTCTTCTTTTGGTTTGAAAACTGAAGAATATGTTGTTTCTTCGGTACCAACCTCATATGGGGAGATAGAATTAATTGCCTTTTCATCTTCTGGCTTGAACGATCCTTCTTGAAGACCAAGGATACTTGTTGTGTTACTCTTTGCAGCATGCATAACAGAACCTGAATTGTTAGGAGAATCCTCCACAGCATTATCGCCGCCATCTAGAGATATTAACGTCCCCTCAAAACTAAACATGCCATCGTAAAGTATCTCAGATGATATTATCTCTGGCCTTTGATGACTATCTGTCATAATGACATCTGGAACATCTAGGGACCCTAAATTGTTACCAAGATTTTCAAAATTGGCTTCCTGTTCAACCATGTTAATATCCTCAGAGCCCAGCATGGTTTCATCACTTTGCTGAGTTCTTTCCTGATCAATACTCCAAGGTTCAGCCAAGTTGACCTCTGTAGAACATAAAGGTGAGTATGCAGTGCCTAAATCATTTTCAGTGGTGGAACCCTCGTCTGGATAAAACAAATCCTGAGAACTTAAGGGGTCCTGAGATTCAGGTGATAATTTTTCGCTGACGCAATCACTCTCCACCATGTGAGGAACATCTGAGGAATAATCATCAGCCAAAGAATTTTCAACGTCACTAGTATCTTCAGGAGACACGTAAGCCCTGTAAAGAGTTAAATCTTCATCTTCACGATCTTGAGGATTGCCCCAAGGTTCAGCGTTCGAACCCTCGTTTGGATAAACCAAACTCTCCTCAGAACTTAAAGGTTCCTGAGATTCAGGTGACAATTTTTTGCTGGCGCGATGACTCTCCGCCATCTGAAAATCTGAAGTATAATCATCAGCCAAAGAATTTTGAACATCACTTACATCTTCAGGAGACATGTAAGCCCTGTGAAGAGTTAAATCTTCATCTAGCAAAGCTACAAATGCTGCTCTCTCGCTATCTTGAGGATCAGCAATTGTATCGGTAAAATAATTTTCGGCATTGTTGACCTCCTTAGGGAACATTGAAGTCTCCTGAACAGTAAAATCAATTTCAGATTGCAGCTCAGAGAAACACTGACCAGTTTCCAATGATTCAAATGCAGCAACCACTGGAGCAAATGAAGAGGACGACAAGTCCAAGTGCTTATCTGATTCGGTCATGCTATTGATTACATCTGGAGCTACAAAAGTACCCAGAAAGTTTGAAGAAACTTCAGGTGCTGAACCAGCAGTTTCTTCCTCAGCGGCATTAGGAGTTTCAATCATGTTGGTCTCGAGAATAAATTCAGCAGTCACTGGGTCGCTTGTATTACTTTCTGTACTCTCCATGTTGGGAAATGTCACAGGGTTCCTCTCATCAAAGCTTACACCACGATCATTTTGTAGTTCAGAAGATGTACCGCCTCTGAGAGTTTCCAGCATGTTGATCTCCGAAACACATGAAGATGACCTGGAATAGAGCGAAAATATTTCGGAGTTTATGCCCTCATCTGAAGATGTGTGGCTTCCCTCGAGAAGAGAAGTAACTTCCTGTGAAGTTTCTGATGGAGCTTGTTCATGATCATGAAGAGATTGAGTTCCACTGCTGTCTGGGATGGATAGAGAGGATGCAGAGTTGCCTGTCAAGGTTTCTGCACTTCTAACCTCATCTAGAAAGATAGAAGTATCTAGAGGAGTCAAAGCCATTTCATCATCAGAGTTAGTAAGTCCTTCCTGACCAGCAAATGTTGCTACAGCTTTCACTTCATTGATCTCACCTGAGGATGAGAATGCCCGTTCAGATTGACAAGCTCTTTCGTGTGGTGGCTCAAGCAATGCTTCGTAGCCAGCTACAGAAGCTTCCTTTACACTGGCATTTGCAATGAATTGGGCAGATATTGAATTACTTCCTAAATTTTGAGCGGTACTATCATCATCTGGAGAGGAGAGAACAAGCTTTCGATGGTCAAATGCTCCTTCATCTTCTGATTCAGACGAAATTTCCTTGACAACTCTATGAACTTCGGTCGTCTTGACCTCTTCACTGTATATCAAAATTTCTGATGTAACCAATGCATCTTCAGAAGTATCAACTACAGGCGGGTCCAGAAAGGGCTCCTCCAAATTAATAAGTAGGCCCTTCTGCTCATGTAGGTGCAAGTCAGACGTTTCATCTTCCTTCAAGTCCTCGTCGACCTCTGCAAGTAGCTCTGGAAATGCAGGGTAGCTCAATTCAGGACTGACTGTAAAAGAGCTGACAATTCCTGGAACTTCCGTCATCTTGGCACCTTGACTGGATAAACAAAACTCTGAAGTTTCCAAGGAATGATCAGCAGTACTGACAAGAAGCTCACCCTGCAAAGCTTCATCCTCCAAATTGATTAGTGTCGCATTCTCTTCCTCGGTGTCTAATCCACCTGCTTCTTTCTCTTTGGTATCCTCACCTCCCTCCGCGACTAACTCTGGAGGCAATAAGAAGCTCAACTCAGGACTCGCCTCAATAAAGCTATCATTTCCAGCAACCTCCATTTCCTCACTCTCTTGATTGCATGAAGATAACTCTGGGGTCCCCGCAGATTGGCATATGAATTTGAGTTGGTTGAATAGACTTCCATCATTGACTGAAAGTGGGGATAGTAAAACCTCCTCCTCCAAACTGAAGGGTGTTCTGATTTCCTCTGGTACCTGGTACTCGGATGATTCATTCTCCTCAACTTCCCCACCATGCAGGTCCGTTTGAAGGCTCAATTTTGGACTGGCTGCATCACTGTCAACAATAGCAGCACTTTTAACCTCATCCAGAAAGATGGGAATATCTGAAAAAGTAATAGGCATTTCCTCTTGAAACTTAGAAAGCCCTTCCAGCAATTTGGCATATGAATTTGAGCTGCTTGAATAGACTTCGTCATTACTGTTCTCCCCTGAAGATAAGAATATTTCTTCAGTATAAGTGCTTTCATGTAGCGGCTCAGGAGATGCTTCCTGGCCACCTTCAAGAGGTTCTATGTCGGTGGTGTTTGGAATGAATTGCACAGGAATTGAATCACTTGTCAAATTTTGAGTGTTACTATCATCATTGGAAGGGGTAGCAGCAAACTTTTGATATTTAAATGCTTCCTCGCCTTCTGGTTCAAAAATATCTTCCTGGACAACATCATGAACCTCTGTTATCTCAACCTCCTTAGTATATAATGGTGTAACCAGCAAATGTTCAGCAGTATCAGCTTCAGGTGAATCCAGAATAGGTTCCTCTTCAAAATTAAAAGACACGCCATTATGCTCGGGTAGGTGCAAAACGGATGTTTTATCCTCCCTGAGTTCTTCATCATCTTCTGCAAGTACCTCTGGAGATGGTGTGTACATTAATTCAGGATTGGCTGTAACAAAGTTTATGATTCCAGGAACTTCCCTTGCCTCGGCATCTTGAATGCATGAAGAGACATCAGAATCTTCCAGGCATTGTTCATTAGTACTGGTTCTGACTATACTTGGATCTTGCAAACCATCCTCCTCCATATTGATGAGCATAGAATTTTCCTCCTTTGTGTTTAATTCACATAATTCTTTCTCACCACCCTCCACGACTAACTCTGGAGAGGATAAGAAGATCAACTCCTGACTGTCATCAATAAAGCTGACATTTCCAGCAACTTCCAGCTTTTTGGTCTCTTGGCTGCAAAAGGATAACTCTGGAGTCCCCAAGCAGCTTTTTGGTCTCGTGCTTTCCTCATGTATATGGAATTTGGACAGTTTTGTCTCCTCGACTTCGTTACCATACAACTTTAGAAGAAGGTTCCATTTAGGATTGACTGTATCAGTGTTCACAACAGCTGCATTGTCTTGGACATCACTGCAGATGGGTGGCAACAGATAAGTCTCCACATCAGTATTAATTTTCAGTGCTTTGTCATTGGCTGCACACGAAGTTGGGTTCTCTTCAGCTGATGTGTGTGGTTCCAGCAATGCTTTCTCCTTGACACCCTCGGAAGGCAACTCTTCTAAGGTTTCTGACACAAGTAGTACTGGTAGAGACGGCGAATATTCCTCATTAACTTTGACGAGTAATTCCTGGAAGGAAGTTGACACTGCTGAAAGTGCATATTCACTCGAGCGTGAATCGTCTCTGTCACAAAAACTGTTATGAGGCCCGGCTGGACATACCAGGTTCTCCTTTCTGGAACTGGAGCGGGTGTCCGTGAAGTCCCACAATCCATCAAACTCTTTTCTCTCACCATCCCCTGCAGGCAATTCTTGAGGGATATTTGCAGGTTGAGTAAGCATGCTCGATATAGCAGATCCTGAATGATCATCGGAAGGATGCGAAACAGTAACTTCACTGGAAACAGGGACATGGATATGCTGGTCTGAAAAGGCGGACACAGATCGTGTTTTCTGTGTATTTTCCTCGCTTCTTTCTGTAGCGCTGCTGCTGTTTGTCATGTACGGCTTTCCACTCGAGAGTGTTCTGTGTCTTAGGCCATCCGAGGGCATTGGCTGGAAGTCCTTGCTGTGACCCCACGCCATATCTGCTCCGCCGTCATCTCTCTTGTTAATGCTCGACTGGCGCCGTTTCCTAAGCCTAGGTGTGTGCGGCACTGAATCAGTCGCGACAAAAGAACTGCTAGCATCGTCCAAACCATCACAGTTCTGCGCCAACAACAAACAGACACCAACAATGTTAACTACAAGGATGAGACAGAAGAACAGAACGTAGATGACCCTAACAGCATAAAGGAAAGAGTATAAATGGCACTGGCGGGTAGAAAATTACATGCAGAATATTCGGTTGAAAGAAACAAATAAACAGACCTGGACATTGTTTTGGTCGTCCTGGTCAAACTCCCTTGGTTCACCATCAGTTTGCCGCTTGTCGTCTTGAAGCCTTTCAAGCCTTTTCTTGTCCTTGAGGTCGACTGCAGAGCAAGATTAGCGGTGATCACTTGGGGAGAAAATTGCCAGCGATTCGTTCTCAGACCATAAAAGGAATTGTAACCACTCATTTGTACAAGTTTGAAAAGATTTTTCTATTCAAACTTTTTAAAGAAAGTAAGTAAAGATTCTAGATTGCCTTAGATGTAGCAACGTTGGTCATATATATTGGGGGATAGTAAAGGCAGAAAGCGAGAGATGACACGGTTTGTGGAAAATTACGCGTCCTGGTGAATCGCACGAAGGCGGCGTAGATGAGCGTGGCTAGAGCAGGGACCATGAGCATCGGCAGTGCCTGGATGGGCAGCCTCCAGCTGAGGTTCCGTCTCCTCGCCCTCCAGAACGCGTACACGAATACAAGCACCTGCGCAAGAGATGAACATCAGTTTTTGATCGTAAATGGTAGTTGCTCGTAAGAAGCTCGCATTGATCGAAGGGAATCCACAAACGGACAGGAAACAACATGTCAACAGAGACAAGGAATGTTCACTAAATAACTCTGGTCCCTGACATAATTTGCCAAAGTTGGAGGCTAGGAATCGTTACTGCTACTAGTAAAAACTGTATCTTGGAGCCGTAATTTGGCAAAGTAGATTGCTCTCCTGCGCATAGAAGCAAACACCCGAAGGCCGAAGCCCCTCATGCCTGGATCACTGTCGCTGGAGATGGGGAGGGGGAGTTGCGAGCAGGATCACACCTCGAGGTTGAAGGATACGAAGGCGAGCTTCCTCCCGAGCCGGCGCGCCGCCACCGCCCGCCTCGCCAGGCGCGACCGCACGGCCGCCTCCTCCTCCTCCTCCTCCGCGCCGTTTTCTTCACGGCCGCCATCGCCGTTGCCGGGGGCCTGTCCGCGGCGACGCCATACTGAAGCCGCGGCGTTCAGCCGTGACCAGACGCCGGAGAAGAGGCCCGCAGGGGCGTCGCCGGCGGCGGTCATGGCGGGCGGAGGGTGACGACGGTGGGAAAGAATGGAACTTTTCAACCAGGTGGAGACGTGCCAGCCCACTACTCCACTATACACGCACACCACCTTTCTTTTTTCTTTTTCTTCTTCTTCTTCTTTTTCTTTTTTCCTTTAGCTTGCAATAGTTTAAACTCAACCACAAGCATGAGGTGAGCAAAGTTGCAACATAACACATAGCAGCAAGACATCAATTTGAAACATAATTAGTGCAAGAAAAGGCAAGTCCCAACTATGCCCTACTCGAACAAGTGGCAAATTACCGATATTGCTTATTTCTTTTTTAAGGATTTTCCGATTGTCGTTGACCACAATTCGACAAACAATATATGCCATCAGCTAGAAAGTAAACCTTCACTGAAGTTCCAAGCCGAATATATATCATCGCTTACAAGCCAACAAAAAGGAGGTCGATAGGACCTTGATGTTATTGTGAGAGACCGGCGACCCAAAATGCCGGTGCCAAAACCATAGGTATTTGGAGGCAACTGCTTTCTAGTATAACTGTTGGACCATGAAAATGTCGTGCAGGTCATCGCAGCCGATCTCGGGAAGCCTTTTGCATTTCCTTGAGAGAGAAAAACGGTAGATAGATATGGAAGGATGCGTGTGGTCAACTAAGGCCATGTACAATGCAAGGTGCTTAGGTAGGTGGTTACAAAAATAAACCAAGCGTTTTCATAAGCACCGATGCCTATTTCTATAGGAGGGGTGCCTAGCTAAGCATTTGTCTAGTACAAATAAGCACCGGTGCTTAGCTAAAAACCGGTTTATTTTCTAAGCACCTCCGATAAGCACATTGCATTGTACATGCCCTAAGTGATGTTTATTTACAATATTTAACTTATTTTAAAGAGAGGGTCACGCTTCCAGTTCTTTTCCATTTCACTACTCCACCACTCTTATTATAGAAAATAAAAAGGGTAGGGGCACGATTTTTTGGTCTTATATTCTGCTGGAGAAGTGATCAGGTGTGCAACGAAAATGAAAAGAGTCAAGCCTGGACCAGCCAGTTTAGAGTTGCAGTGGTTATGGCCACGTCCTGAGACGTCAAGATTCCGGAGACATAATGCACCCGAGCTAGCTATCACCACCAGCACACAAAGGTGCAGCTTGTCTACTGCACATCCGCCAGCCAAACAAACAAAGTTGCCTCGCCAATAATGCTGCGAAAATATGATGTATAGTAGTAATAACAGGGAGGCAGAGAGCGAGACACAAGACAAATCTGTGCTAGCACATCGATCTCTGATCTTGAAATTGCACAAACAGAAGAGCCGCAGCTGGACATCGATCCCATTTGTTACAGATTAATATCGGTGTCCAGCCGTGCGCTGTGTATATTATTTGTACATGCATGCTGAAGCCATTTGTGACAAGCAGATAGGGAGGGTCGAGCAAGATGGAGGGAGGGTTCACTCGTCGTCGTCGTCGCCGTCGATGTGGAAGCGCAGCCGCGAGTGGCTCCGCTTGAGCGGCCAGTTCGCCACGCCGGCGACCGGCGACTGGTGGTCGGAAGAGCCGGTTTCAGCGGCAGCGGCGGCGGCATCCGGATCATGCTTCTGCATCATCACGATCGATCACGACATATTAGTAAGGAACAGACATCATAATTAAGCATACTATATACTTTGTCAGCTGTAAACCTGGAGGAGGAGCCTGCGCATGCTCTGGTGGCTGCCCCTGCGCTGCCCCATCTTGGCCGCAGCCGCAGGCTGGTGGTGATCAGACTCAGAGCTTGTCGTCGTGCTGGTTTCGGCGTCTGGATCATACTTCTGGTCACATCCGTTGAGGTTCATTCAGGATTTACGTACGTGCGTAGGTAGAGTACTTTGCAGTAGTGAGAAAGACGACGTGCGGACCTGGAGGAGCTTGTGCATGTTGTGGTGGCTGCCCCTGAACTGGCCGATCTTCGCCTTCCGCTCCGCCACCAGCGCCCGCAGCCGGCCCTCGTCCCGGCCCTCCACTGCCGGCACCAACAAAATTAAGTCTATAGCGTTGCGTACGTGATCCAAGATGACATTTTTATATATGCATGGAACACATACGAGATCCTGATGAATGAATGAATGAAAAGATGGATCCGCTTACATACATAGTTTCTGGAACCTTGCGAACGCGGCCAGGACGACGGCGGCGGAGGCGGGCACGGCGAGCAGGAGCAGCAGCAGCTTCCTGCTGATCCAGCCCGCCGTTCGCCGCCGCCTGGCAGTCCAGTAGGCGTGGGCGAGCGCGAGCGCCTCGAGGGCGAGGGAGGCGAAGGCGACCCTGCGCCGGAACCCGCGAGCTCTGTCCTGGCGCGCGGCGAGGCGGGCGCGGAGGTCGGCCTCCTCGTCGGCGATGCACCGCAGCCGGCGCTCCGCCACGGACGGGTCCACGGCCGCGTCGCCCAGCTTCCACCACACGCCCGAGAAGGACCCCGCGCGGGCAAGACGCGGAGCCGCCGGAGCCTCCTCCTCCGACGCCATGGATCGATCGAGGTTGCTTCGAGGGAATTATTCAAGCCTGGGGTTTATATTTGTTAGAGAATTGCGCGCCTCACGGAATGGCGGAGTCGTGCGCTCGTCTCCTGTCAACACAATGCACCGACCAAAATTTAAAATAAATATATGTATTAGTCCAGCTAGTTTTTGCTTCCTTTATCTTATATCTTATTATTAGGGAGAGAAAATAAGTAAACAGCTTTATCAATGATATTCTAAAGTACACCTCGATCGTCCACGTTGAAATAGCGAAGGATTTATCCATCCCTCTCATTTTCCATTTTTTAAATATTTGGATAAGTGCGTCGAAAATATCACTAACGACTTTTATTTTCCATTATTTAGACACACGAACTACACACAGTGATGAACTAGTTGATAACCACAGCCACCAGAAAATTTGGATACGCTACACTGAAGCATAGTATTTGGATACAGAATACTCAAGCAACTCTATGTCTCTCTATGGCCTGTTTTGGGCACCATGTTCTTCCTACTGACGATCCGTGTGGGCATGAATGAATCAAATTAAATCCACTAAAAGCAGATGATCATATCATTCAATATCAACATCAAAGTCTCGTAACCCAGAATCTACTACAAAGATGGAAATGAACAAAATGTCATGTCGTCCAAAGCAGAAAAGCAATACTTGTGTTTTACATGAGGCTGGCCCTGGAAATAATATATACACTTCGTTCACGTGCACCACCGCCCAGAGCAACGCAGCAAACCCACTACTACTCTCAAGTTACAGCAGCAATAGCACTCAGTCAAGAAAAGCCACACACACAGAGTAGCGTCTCACTGGGACGGACAGCGTCATCAAACTCAACAACAGCACAGGCGCCCTTCCTTCTTTCTCCAAAGGCTCAGATCAGGTCGGCGACATTCATCGGCATCTCGTCAATCTGGGTGCTGTAGTACTGCTCGATGTCCCTCAGGATACGGATGTCGTCCTTGCGCACAAAGTTGATAGCCACACCCTGCAACATCAATCAGACGACTGTATTATTATTACAGGCCAAGCAAGACGGCTGCACAAGCAAAATCACATTGGCTCTAAATTTAGTAAGGAGATAAACACCCACTTTCCACAGAGTTCAAGTGATATAATACTGGATTTACTCAGTCTTCATTATTGACACAGGGCTACCCATGATTTTGTTTCGAGCAAATGCCGAAACAAAAAATTAAGTTCTCTAGTATGAACTAACTAATCACAGAGTAAACACCCAGTCCATTCCTAGTTTCCAACACTCTATCGAGTTTAAGTGCTTAAACACAGGATTTACTCAAATAGTCAGTCTTAACTATTGACACAGCGCTGCCAGATATTTGTTGTTCATTTGGTTGTTCCTAGCAATACCAAAGTTATTTGTTGTTCATTTGGTTGTTCCTAGCAATACCAAAGCTAAAATCCAAATTCTCTTGTATAAACTAGTCATGGGGAGGGGTAAAGGAACATGTTACTTTACCTTGCGCCCGAAACGTCCAGAGCGACCGATGCGATGTATGTATAGCTCACGGTTATTCGGGAGATCGTAATTGATGACAAGAGAGACCTGAAAAATAAAACAAAATCAGTCAGTAATCAAGGTAAGCATATCATGCAACCACGATCACATGCTTAAAAGCTAAAACTGGACAGAAAGACTTGCCTGTTGAACATCCAGTCCTCGAGCCCAAACATCTGTCGTGATTAGAACACGGGTTGAACCACCCCTGAACTCACTCATGATGGCGTCCCTTTCCTTTTGGGGCATGTCACCATGCATGGCTGATACTGTGAAGTTGTTGGTGCGCATTCTTTCAGTAAGCCAGTCCACCTGGCCAAAAGAGATATATAACTTTAGCAAGTGCTGAACCATCAATTATGCCAACTGGTTGTAGTTAAAAAGGGGCTGCATAGCCTTCAGAAAAGAAAAGCTGGACAAGACTGCATACACTTTAGTCAAAAAAAGCAATTTGCTACAATCTAATAGAGCAACCAATAGCAATTAGCAAATCCACGACATCAGCTAATACGGCCCGCTTGGAATTTCTTCCAAATTTACGGTCCGTAGAAATTCCAGAAATAAGCGATCGGCCGTAAAATTCAAGGTATTTGGTTAACATACAGGAACCAACCGGGGCCTACAGGGTTTGTTTTGGGAGGAATTGCCCTATTGAACTAATATAGGTTTTCTCTGTCACAGGTAAATTAACAGGACAAAAGGAATAACGACCATATATACAACAACAAAGTGAGATGCATTTGCCATGTCCATAAGGATAAACAAGAAACTGATTACACAATGCAACTGGAGCAGGGTACAGTGATTAGGTCAGTGGGGGAAATCGAATGGACAATAAGAATAATTCAACCAAGCTACACATACCTTTCTCTTAGTGTTGCAGAAAATGACAGCTTGGGTGATGGTCAGCGTATCATAAAGATCGCACAGGGTATCAAACTTCCATTCCTCCTTCTCAACAGCAACAAAGAATTGTTTGATTCCCTACAAGCATGACATTAAAAATGTAAGTGCCAAATAAGATTAAATGTGATCAAGCAAAACAAGCGGTGTTATTTACCTCTAGGGTCAACTCATCACGCTTCACAAGGATCCTGACTGGATCAGTCATGAACTTGCTAGTGATCTCCAAGATGTCATGGGGCAGAGTTGCAGAAATCAAAACAACCTGTGTATGGTTCAATATTTCACAGTTAGAGAAGTAAGAGATCCCTATAAGGCAGATGCCACTATGTCCAGTCATCAACTACAGGCTCAGTGTTCATGTTTAAGTTTTAGCTCCACCATTATCAGTTCATTGCTTCAGGAATGTGACAAGTGTTAAATTAATAAATATGTAGAAGAAATGATGAATTCAAAAAGGAAAAAAAATTGTGGCTTTATAAATGAATAACAGACTATGGATGACTAGCTACAGGCAAGATGATTATAGTAGACAAGGTGCAAGACGGTGTATTGGTGTATAGCACAAGCAGAATTTCTGTTTTAAAAACATCAGCATGCTGACGGAGAGACTAAAACGCTATGCAAGATAGCAGTGCATGAAATATTTGGTTTCAAAGACCGACCTGAAGTTCTGGAGGGAGATATCTGTAGACATCATATATCTGGTCCTTAAAACCCCTGCTCAACATCTCATCAGCTTCATCCTATTATGGAAGCAAGCATGTTAGACTAGCATAACTTGAGCAAACAGAACAAATGCAGTGCTGAAAAGAGAGTACACTAACCAGAATAAGGATCTTGATGGCCCTCGTGCGGAGGGTCCTTCTCTTGATCATATCGCAGACCCTGCCCGGGGTTCCGGACACAACCTGCACTCCAGCCTCGAGCTTCCTGATATCCTCACCGATGCTCTTGCCACCGACACAAGCATGCACATCCACGCTCATGAACTGGCCGACGGCCTGCATCACCTTCTCCGTTTGAGTGGCGAGCTCTCTAGTGGGCGACAGTATCAACGCCTGCACCCTACAAGACAAATGTTACCAATGTCAACTCCGGCTTTATGATTTCGCAACAAACAAGTGCTCTATGTGTATTATGCAGGACCGAGGCGTTACAGGGTTGTTAAATGACAGTGAATCATTGTAACAGCAGAGGAACTCAGAATGACAGACATAACAGATTCATAAATCAATGTCAAAATCACACACTGCTACCACAAATCTAGGACACAATTTTTTTTTTGAACAAGTTGATATTCTCAACTTCAGCTTCGGTGAACAAGTGTCCAATGTGCATTATAGAGCTCTGCTGCGTTACAGGGTTATTAAATGTATGCGAATGCGAATAGTAGTACCAGTATCAAGGCCTGCATCCTATGAACCGATGTTTCCCAATGTCAACTTCAGGTTATGACTTGGGAACAAGTTCTCTATGTGCATTATAAAGAGCTGAGGCATTACAGGGTGGGTTATCAAATGACTGTGAATCATTGTAACAGCAGCAGAGGAACTCGGACTGACAGGCATAACACCAACCTATTCAGGAAACCACAGTTTGCTGTGCCTACCACATCCACGAAAGAGAGATATAATCATCAATCGTTTCAACAGGTTACATAAATCTAGGTCAAAATCCCACATTGCTACCGCAGATCTACAACACAAGACCGCTGCCATTGCCCAACATGTTCCGCATAACAGGCAAGTAAAAAAAAACCTAAAAGAAGTGAAGTTTCTGACCGGACAGCTTGCGGCCATTGCACGACGGATTCGTCCGGCGAGCGGAAATCTTAGATAAGAGTGGGGAGGGATTGGGGAGGCGGCTTACTCGCGGACGGAGGTGTCTACGATCTGGCAGACGGAGAGGGAGATCATGGAGGTCTTGCCGGTCCCGGACTGTGCCTGGGCGATGACGTCGCGTCCCGTGATGATGGGGAGCACGGCGCGCTGCTGGATCGCCGAGGGCTTCTCGAAGCCGTAGCCGTAGATGCCGCGCAGCAGCTCGTCGCGGATGCCCATGGCGTCGAAGCTGCCCACGACCTCCACCCCCGCCGAGGTCTCGAAGGTGAGGTTCTCGTCGTCCATCGGGCCGCCGCCGCCGGGGCCGCGCCGGGAGGTGGTCGCCGCCGCCATCGCGGGAGAGGAGAAACCCTAGAGGGAAGACGTGGGGAGCAGAAAGAGAGATTTTTTTTGCGCGTGGGTACCTGGAGAGTTGGCTTTTTTCACTTATATAGATGGACAGCGGCGCGAGGTCGGTTTGGATGGATGATAAACTTCAGGGTGCGTTTTGCAAAAGTTCACGTCATTGGGCGTTAATTGGGCCGGTATCACTGCTCTCTCTCTCGCTCTAGAATTAACCCTCAAGAAAAAAATTATACTCTAGAATTTCCTCACAAAATATTACTTCACGATCTGCTACACACTTTCTAGTATAAGATCAGAAACAGTCTTGCACACTAAATATCGCTACCACGTACTCCCTCTGTTTTTTTATATAAGACGTTTTGAGCTTTGTATATGGTGTCCACATGCGAATGAACATGCATATTAAATGATGTCTAGATGCATATAGCAAGAAGCTAAAACGTCTTATAAATAAAAACGGAGGGAGTATTCGTTAGGTTGTCGAATGATATTAAGATACACATACAAAAGCATGCGGAATTCAATTTAGGCGGCCATTGTATATTTACTTCTTCCATATTTAATTAATAGTTTATCCAGAAACATGAATGGAATGTGTTGTAAAAATACGGAACAAATAATTTCACTTTCCCATTTCAAAGTATAACTTGAAGTTCGTGTGATTTACTTGGACTGTTATAACCCTAGAATCAAAATATTATATCTCATTATATATAAACATAATAATCTGGTGTTTTGCCAAGATTAATCGTATATGTATTTTTAATATTGTATGACAAGAGAGGAATTATAAATAAGTATAAAAAAGAAGTAGGATATATCCTTTAGTAGTTTTCGGTTCAGCACACGCACTGGACTGATACCTTAATATTTCACGGATATGGTCACTTACTGGCTCAAGCTGTCCAAGGGTAAATTTAGATAAGAGTAAATTTAATTTTCAAGATCTAGAACACTACTTTTTTTTATGAGAGCAATCTTGAAGCCGTCCGTGAATAGCTCGCACACGCTGGGATTCAGGTGTTGTATCGCCCCTCGTCCGTCCAAGTCTTATATGTATATGGATACAGTAAGAGCATCTTCAGCGTTCAAATGACCATTTAAAGGCTTTCCGAACAAACAGAATGGGCGCCATCGAGACGGATAGACAGCAATGGATGACGTCATTTTCCACTCGCATCGTGCAAATCGGTCTTTTTTTGACAGTTTAATTAAAAATAGAGAATTTTTAAATAACGGCGGTAATTCAAAGTTTCAGCCACGATCGGCACATTTTCAGAGTTTCTGCCACGATCGGGCCATACTCGGCTACAAACACGAAGGTTTGGGCATCAAAATAGCCAAAATACGGGGGATGTCGCCGCCGCTCTAGATGTCGTCGGTGGTCTGGCACACATAGCCATCGTTGGGCTGGGTGAGGTTAGGGTCGTCCTTGCCATGGAACTCGTGGTTGTGGCCATCGTCGTCCATCCCGTGGTCACCCTTGTTGCCGCCGGTCTTGGTAGGCGGGACGAGACCGAGTTCTTGCAGGATCGTGTCCTAGAACATGGCGTACGTCACCCTTGCCAGCGGATCCATGGTCGAGATATCGGTGGTCAAGATCAAGAAATCTTGGCCGCGCTTCTTCACATCGGCTTTCTTCTTCTCGATGTCGATCTTGACACCCCCCCCCCCCCCCCTGTGTATCCAGCGTGCAATATCTCTTTCCTTTAATCCGTTGTCACTGTCAATTTGTTATGCTGCGTACCATGTGGAAGTGCAGGGCTGGCAAATTTTCTTCTGAACATTTGAATCACTAGCTAACGAACTAAGAGGGTTCCGGAAGCACAGAAATTTGATGACTGAATTATTAAAAAAAATCCATAGTGGTTTAAAAAAAGTCTGTCTACGAACACCCTCACTTATTCAGCTATAGCTAAACAAGAATGCAAGGACCGACTACAGAGATTCAGCGCAAACATGACTAACAGGCTCAGGTGAAAGCTTCTGTAATTCCAGCATTCCATTCTAACATCTAACTCTATTAGCTAGTGGCACAAACGGTGTCAAATCCTAATAATAACGTGCCCAGGCCAAATGAACACACAGTATATAACTTGCAGTCGATACACAAATACTTGGATGTCATACATAAGTTATAGTCGTCGATACACAAATACTTTCTGTGGTCTTTCGGCTTCGGCCTATCTTTGTTTGTATTTACTTCTTCTATATCAATATAAAATACAAAGCTTTTGCCTTGTTTAAAAAAAAGTTATAGTCGTCGATACAGTTGGAGAAAGTACAATAGTAGTAGCAGAAATACAACCAAAGTCCAGTACACCACACTGCTGGAAATCTCCTATCTACAACAAGCTTCAATAAGAGCCCTTTTATGGTACCCTCAAATCAACCATAGCCATTTATTTCCGTCAATCCAATGGCTAATATCGTTTCATACTAGTATCAAAACGAGTAGTAGTATAAGTTATACTAGTGCTTAATCATAGCCTCCCCGTGATGGGCTCTGGCCCAATAACGTAGAAGTGTGCTGGCCAACAAAAACCTCATCTAGTCAGTAAATTACCCATTCCACGAAACCTAAATCGCGTTCAAAAGAGCATCTGAGCTAACACCTGCCCCTCACCGGCGCCGGTGCACCTGCCCCTCACCGGCGCCGGTACGCTAGAGGACGCTGTCCGTCGGCACAGCGCAACTGAGAGTCAGTAATGAGCGGAGTTGCGAGCGAACCAGGTTGAAGGACTGGACGTTGCTTGACTTATCGTTGATGGACGGGTTTAATGGAGACTTAGCATGGCGGCTTGAGTGCGGACATAATTGGATCCTAACTCTGTTTATTATGGGAGGATCGTAACTGCTGGTTACTGTTTTTTTATTTTATTGTATAGCACTGCTGGGTTACTGTTTCTTCAATCGAATATCACTAATGGGCCAGCTGGACCAAATCTTTTTCACCCGTCGGATGAAAACATACTGTCCTTTTTTAGGACTAGTAAAAGGTACTACAAAAGCTGCCTTCAATAATCATACACCAAACGGTCCATGTCATCAGGAACAATGGACCAAGCAACAGTCACAGTTACCTGAGCTGGACCAACAATACATTGCTGCTGGCTCACGAGGCAATTCTGGGCCTTGAAATGGACACGACCTTCTGCAGCGACATCACCAGATTTTGTGTAGGCCTGTATGACAACGTCCAACCCTCCTCTACGTTCTACACAAACAACTTGCCTTGACAGAGGTACATACCCACAATTACCTTGCAGCATTTCTCTACCTTTCGACTGAATTAGCACAATCTTCTGGTTGCCACCACTACCAGTGGTCGTACTTGGTAGTGGGATGCAAGCAACCTGGCCGCCAAATGGAAAATTAAAAGGACATAAATCTCTCTTGCTGATAAACTGGACACCCACGACAGTGGCCTGGACCGCCCGCTCAACTGTCTGCAAGCACACCTCTAGCGTACAGAAGATGTTGCCAAAGCACACTGCTGTACTGTTTATTCCTCCGGCGTAACTGCGCGCACGAGTGATCAAAGGTTTGTCTTCAGAGCCTTTCACTTTGAGACTGATCTCAAAGTAGACCTTGTCCGCCGAGAGGATCGCACGAGACGGACCAGTAATGTGCAGAAAAGGATCCTGCAATGCAAGCAATCACCGTTAACATGCAATCAATCATCAAGATCTAAAAGAGCAACGATCTTCTTTCGAGATAAGATAGTACGTACATCCTGTGTCAGTATTTGGGCCCTGGTGCCTCTGCAAGAGAAGAGAATGTTTCGCCTGGAATCTAAGGCGTCTCGAACGCCAACCATGCCGTACACAGATAATGGAAACTCAAAACCACCAGGATTGTTGTCTCTGAGCTTGAGTTTCATGGAGAATATCTGCAAGGTTTCCGCGATGGTAATTGGGACCAGTCCGGGTGTGTAGTGTGTAAACTGCATTGAACCCAGCATGGCTGCATGCGCCCAAGCAAGAAAATTAACATGCAGTGGGTTATGTTCAGTGAAGAAGAAAAATTAATTGTAGATCATATAGCCAAAAGTATGGAGTACTATGGTACAGATATAGTTATATTTCTCCACCTTTTATGAAGATCACGCACTTCTAATTTAAGTAGGAGCGAGTCTACATTCGTTGACTATGATAGCTTTACTAGCAGTGTTACAAAAGCATGATCAGCTGACTATGTAGTTATTAAAATGTTACTACCTCCGATATTAAAGAAGTAGTTGTTATTGATGCTATTGTCACTTGTTAAAAATCATTGAAATAAATAGGGAGGGGGCCTTAGTTGATATTCTACTAGTCTCATTTCGTTGTATTCTCATTACTCTATTGTGTAAAGATCAATTCCGTTATCTCAATGCATGCACTCTGACATTAAGTTGGTTATTCATCTGCATTAATTAGAATTTTGTTTTTATCGATTGTATCATGTTACAAAATGTGGACTTATTCATATATATTACCTATTCTGTTTGTTAAGTAGACAGTTTGACATTTGTAATATAAAACATCTTTTGTGGACGCCAACCATTGTCAGCAAAAGTAGTAGATCGTACATAAGCAGCAGCAAGTTTCAATGAAATATAAATAAAACCACCAAGTAAGAGGGCTGACGTACTATTCTGTTCGAAGTGATCACAGTCGATTTTGCAACAACTATTTTTCCAGGAATTACGGAACGTATTGTAATGCACCATCTCCTCATCTGCAGTCTTCTTGACCAGTGCTGCCGTCTTCTTGACCAGTGCTGACTTGGCTGTCTCAGAGTGGTCATCTTGGATGGTCACTGAATTGGGATCTGCTTCAGGTTCGGTGGTCGCCTTGTCTAGATCCGATATGTCCAATTTGCTGCTGCCCACCGTCAGAGTCGGAGATTCTTTTTGTGCCTTGTATGGCAACTTGGTTTGCCAGTGGAGCAAGAACTCCTTTGTCTTGGCCATGTTCTCTCGGGCCTTCTTTAGCGCCGCCCTCCTCCCTTCTTCCTCGGCTTCATCCTGTATGTAAGAATTCCCAAAACGATCCAATTGGAGCTGGAGCACCTGCTGTAAGATGTCCTCATCGATCAACTTTTGGTCCATGGCCGATTTGCCGCTGCCCACAGATTCTTCTTCAGGTTTGCCAGCGTCAGTCACAGGAGCCTCAGCTTCTGCATCCGTCGCCTTGGTCTTCTTCCTCTTCTTCTCTTCCGTGGCAGCTTGTGCCCTTGTCAAGGCAGCGTCAAGATGCTTTTTCTCGTGCATGTATTCGACCTGTTTCTGACGTCGCTTTTCTTCAAGTATTCTTCTATCTTCTTTCATCATATATCCGAGCCGATTCGCATGGTCGGTCTCGCTCTCTTCTGATAGCTTCTCCCACTCGTAATCCTTCACCGACTCCTCCTCGGCTTCCTTCTTCATCCAAGACTCGGCAGCCTCGGGCATCAAAAAATCCATGTCGTCAAAGTGCCGCTGCCGCTCCATATGCCGTGTGTCATCCCTCACCTCCGCCATGTCAGATCTCTTTCCTGACTGACTCCTCCTAGCGCTCTCGTCGAAACCCACTCCTACCGGACGCCGCCGCCGCCGCCGCTCTGATCCCTTTTTCTCGTGGGGAAGGAAAACCTAGGGGAGAAGGTCCCTTTTTGGGTTGGCTGCCCAAAAAAAGCTTATAACGCTCCGCGGTTCGCGATAGGATCTGCCCTGGTCATTGGGGCCCGGCCCAATAATATTGCTCCTTCGTCCGGCCCAATCCTTTTTTTCCCCTTTTCCGGGAAGAGATCATCAGGCTGAACCTGTCTGTCTCCTCACAAAATACCGAAAAGCCATCCCCACACCCACGCTGACGTATCCGGCCTTTCCATGCTTTAGGATTCGTGCTAGATTTTTACAGAATACACCCTCCGGTTTGTAAAAAAGGCCCCTGTGTTTCAAACAAAACGGCTTTAGCCCATCCTATAAATGGGGCATAGTCGCAAGTCCACAATCGCCATTGCTGTCTCCATCTCCTCTAATCCTAATCATTTCTCCCCACCGGCCCGACCTCCACTTCCTACCTCCCACAGGCCCGATACACCCCGCGCGTACGAAAAAGAAAATGCGGCGGCCTAGGGTTGAAACCTTCATCGCCGCCTTCGTCTGAGAATTCACGGGTCCTCACCTCATATAGGTGTCGCTCTGGCACTAGGAGGGGTGGGGACCTCGGACCTGCGCAAGGCGCTATACAAGGGTCCTTAGTGTTAGAGTTTGGTTTTGGTTGGTATCTTCTTCGTCAATGGAGATGACATCGTTTGTAATAAGTGATCTTTCGCGCTTCGTTCGTCCCGAGATCTCCTTCTCGACGTCAACGGTGGTTTTGTATAGGTATGGTTCTTCAGATCTTGCTTCACCAGATCAATCTTGGATTGTTTCTCATGGTTGCCGCGAGGAGGTTTGTCCTCGCATTATCTATCTATCTATCTATCTATCTATCTATCTATCCCGGCTACTGCGTTTTCGGCAATGATGATTCGTTCTCTCGGCTCCCAACGTTATCGACAAAGTTGTTCGGTTATTTGTTCCTGGAATATCAATGGTGGTGCTCTTGCTGATGTTACTTGATTAATTTAATGGTTGTGTGCGTGCACAAAGCCTTGGCATTGCGGCTTAAAATTGAAAGGGGAGAATCATCGATGGTATTCACAGGTCTGTGATTTGGTGTTTTCGGCGTTTTTCTACGGCTTCCTTCAGAAAATTACTAGATTGTGTTATGGAGAAACAAAGTGCTTGAAGATCTCATAAATTTGCTCGTCTTTTTTAGTTTTGTTTTTGTCATCGATGTAATCGTGTACTCTTTGTTGGTTTAATATATGAAAAAATTAGAAGAAAAAAAACCTCCCACCGGCCCGACTCGAAGATGGCAGGCTGGCGCAGCTCCCCGCCGCCCGGAGCTCGCCGCGCTCCTCCTGCGCAGGTGACGGAGCTACAGTCGACCTCCCTTCCCCAACCTCGTCTCCAAGCTTCCGGCGCCCGGCCATGGTGCCACCTCCACCAACCTAGCCTCCGGTGACCCGCCATGGTGCCACATCGACCACCCTCCTCCTCCCTCCGACTGGGCGCCTAGATCCGGCAAATAGATCCCGGCGGCGCGGGATCGGGATCTTGTGATCCGTTTTTCTATGTTCTTCCCGGATCTCCTAGATCCGGCTGTGTTCCGGTGGAGATTAATGTTTTGAATCTTGTGTGTATCCAGCAGACGCCAATTTCAATTCGCGTTTTTTCCTTACTCAATCAGCGAACCTGCTTTGATTAGCTGCTCAATCAGCGAACCTGCTTTGATTAGCTGCTCAATCAGCGAACGTGTGTTGTTGAATTCCTCTTGTACGTGTGTTAATTACGAAATAGTTTCCATTGCAGCATGTATGTGTGTTAATTAGGAAAGATTCTTGCCTCATCTTGTGAACGTATTGGTGCGAAATTTCCTTGTGTTTGTACAGATCCAAAATTTGTGCTGATGCATAAATTCAAATTTAACGTGATTTGTGCAAATCTGAAATTGTTAATACATGGATCCGGATTTCTTTGTGTTCTTGAAATGGAATTGTCCAGACCCATTCATCCAATATTCTGTACAAGTCAAAAAAAAAACTTGTATGATTTTGTTGGATGATCCGAAAATGGAGATTTATTGCGTGAGAAATAATCCTTCTTAACAAAAAAAATCCTTCCGAAAATGTTCATTTGGAAAATCTTTAAGTGAGAAAAATAACATATATATCTATTTGTTATATTTGTACAATTGGAGAATCTTTAAGTGAAATGGTTAGAGATAATGAAGTGTTATGCCGATTTTACAGCTGGAGCGAATCGCAATTATGAAAATGCAGGGACTTTTTTGTAAGAAAACACAACGATAGTTGGATAAAAAATGAATGTCCCGGATAAGCCCGACTGGTACACGTAGGTGTGGGAAATCCATTCTCGCCAAAATACAGTAACCGATAATTGAACTAGGGCTGGTGGTAGGAGTCACGGTGGTGCAGCCTGCTCGTCAGAGTTTGAATCCTGTCTAAAAAATGAATGTCTCGGATAAGTCCGACGGGTACAGGTAGGTGTGGGAAATCCATTCTCGCCAAAATACAGTAACCGATAATTGAACTAGAGCTGGTGGTAGGAGGCACGGTGGTGCAGCCTGCTCGCCAGAGTTCGAATCCTCTCTGGTGGAATATTTGGCATCTCACTCGGGTGGGATTCTTCTGTAAAAGTAAACCACCGGGGCTAATCATGTTCTTTAGAATTGCCTTACAACAAGACCAATATATATAACACATATGTAAAATTACTTTCTGCGCCCCCACGCCGTCTCCTTTGAGACGGCTCGGGCAGAACCCTATAATCCGCCGTCGCTGTGCCCCTCCTGCCCTCCCCCCCCCGCATCGCAGCCTCCGGAGGGGGCACCGGCAAAGTCGGGTGCGCCCAAGGAAGGTGGCGGCCGAGCGGTTTTTCTCCTGTTTCGCGACAATCCTGCAGTTGGCGCACGATGGCGAAGCTGAGGCGCGGTGGCGGCAGGTCGGAGGAGCGTCGGCTGGTGCTGCGAGGACGCGCTCTGCAGCTGGTTTTATTCAACATTTGTAGTAATACATCTTTTCAGAAATGTCAGTACTACAATTAAATGATTTCCAATTTTGTTTGTTGCTACATTGTGCGATGTCGTGTAGTGAGTGTGCTCTCTTTAGGCACAATGTGCGTGCTAGAATTGCCTCACAACATGGCCAATCTATACTTCTTATAAAACAAAACCCCACTAACTTACAATTAATGATTCTATCTCAACATGCAAGCTATCAACATCATCCTATTATAGTCAACCAATTGTCCACATCATCCCACTAATATCCATTACTTATTGTTCTACCTGCAATTATCCACATCATCTTTTCTTTTATAAATTAAATTGTCCATGTCATCCTTTTTTCATTTCAATAATAAGACCCCACAGTTGTGTAATGTAATTATCAAATTAAATCATGTGTTAGGGGAACAACGAAATTAGTTTGCCAATCAAATGAAATTCTTTACTTGCATGTTTCTATAGCATGCTTCAATTTTTTAAATAGATATCCGCTGCAACGCGCGGAGTATCATTCTAGTATATATAACATGTGATTGTGCTTTGATAGTGTCTTGGGCGGCGAAAAATCCCAGGCTATATGGCGTCCATTAAAAAAAAATCGAAATGGACATTTTTAAGTTTCCTAAAATCAAGAAATAATTCCTGAATGTAGATATTGTCGAGATCTAAAGTCATGCAAATTCTTATCTCCAAATTTGTAGTATTTCGGGCTGCACAAAAACACAAAAAGGTGGATCCGGGTGGTGAAAATACACAGTTTCAAAAAAATACAAAAGGTTTTAAGCGGAAGAAATAAAATATACGAACCATAAAAGAAGAAACGCAAATACATGTACTACTATGTGTACTCTATGACCATTTGGAAAGCATAAATACATGTACTACTATGTGTACTACAAAATCTCGATTTTCCGTCTTTAGGGTCCCGTTATCATAATAACACAATAGTCAATGTCAAAAGCATCAATGGCAAACTTAAAAATAGCTTCAATGTCAGTTCCCTGAAGCAACAAAAGCATCCATTTATGAACCACCTAAAGAACTCTCTCCACCACAAACAACCACCAAATTGACAGAATCTTGTACCTTCGCCGACAGATGTACTAACAATAACGTACCCAGGCCAAATGAACACACAGTATATAACTAGCAGTCGATACATACTTGGATGTCATACATAAGTTATAGTCGTCGATACAGTTGGAGAAAGTAAAATACTAGCAGAAATACAACCAAAGTCCAGAACACCACAATGCTTGAAATCTCCTAACTACAACAAGCTTCAATAATCATACACCAAACGGTCCATGTCATCAGGAACAATGGACCAAGCAACAGTCACAGTTACCTGAGCTGGACCAACAATACATTGCTGCTGGCTCACGAGGCAATTCTGGGCCTTGAAATGGACACGACCTTCTGCAGCGACATCACCAGATTTTGTGTAGGCCTGTATGACAACGTCCAACCCTCCTCTACGTTCTACACAAACAACTTGCCTTGACAGAGGTACATACCCACAATTACCTTGCGGCATTTCTCCACCTTTCGACTCAATCAGCACAATCTTGTGGTTGCCACCACTATGACTATCAGTGGTTCTCCTTTGTAGTGGGATGCAAGCAACCTGGCCGCCAAATGGAAAATTAAAAGGCCATGAATCTCTCTTGCTGATAAACTGGACACCCAGGATAGTGGCCTGGACCGCCCGCTCAACTGTCTGCAAGCACACCTCTAGCGTACAGAAGATGTTGCCAAAGCACACCGATGTGCTGTTTATTCCTCCGGCGTAACTGCGCGCACGAGTGATCAAAGGTTTGTCTTGAGATCCTTTCACTATGAGACTGATCTCAAAGTAGACCTTGTCCGCCGAGAGGATCGCACGGGACGGACCAGTAATGTGCAGAAAAGGATCCTGCAATGCAAGCAATCAATCATCAATATCTAAAAGAGAAACGACGATCTTCTTTCGAGATAAGATAGTACGACGTACATCCTGTGTCAGTGTTTGGGCCTCGATGCTTCTGCAAGAGAAGAGAATGTTTCGCCTGGAATCTAAGGCGTCTCGAACGCCAACCATGCCGTACACAGACAATGGAAACTCAAAACCACCGGGATTGTCGTCTCTGAGTTTGAGTTCCATGGAGAAGATCTGCAAGGTTTCCGCGACGCTAACCGGGACCATTCCAGGTGTGTGGTGTGTAAACTGCATTGAACCCAGCACGGCTGCATGCGTCCAAGCAAGAGAATTAACATGCAGTGGGTTATGTTCAGTGAAGAAGAAAAAATAATTGCAGATCATATATAGCCAAAAGTAAGGAGTATGGTACAGATATAGTTATATCTCTCCACCTTTTATGAAGATCATGCACTTCCAATTTAAGTAGGAGCGAGTGTTACAAAAGCATGATCAGCTGACTATGTAGTTATTAAAATGTTACTATACCTGCGATCCTAGAAAAGTACTAGTAAGTTGTAGGTGGCCTACGACAATTAAATAGGATCAGGATTAGAGAGAGTAGTTGCTATTGTCACTTGTTAAAAATCATTGAAATAAATAGGGAGGAAGCCTTAGTTGATATTTTACTAGTCTCATTTCGTTGTATTCTCATTACTCTATTGTGCAAAGATCAATTCCGTCATCTTAATGGATGCTCTCTGACATTAAGTTGGTTATTCATCTGCATTAGAATTTACTTTTGATCGATTGTATCAAGTTACAAAATGTGGACTTATTCATACATATATTACCTATTCTGTTTGTTATGTAGATATATAGTTTGACATTGTAATACAAAACAAACATCTAATAGTGGACACCAACCATTGTCAGCAAAAGTAGTAGATCGTACATAAGCAGCAGCAGCAGCAAATTTCAAGGAAACCACCAAGTAAGGGTAAGAGGGGTGACGTACTATTTTGTTCGAAGTGATCACAGTCGACTTTGCAACAGCTATTTTCCCAGGATTCACGGAACGTATCGTAATGCACCATCTCCTCGTCCGCCGTCTTCTTGACCAATGCTGATTTGGCTCTCTCAACATGGTCATCTTGGATGGTCACTGGATCGGGATCTGCTTCAGGTTCGGCGGTCGCCTTGTATGGCAACGTGGTTTGCCAGTGGAGCAAGAACTCCTTTGTCTCGGCCATGTTCTGTCGGGCCTTCTTTAGCGCCGCCCTCCTCCCTTGTTCCTCGGCTTCATCCTGTATGTAAGAATCGCCAAAACGATCCAACTGGAGCTGGAGCACCTGCTGCAAGATGTCCTCATCGATCAACTTTTGGTCCATGGCCGACTTGCCGCTGCCCACAGATTCTTCTTCTTCAGGTTTGCCAGCGTCAGTCACAGCTTTCCCAGCTTCTGCATCCGTCGTCTTGGCCTTCTTCTTCTTCTTCTCCCTGGCAGCTTGCGCATCCCTTGTCAAGGCAGCGTCAAGCTGCTTCTTCTTGTGCATCGCCAAACGTCCGGCGGCCGGTTTCCGACGTTGCTTTTCTTCAAGTATTCTACTACTATCTTGTTTTATCATATATCTGAGTCGATTCAGATAGTCGGCCTCGCTCTCTTGTGGTAGCTTCATCCACTCGTATCTCTTCGCCGACTCCTCCTCGGCTTCCTTCTTCATCCAAGACTCGGCAGCCTCGATCGGGCATGATAAAGAATCCATGTCGACAAAACCTAGGCAGGTCGATTAGGGTTGGCCGGGTATCGTGTCCGTCGTATTGTAGTACGGAGTACTAGCCAAACCCAAGCCCTGGTAGTTAGGGCACAATATTTTTAGTGGGTCGGTCTAGCGGGCGCGCGTGCGCCTTGACGCTAGATTGGGCGCTCAGGAAAAAAGGAAACTAAGAAAAGAAACCTGCCAGCGCACGGCATTGTGGCCTCGATTCGACGCCTCCCAGATCGATCCGCATGGATGGAAGGAGCGACGAAGGAGATAGAGGCAATCCAGTTATCCAGTGCACGCGAGGCATCATCGTTTTAGGACAGACGTATGTGAGTAGTGGCCTAGTTTTTTTTTTATTGAAACGAGGCAAAAGCTTTGCCTTTATATTGATATAGAAGAAGGAGAACAAGTTGGACGGTTTATATGGAAAACCGTCCAAAAACCATACAACACAACACCCCACGCCGGCCCCAAGGCCACGCTCCGAAAACAGGTCGACGACCATGTTGCCCTAACAAACCATGGCCGACACCAACACGGCGGAGGCGACCTCAACGCAAGGAGAAAAACCCGGAGCCGCCGCTCCGACATCCACACCGGCCCCAAGGCCACGCCCCTAAAACGAGTCGACGACCATGTTGCCCTAGCAACCACAACCGAGACTAGCACGGCGGAGTCAACCTCAACGCAAGACGAAATCCGGAGCCGCCGCTCCGACATCCACGCCGGCTCAAGAGCCGCGCACCACCTAGCCGAAGACGAAAACTCGCCGTCGCCGACCACCAACAGCCTCCAGTAGTGGCCTAGTTAGCTAGAGAGAGAGAAAAAGTGGGCTGATTTGGATTTTGTGTGCTTTAAGACAATTTTGATGTGCTGACAATGTGAAAAGCAACTCAACCACATGTAAAGCAGCTTTGATAAGCTACTGTGTTGCGATGAGATAACTTGGTAAATAAGTTCGGTGCATCGAGCAAACCTCATAACAATGGTAAGCAATTTTTGATGTCCAATAAGCCAACTCTAAAACAATTAAAACAACTTTGGTATGAAAAAAAACAACTTTAATATGCGATGAGACAATTTCAGAAAACGATAAGCAACTCCACAAATAACCAAAATACAATATGGTATGAGGGGAAACAACTTTCACATGCGTTGAGCCAATTCATGAAAACATTAAGATTTTTTTTTTTTGATGTTTGATTAGACAAATCCATGCCGACAATAGAAGGCGGGATTTGAAGCAACTTTTGTGGGTGCCGATGCAGCTATGTGGCCCGACACAACTTTTATGGGTGCCGTCGCAACTTTTACGGGCGACGAAGTAAATTTTGTGGGTCCTGACGCAACTTTAGTGGCCGACAAAGCAGCTAAAGTGTGCTATGAAGCAACTTTTGTGGACGGCGAATCAAGTTGCGTCGGGCCCGCAACTTTTGTAGATGTCGACTCAACTTTTATGGGTGGCGAAGCAAGTTTTATGGGCCCCGACGCAACTTTAGCGGACGACAAAGCAGCTAAGGTGTGCTACGAAGCAACTTTTGTGGGCGGCGAATCAAGTTACGTTGAGCCCGCAACTCTTATGGGTGCCAACACAACTTTTATGGGCGACGAAGCTAAGTTTTAATTACAACTTTAACTGGCAAATAGGGTGCCCAATCCCAATTAATTACAATTTTAACTGCTTCAATCTCTTCACATTTTTGCCCTGATCTAATCAGTCAAGCAATGACAACAGTTTTTAACTATATGGGTAAACAAAAGAGATAAGAGGGTTGATCTACCTTGCTGATAGAAATAACGTCCTTCATGGGAGCCGCTCTTGAAAGTCTGGTTGACAAGGGGGTAGAGTGCCCATTACCATTCGTTGATAACAACAAACACCTCTCAAAACTTACTTTTATGCCCTCTATATGATTTCAAAAACTTATAAAAATTAAAAAGCTCTAGCACATGTTTGTATCCCTACTTCCCTCTGCGAAGAGTTGTACTGTCATTGAAATGGATATTGGGTTTTTACAGTGATCGAATCCTTATTCAGCCGTCCATAATACTAAATCAGGGTATATTGGGTACGAGCGCCTCATTGCCCGTGTTGGGAGGAAGAAGCGCTAGCGATTTTCTTTTTGATCTTGTAGCGCCTGTAGTGTTGGAGGCTCAGACTCTTGTGCATATGCCATACGATTAATTCTTTCAAAAAATTACCTACGCGTCTCGGCGTTTTGAACGGTACAATACTTGAATATATATGTTTGTCCGATTGATAGTTTGGATTTTTGTTGACCTTTTCAATCACCAATTCTTTTTTATATAAGGTGCGTTGGTACCCATCGTATTTTCGATGACACAACTGTTTTTTGTTTACTGATTTATCTTCTCTTCTAACGGTTCGGTTATAGCAAGGAAATGGCTCAACCAATAAATAAGTAAATTTAAGAAAGAAAATAAATAAAAAGGCCGAAATGAATTACTTTGCGTGCCGGTAGAGGGACGGGAAAGAAGAAAGAAATAAAAGAAAAGAAGATTAGAATGTGCGTGGTGGAGAGCCTCTTGTGCTTTGGCACCACTCGTCTTGTCTCAGTTTGGTGGCGTCACGCCAGCCTACCAACAGCTCTTTCTTCTTCATCTGCTTCTCTTCCTCCATCGTTGGTCCAAGACAAGACTTGTTCTTCTTCTTCCGCTGGATCCCAACAGCTTCCAAGGTGCTAATTTTCTCCCTATCTAGCTTAAATTTGTCTTTCTAACCAGTCCCTAGCTCAATCTTATCAGCTGGCACATCACATACTAGAAGCAGAACTGATTGTTTCGTCTGTACGTAGATAGATAGATGTGTATCCTCTGCCTGCTTCTGTGGATGCAGAATTCAGCAATCAATCTTGCAGGAAATGAAAGAAGAAAAAAAAAGTAAGACAAAATAGGGGGCATTCCGAGAATTGAACTCGGGACCTCTCGCACCCTAAGCGAGAATCATACCACTAGACCAAATGCCCTGAGTCGGTGTATGATTTTGCAACAAAGTAGTTATATGGTTCACTCATTTATCTGTTTTTATAGCCACGATTGGTTCATCGTCAACAGATTAGGAGTACTCTGTTTCTTACTGTAACGTAATGATCTCCTCCTGTTTCTTTCTTCGCAGGCAGCTTCCATCGATCCGTGGTGCTGACCGACTAATCAATCCATGATGAACGTGCTCTCCGGCCACCAGCAGTACGCTCAGCTACGCATCCACCACCACGACACACTACCCCTCCGGAGCATCAGTAGCAGGAGCAGTTCAGGCCAGCTCGCGATCAGCTCCGATCCTAGCACACGGATGATGAGGAGGAGGCCAGCTTCTTGTAACTCATTCCGCCGCCGAGGCGTGGCGGTCAGAGCGGTCATCGATGGCGGCGGCGAGTCAAGCAGCGGCAAAGACGACGACGACGACGACGAAGAAGAGGATAAGAAGAAGGACAAGGAGGTGCCGTCGTCGCCGTCGCCGTCGCCGTCGTCGAGCAAGAACCGGGCGGACCTGGAGCGGCTGGTGGGCAGCGACGGCGACGCGAGCTTCAGCGGGCTGGACCTGGCCACGCTCATCCGGAAGCGCTACGGCCGGTCCTACGACGTGACCCTGATCCGGAAGGAGTTCATGGGGCGCAACCTGCTGGCCATGAACGTGATGTGGAAGTACCGGGAGCAGCGCTCCTTCCCGCTCACGGAGGAGGAGTACCTGCTGCGCCTCGACGACGTCGCCAACACGCTCCGCTGCTGGGGCGCCGTCGCGCACGTCCGGAACTCGCTCGAGAAGGTCAGGGAGCGGCCCCGCATCGGCAAGGCCGTCAGCATCTTCATCGACATGGACACCACCGGCGGCGCGCGATCCGACGAGTGGATCTACAAGTGATCCAGCTGAAAGTGCTCTCGGAGTCACAGCTTCAGAGTTAAGTGTTGTGCGCCACCAAACAGATGTAACGTGCATATGTAATCCAGTAATTCCAACGTACAATGCTAGCGTAAGATATAGATAGATGAATGATAAATTAATGCCATATACGATTTAATAGTCAACATGTTTTACGCTCTAATCATATCAGATTGGAATTGTAAACATGAGATTACATAATTAATTGGAGCACATCCGATTTGAATTCAGATGGAGAGGAGGAAATGGTGACTCATGAATGATGCATGCTTGTTTTAAGGAGTTTTGCCTGTTGATCCTACTAACTCTGTTGTTACTCACTAGGCACAGTGGCTTCGTCACTAGGAGCCAAGTTGGTGGAGGCATGTGTGTCCAGGTGGATGACGGTCGTTCACCTTGATGTTTCTGCCTTGATGATGGAGATGGCATATGGTGGAGCCTGAAGTTGTTTTTGCGATACTTCACTAGTTAAACATGCATTAAGGTTTCCATGATTGTGAGAAATGTTCACTCAGCCTGGTCTGCAGTCCTAGCAATTACACTGTTTGCAGTCGGATTTAGCTGTTCCCCTGGAGCGGGTTTTAATTTGTAGTAGTAGAAGATGAAGTGAAGAGATGTGTAGCTCTTTCTGGAATCCGTTTGGTGAGCAGCTGTAGTGAGTAGTTATGCGGTATGGTGAGCAAACTACTGGAATTGAACAAATGTGTCGGTAGCTGGAAGTGATTTTTACTTGTTGATCCCAAGTTGCTACTACAATGGTCTGCAGGAGGCAGGGGTACAAAGCAAAGATGCTGCTGCTGGTGGCTAATAACTAGCTGGAAGCTGTTGTATTCGATTGTGTGTAAGGACCATTGTTTGTATGTGACGGCTCCGTTGAGAAATGAAATTGTGAGCAGATGTTCCTTAACTCAAAACGAGCTAGTGATATATATGTTTATTTGCGATCTTCAGGGAGCTATGACCACCTTATAAGCTCTGGCCAATTATATATAGCTGAACTACATAGTAAATCAAACTGCATCCCTCCGCATGGCTACTATGATACTCGCTGCAATTAGATACAATTCAGATTTCCACGCTGCAATTCAATACAATACAGATTTTTTACGGGCGGGCATCTGGAATACTTGCGTGCATAAGCCTCGACTTGTAGGTCCTTGGGTTTAAAGAAAAGATAATACTAGGTTTTTTTTTTAAGAAAAAGATAATAGGCCGGAGTGGATCGAGGAGATGAAGCGAGATCGCCAGGAATACATCGCCCAGTTCCACAGGGCCTGCGAGAGGGAGGACGACCTCGAGGTCGCAGACGAGGCCACCATGGCCGAGTTCGACGAATTCTGTAAGAATATCTTTGCAAACGTCGACCTCAGCGGCCTCAACACCGCCGGCGGCCAAGACGGCGGCATGGACGCCGTCGGCGTGTTCCTCGGTAAATCCCGCCCGCCGCCGCAAGGAGAAGAAGACGACGACGCTGTTGCTGCTGCTGCTGCTGCTGCTGCAGAATCATCGAGCTAAGAGACCGACAACACATGCTATCCGTAGCCACTTTGAGATTATTATGTATTTGTCATGTATCGCCGGATACAACGAATTACTTGGTGTAGAGTTGGATATCCACATTACAGACTGCGTTGGTTTTTTTGTTGAGTGTTGGTTCTTCGGTTGTGGGTACCCGGAGTTTCCAGTTCATCTCCAATTTATTTCTTCATTTCAAGTGAATCTGTTGCTGGGCTTGATGATACCATGGGTGGGCACCTACTGGATTAGTGCAACGGCAACAATCTGTTCTCAGGACCCTGGCCATGGTCGCAGGATGACACTGGCATGTTTTCAGAGGGAACACAAGAATCGACATATTCTGCTACTACCTTGGGTGCGGGAACAAGAGGTGTTAAATTAACCTCGGTTTTCAGTTTTAGCAGAATAGTATCCTGCCTGATTGGTATCTTGGCAACCAGAGCATAGTGACAAGGGCTCGTCATGATTATTTCCTCAAGTACAATTTTGTTGCTGATACATGGAGCCATGGAGGTCAAGGTTACTATGTGTGAGGTCAGTTGCTCATGCTTTTGTTTGCCTGACGAAAAACAAAGTCGGAAGCTGTAATTCGTCAAGATGCTCTGCTCTTCATTATAAGTCTGTTGTTCTCAACTAGATGGATTATTGGTGGCTTCGAGCTGTTAATTTGACTGAGAAAATTGTGAGCATGTTCAGTGCTATGCTTCGTTGTCAAGGGTCAAGCTGCGCAATGGTCTTAGCCTAAAATTGTGCCACTTTGCTGCGTTCTTACTGTATTTGTTCCGAGAGATTGGCACATGCTATCCCACGACCGGTACAATATAGGCGGGCATGCCAATTAAGCTAAGCTTATAAAAATAGATAGAAATACTAGAATGAGTTACAAATTACACTTTATTGTCGTTCAGCAAATGAAAAGCTTGCGATACAACCTCAAAGTTGGTACATAGAGAAAGCATCTATTGGTGTCTTAGCTTGATGGTTCCGGAGCAGCAGCTGCAGCATAATTATGTTCCTCTTCCTCTTGGTGCGGCGGGTAGGGTTTACCGCGGAACACGGCGACCGCGTCCATGCCGCACGATTCACCACCGGCGGTGTTGAGGCCGCTGTGAGGTCGACGTTCGCAAAGATATTTGTACAGATCTTGTCGAGCTCGGCCATGGCGGCCTCGTCGTCTTCCTCCTTCCCAAGCAGGGCGTGGTAATTCGGGCAACGTGCTCGTAGTGTTCTCCTCGATCCACTCGGGGCGTCACCAGATTCAGCTTGGCCATCTGGTTCAGGGTCCAGATGGCGTGGTGGTCGTCGTTCTCATCAGGCCGGGCACTCGTCGACGTCCGCCGCCGCATCCTCCGGAGCTTCGGCCTCCTTCTTCTTGCCGGACGCGTCGTCAGCCATAGCCATCGATTGCACGAGTTTGAACCGAGTGTGTCAAGGAGTCGGGCTGGGCCTCTGGGGCCCAAGGCCTGGCTGATCCAACACCCGAAGCCCAGTAGGTCAGGCTTTCAGCACACGTCGCACGCAAAGTTGCTCTCATGTTATAGATGTTGAAAATTATATCTACTCTTAGCTAAATTATTTCAATTCCGCTACAAAGAATAAAAATCCTTTAAATAGGCAGAAAAAAAAGGTCTCTTCTGTAAGGCATATACTTTTGTGTACACTGAAAATTCACATGCATGTATATTACAAACGGAAATTCACCTCGACTCCTGAGCCGCCTGCTCGATCAACAAACTCAAAAAACATAGAAAAACTTATGAACCTTTTTGGTTATGAACATGTATGAGTGTTTTACATGTGTGTAAAGTTTCGTGTTGAAATGACATTCATGACGCGCTGTGAAAAAAAAAACAAATCACTCACAAAACGAGATTTACAAATATAGTTTTTAGAGCACCTATTTTGCCTTTTTTTAGGGGCACAACGAGGTGTCATATCACCAAGAAAACCGGCATGCTTCATCTGTATATGTTCATCGCCGGTTTGTTTCATAATTTTTAAAAAAGTTTTACTATTTGTTTGGAATTTTTAAAATTTGGTAGGAGCTGAAAACGTCTTACATTTATAGAATACAAGCGTTCCCACATTTTTCAAAAAACATTCTAACGTGTTATACACTCACGTTTTCCATATGTAATAATAAAAAGTTTATTTAAATTTCTAAAATACTAATCTAGTTTAAAATACCCATGCGTTTCCACATAACAACAAAACACATGAAAATGCACTGGATAGTTATCAAATAAATTTGAACCCTACATATACTTTTTATATCATGGATATTATTTTTTAACTATAAGATTTTTTAAACTCGTGATTTTTTAACCATGCAAAAAAATCAACTCTAACCAACAAGTTTTGAATTCGCGTACAATTTGTTGAGCTGTACAATTTTGTAAAAAAATCATGAGCATTTTTTTAAAAGATTTGGATCATTTTTTAGATTGTGTGATTTTTTTAAAAATGTAATTTTTGGTTGTTCTCTTTGACAAACACTTTTGCAGGACACTAATTGGCGAGAAATTGTTGTTGCTTTGGAAATGCACATGTCAACTCTCCCTAGGAAACACAAGAATGATATCATGCTTGTTTTATACACTACATGAACAACTACTGTCTTTTTGCATCTGAATAATAATACACATGCCAGCCCATTAATTATAAAAAAGTGCCTCTTGGGATCATGATTGGATCCAATTACGTGTATTTTAAATGGCGTTGAACATACTTTGTACAGGTTATTTTTGTCGATAGGTCATATTTCAACTCCGTTGTTATCAAACCTCATTTGATGCTTATGCAAGTGTGTGTTTTCAGCTTGTTTTGTAGACTTCAAGTTACACCAAACTTACAAATGTGTTTATTTTTCAGTTTATTTTGTAGTGTTAGCTATACATGAGTGCTTAACTAAGAGTATAAATTTGGCTGTAGTAACATGTGAAGCCGCGTCTTTCGGGTCAAGTGAATTGTTGTGAGCGTGTGTTTGAACAGATGTGAGCTATAGATGAATTGTTGAATACGATTACTCAACGTGAACATTTTGATGGACGTGGAACGGCATAAAGTCAGAGTCAGCATCTTAGCAAAATGCTGGCAGTTGAGATCCCTACATGCTACAAGTAAAAAATACTGATTAAGACAGCCTTTCATCCAGAGTAAGCTATTGTGGTTGCCATCTAATGATTCAACTTGATTAAGCATTGGAGTACTAATTAGTTCGAATAAGCACATGCATGTGAGCTTGCCTCTTCTTGCCCCCCGTCTCTTCATTATAAATCTAGACTAGAGGAAATAAGATATTAGTACCTCTATAGATCTTATATATGGTTATCTGTGTTTCGACATTGGACTAACGTTAAAAATAACCAATCCTGGATATTCTATATACAGCAACACAATTGACTAACCGCCATTTACGCAACAATACTCATTTGTAGAAGAGACAAACACATGTATAGTCTAAGGCTCCGTGCACGTTGTTACATTATTTGGATGCACAGTGAGGACTCACATATGCAGCCAACTACCATATAGCTAGGATGAGACGACCCTGTCTAATTGTAACAAACGACTATGTTAGGTCTTCTTAATTACATCGAAACAAGCAGAGTGGCCCACACGTTTGCGCAGATAGGTTATGGTAATAGTAGCATTTTTTTTCATTGCATCCATTGGGTCGTCATAATAAGAATGGGAAACAAAAGGCCGATACATACTCTGAAGGTTTCTTTGTAAATGTCCATGGCTTACCTATATTTGTTTTCTCTTTGTTGCCACCTTTTCTGGCTGTTAGTGTCGTGCATCGATTTTCTTCTTCGGTATATAGTTCATCTTGTATTTTGTGTCGTGTGGCAATATCAATGTAAATATCCGTCAGTAGATATTGTGAAAACTATGAAAGTTCAGTCATTTCATTTACTCTCATCATGGATTATTCTCCTTGATTTTGACTATTTTGATTTCTGTCGACAAATTATTTTAGTAAAACTGAAGTATTATGCTCCCGACTCACTGCCCAAGTCCAGCTCCTATAGGAGGCCACTACCGATTTTCTTCCAAGCAAATTCTATAAGTAGTGTGCCTCTAGCGCAGAGAGGCTTTGAAAGTGATAGCCAATCTAAGCTACCTATGTGTGTTTATTCTACACTTGTACTCATGTCGTCGCCTTTCATGAAACAACATCGATATACATTTATACATCATGCATGCCACGTTAATGGGTGGGGCTTAAACTCTAGTAACTTATAATCAGTGAAGGGCGTCATGCTCAGCACCTAATAATGTTCCTTAACGTGTAGACATCACATCCACATGTAGCACTTGTCACCCACCCGTTGATGAAATAATGCTAATATGAAGATACCGGCTAGCTATAGCCCGTTTGACCTTGTCAATCAAATCTTGATTCTTCAGCATACTCGGCATATACATGCTGCTCTATTTAAAGGACTACGCCATTCATCTAAACACACCACACTCAGTTCGTCAATTGTGAATGACACTGAATACACGCTGCACAGGCTGTTTATGTCGATCGACAGGTCTGCTGAAATATTGGGCCTTTAGCCCATTATCAATTTCTGAAAATCCCTAAGGCCCATGTTGTCATGCCATGTGGTGGGAGTTTAGTCCCATACCGCTAGTTGGATGAGATGTGCATCAGCTTATATACTGAGGCACTCTACTACTAGTATGAGTTGGTATGAGGTATGAGAAGAATGACTGTGTACCACACGCGCGCTCCTCCTCCTCCGCGCGCTCCTGCTCTACAGTGAACAGGAGAAGGCGTTTAGGGATGCCACCGTCGTCTTCGTTGGAGCCATTCTAAGCGTGATCGGAGATAAGTTGGTTGACGCATATTTACATGTGCGGGTTGCCAAGGACTTGTGGGAGGCGCTCGAATCTAAATTCGGCGCAACTGATGCTGGAAGCGAGATGTACACTGTAGAGCAGTTCCATGATTACAAGATGGTTGATAACCGTTCTGTATTGGAACAAGCTCATGAGATACAGTGCATCGCTAAGGAGCTTGAGCTTCTGAAGTGTGTGCTACCGGGCAAGTTTGTCGCGGGATGCATAATCGCTAAGCTGCCCAACTCCTGGAGGAACTTTGCTACTACTCTGAAACATCAGAGGCGTGAATTCTCTGTTGAGGATGTCATTGGCCATCTGAGTGTTGAGCAGAATTCAAGGGCAAAGGACTCGCATGGAAAAGGCGAAGGTGCTTCTGTTGCTAATATGGTACAGAAGAACTTCAACTCCCACAAGCACAAGGGAAAAACTGTCGTCCAACAGAATACCGACTTCAAGAAGAAGGGTAACAAACCTTTCAAGAAGGATAAGAAGAAAGGTGCATGCTACACCTGTGGTTCAGAGGAACATTGGGCTCCTAAGTGCCCAAAGAAGTTCAAGAAACCAGGACAAGACCCCAAGTCTGTCAACATGATCGTGAGCAACAATGAGAACGGTGCATCCGGGTACGGTAATTTATTTACTGTATTTTCAGTTTTTCAGTCTAATGAATGGGAGAAGAGAAGGACAACACTCTCATACTTACGTACTTGGGGCTGTTTGGCGAAAGTCAATGTGCCGATCCCCAAAAAGCGTAAGCTTGGACCTAAGACCGTGGACTGTGTTAATTTGGGCTACGCTAAGAATAGCGTTGGCTATAGATTCTTGGTAGTGAAATCTGATGTACCTGACGTGAAGGTCGGTACGATTATGGAGTCTAAAGATGCTACTTTCTTTGAGGATGTTTTTCCTATGAGAGATATGCAAAGCACTTCTATACAGGAATCTGAAGAAACTCCTGAGCCTGCCATTCCTATGGAATATTATGAACAACAAACCCGTGATGAAAATCCTGAGAAGGATGATGAGGAAACCCTTGGTAGGGGCAAGCGACAGAGGACTGCAAAGTCCTTTGGCGATGATTTTCTCGTGTACCTTGTGGATGACACTCCCACTTCTATTTCAGAGGCTTATGCATCTTCGGATGCTGATTACTGGAAAGAAGCAGTCCGTAGCGAGATGGATTCCATCATGGCTAACGGGACATGGGAAATTACTGAACGTCCTTACGGTTGTAAACCGTTGGGATGCAAGTGGGTGTTCAAAAAGAAGCTTAGGCCCGATGGTACGATTGAAAAGTACAAGGCTAGGCTTGTGGCCAAGGGCTATGCCCAGAAAGAAGAGAAAGATTTCTTTGATACTTACTCACCTGTGGCTAGACTGACCACCATACGAGTTTTACTCTCGTTGGCAGCCTCGCATGGTCTTCTTGTCCATCAAATGGATGTTAAGACGGCTTTCCTAAATGGAGAGTTAGACGAGGAAATCTATATGCAACAGCCAGATGGCTTTGTATTAGATGGTCAGGAAGGAAAGGTATGTAAGTTATTGAAATCTTTATATGGCCTGAAACAAGCGCCTAAGCAATGGCATGAGAAATTCAATACAACTCTAACCTCTGCTGGTTTTGTTGTGAATGAGGCTGACAAATGCATATACTATCGCCATGGTGGGGGCGAAGGAGTTATACTGTGCTTGTATGTTGATGACATACTGATTTTTGGGACCAACCTCAAAGTCATTGAGGAGGTCAAGTCTTTTCTATCTCAAAACTTTGAGATGAAAGACCTTGGTGTGGCTGATGTTATTCTGAACATCAAGCTATTGAGAGATAATGAGGGTGGGATAACACTTTTGCAATCCCATTACGTTGAGAAGATTTTGAGTCGATTTGGATATTCGGACTGCAAAGCTTCTCCAACGCCTTATGATCCTAGTGTGCAGATTCGAAAGTTTACTGGCACAGCTAAGGATCAACTGAGGTACTCTCAAGTAATAGGTTCTCTCATGTATCTAGCTAGCGCGACAAGGCCTGACATCATGTTTGCGGTTTGCAAACTTAGCCGGTTTGTTTCCAATCCGGGTGATGTGCATTGGCATGCTGTCGAAAGAATTATGCGCTATCTGAAAGGTACTGAGAACTACGGACTTCACTATTCTGGAAGTCCTTCAGTGCTTGAAGGGTACTGTGATGCGAATTGGATCTCTGATGCTGATGAGATGAAAGCCACAACAGGGTATGTGTTTACCCTTGGAGGTGGTGCTGTTTCCTGGAAGTCTTGCAAGCAAACGATCCTGACGAGATCGACAATGGAAGCAGAATTAACAGCATTGGACACATCTGGTGTCGAAGCAGGATGGCTTCGAGATCTTTTGATGGACTTGCCAGTGGTTGAAAAGCCAGTTCCGGCTATCCTTATGAACTGTGATAACCAAACAGTGATTGTTAAGGTTAAGAGTTCAAAGGACAACATGCAGTCCAACAAACACATAAGAATGAGATTAAAATCTGTCAGACATTTAAGAAACTCCGGAGTTATAGCGTTGGATTATATCCAGTCGGCTAAGAATCTGGCAGATCCCTTTACTAAAGGGCTATCACGTGTTGTGATAGAAAATGCATCGAGGGAGATGGGTATGAAACCCACATGAGTTGCCATGGCAGTAACCCAACCTATGTGATCGGAGATCCCGTGAATTAGGACCTGGGAAAACAAGCTAGTGGTTAACTGAAGAGAGTAAAACCTTTACTAACCCACTTCGTTGGAGATGCAATACTCTCGGTAACTGTATGGCAGGTTGACGTATGTCTTAATGTGTTCCAAAGCTTTGCATAAGCAAGACGCTATCCTACAGAGCGATCTTTGGAGGAACACACCTATATGAACCTGACTGCTGGTCACAGTCTATGAGATTAGGGTGATCTCTAGTAAGTTTATGAATAGGTCTGGAGTGACTAATATGCTCCACCCGAGGGGTCAGCCTTCGGCAGTCTAGTACTGGTAAGACAGTTAGTGAAGCTACTTTACGCCAAACTGACAATTTAAGGCCTAGTCCATTGTCAGTTGTGAAGGAGTGTAGCTAATTGCTCTAGGTGGAGTTCAACCTTAACAGGTCTCTACTAAAAATACTGGTATATCAAAACAATGTTTGGAACGGATGACAACTTCATGGGTCTTTGGGATCTGGTGGGGGATTGCTGAAATATTGGGCCTTTAGCCCATTATCAATTCCTGAAAATCCCTAAGGCCCATGTTGTCATGCCATGTGGTGGGAGTTTAGTCCCATACCGCTAGTTGGATGAGATGTGCATCAGCTTATATACTGAGGCACTCTACTACTAGTATGAGTTGGTATGAGGTATGAGGAGAATGGCTGTGTACCACACGCGCGCTCCTCCGCCTCGCCACGCCTCGCCTCGCCTCGTCACGACACGTCACGACGCGCCGCGCCGCGCCGCGGGTTGCGGGAATCTCGCCGAGCCGATGTATTCTTTTTGTCACGCAGGAATAAAATGTCAACGGTCACGAAACGCTCTGCGGTAATGGAGATTGATTGCTAGCTGAAACGTCGTGTCTTAAGTGCTCTTAAGTACGTGCGTTTTCATTCTTAACGATCATTCATTACGTGCGTTTCGACTGGACCCTTTGTCTCCCGCGTCTGTGCATAAAAGGAGAGGTCGCTCCTCTCCGAAAATACACCTGACAACAGAATCATCCGCCCACAGCCGCCACCATCGTTCCTCCTCGCTGTTGCTGCCTTCGTTGATCCCATCCCGTCCGCCGCGTACACGGTCGACGGGAGAGCAGGCCTCCGAAACCCCGCCTCTCCGTTTCCTGTACGGGAGAGGGGCGATTAGGTTTTTGGGGAGCGTCTCCTACGCGACTGCTCGCCAATCTTCATCCACTACGTCGGCTACTTCGCCTACTTCCTCTACGTCTGCCGCGGCGCCTTCATCATCACCATGAACACCGACGACACTACGGCTGCTGCTGCCGCCGCCGCAGCCGGTCAAGAGGCTGCCAACGCCTCTGCTGCTGCTGCCGCCTCCGCTGCTGCTGCCGCCTCTGCTGCTGCTACGGCCAACTGGCCTACCGGAGGGTACAACACGTTTATCCCTCTCCTGATTATTTCCTTATTTGCAGTACTAGTCACATGTGTAGATGTTTCTACTATCTGTCTAGTATGTAGTTTTATCATTAGGTTTCAGCATGTCATTAGCACTGTTTATGTCATGTTCATGATTTATTATTGGATTAATTTAATCGAACAATTGCCTATATACTCAACAATCCAAAAACCTAATTTGTGTAGGCAATTTTCGGTAAATGGTTTTGCTGCTGCACTGAAACCAGTCCCGTTTACGGGGACATATTTTAAGCGTTGGCAAACCAAAACCATCTTATGGCTCACTGCGATGAACGTGTTCTGGGTCGCCGGTGTCACTCCCACTGAAACGATTACTCCTGAACAGGAGAAGGCGTTTAGGGATGCCACCGTCGTCTTCGTTGGAGCCATTCTAAGCGTGATCGGAGATAAGTTGGTTGACGCATATTTACATGTGCGGGTTGCCAAGGACTTGTGGGAGGCGCTCGAATCTAAATTCGGCGCAACTGATGCTGGAAGCGAGATGTACACTGTAGAGCAGTTCCATGATTACAAGATGGTTGATAACCGTTCTGTATTGGAACAAGCTCATGAGATACAGTGCATCGCTAAGGAGCTTGAGCTTCTGAAGTGTGTGCTACCGGGCAAGTTTGTCGCGGGATGCATAATCGCTAAGCTGCCCAACTCCTGGAGGAACTTTGCTACTACTCTGAAACATCAGAGGCGTGAATTCTCTGTTGAGGATGTCATTGGCCATCTGAGTGTTGAGCAGAATTCAAGGGCAAAGGACTCGCATGGAAAAGGCGAAGGTGCTTCTGTTGCTAATATGGTACAGAAGAACTTCAACTCCCACAAGCACAAGGGAAAAACTGTCGTCCAACAGAATACCGACTTCAAGAAGAAGGGTAACAAACCTTTCAAGAAGGATAAGAAGAAAGGTGCATGCTACACCTGTGGTTCAGAGGAACATTGGGCTCCTAAGTGCCCAAAGAAGTTCAAGAAACCAGGACAAGACCCCAAGTCTGTCAACATGATCGTGAGCAACAATGAGAACGGTGCATCCGGGTACGGTAATTTATTTACTGTATTTTCAGTTTTTCAGTCTAATGAATGGTGGATTGATACTGGTGCAAATACTCATGTGTGTGCTGACATTTCATTGTTTTCTTCTTATCAGGTCACAGGGAACGGATCCGTATTGATGGGGAATGGCGCGAGTGCTTCTGTTCTTGGTGTTGGCACGGTCGATCTGAAGTTTACTTCGGGAAGGATCGTGCAGCTCAAGAACGTTCAGCATGTCCCCGCCATCAAGAAGAATCTCGTTAGTGGCTCCCTTCTATGTAGAGAAGGGTTTAAATTGGTATTCGAGTCTAATAAAGTAGTTGTTACGAAATATGGACTATTTGTTGGAAAAGGTTATGAATGCGGAGGCATGTTCCGCTTTTCTCTTGCTGATTTCTGTAATAAAGTCGTGAACAATATTCATTCAAATGTTAATGAAGCAGAAGTTTGGCATTCACGTCTTTGTCACATTGGTTTCGGTTGTATGACGCGGCTAGCAAAACTAAGTTTAATCCCATCTTTCACTTTAGCCAAAGGTTCTAAATGTCTTTCGTGTGTTCAAGCAAAGCAACCTCGCAAGCCTCATAAAGCTGCGGAGGAAAGACACTTGGCACCGTTAGAACTTATACATTCTGATCTTTGTGAGATGAATGGTGTTTTGACTAAAGGTGGAAAGAGATACTTCATGACACTGATAGATGATTCCACTAGATTTTGCTATGTATATTTGTTAAGTACTAAAGATGAGGCTCTACACTACTTTAAAATCTATAAAGCAGAAGTTGAGAACCAACTTGAAAAGAAAATTAAACACATCCGGTCTGATCGTGGTGGAGAGTACTTCTCTAATGAGTTCGACTCTTTCTGTATGGAACATGGAATTATTCATGAGAGGACGCCTCCCTATTCTCCCCAGTCAAATGGGGTTGCCGAACGGAAAAACCGTACTCTAACTGATTTGGTTAATGCCATGTTAGATACATCGGGATTATCCAAGGCATGGTGGGGGGAGGCGCTATTGACGTCATGTCATGTCCTGAATAAGGTTCCAACAAAAGATAATGAACTCACTCCCTATGAACAATGGGAGAAGAGAAGGACAACACTCTCATACTTACGTACTTGGGGCTGTTTGGCGAAAGTCAATGTGCCGATCCCCAAAAAGCGTAAGCTTGGACCTAAGACCGTGGACTGTGTTAATTTGGGCTACGCTAAGAATAGCGTTGGCTATAGATTCTTGGTAGTGAAATCTGATGTACCTGACGTGAAGGTCGGTACGATTATGGAGTCTAAAGATGCTACTTTCTTTGAGGATGTTTTTCCTATGAGAGATATGCAAAGCACTTCTATACAGGAATCTGAAGAAACTCCTGAGCCTGCCATTCCTATGGAATATTATGAACAACAAACCCGTGATGAAAATCCTGAGAAGGATGATGAGGAAACCCTTGGTAGGGGCAAGCGACAGAGGACTGCAAAGTCCTTTGGCGATGATTTTCTCGTGTACCTTGTGGATGACACTCCCACTTCTATTTCAGAGGCTTATGCATCTTCGGATGCTGATTACTGGAAAGAAGCAGTCCGTAGCGAGATGGATTCCATCATGGCTAACGGGACATGGGAAATTACTGAACGTCCTTACGGTTGTAAACCGTTGGGATGCAAGTGGGTGTTCAAAAAGAAGCTTAGGCCCGATGGTACGATTGAAAAGTACAAGGCTAGGCTTGTGGCCAAGGGCTATGCCCAGAAAGAAGAGGAAGATTTCTTTGATACTTACTCACCTGTGGCTAGACTGACCACCATACGAGTTTTACTCTCGTTGGCAGCCTCGCATGGTCTTCTTGTCCATCAAATGGATGTTAAGACGGCTTTCCTAAATGGAGAGTTAGACGAGGAAATCTATATGCAACAGCCAGATGGCTTTGTATTAGATGGTCAGGAAGGAAAGGTATGTAAGTTATTGAAATCTTTATATGGCCTGAAACAAGCGCCTAAGCAATGGCATGAGAAATTCAATACAACTCTAACCTCTGCTGGTTTTGTTGTGAATGAGGCTGACAAATGCATATACTATCGCCATGGTGGGGGCGAAGGAGTTATACTGTGCTTGTATGTTGATGACATACTGATTTTTGGGACCAACCTCAAAGTCATTGAGGAGGTCAAGTCTTTTCTATCTCAAAACTTTGAGATGAAAGACCTTGGTGTGGCTGATGTTATTCTGAACATCAAGCTATTGAGAGATAATGAGGGTGGGATAACACTTTTGCAATCCCATTACGTTGAGAAGATTTTGAGTCGATTTGGATATTCGGACTGCAAAGCTTCTCCAACGCCTTATGATCCTAGTGTGCAGATTCGAAAGTTTACTGGCACAGCTAAGGATCAACTGAGGTACTCTCAAGTAATAGGTTCTCTCATGTATCTAGCTAGCGCGACAAGGCCTGACATCATGTTTGCGGTTTGCAAACTTAGCCGGTTTGTTTCCAATCCGGGTGATGTGCATTGGCATGCTGTCGAAAGAATTATGCGCTATCTGAAAGGTACTGAGAACTACGGACTTCACTATTCTGGAAGTCCTTCAGTGCTTGAAGGGTACTGTGATGCGAATTGGATCTCTGATGCTGATGAGATGAAAGCCACAACAGGGTATGTGTTTACCCTTGGAGGTGGTGCTGTTTCCTGGAAGTCTTGCAAGCAAACGATCCTGACGAGATCGACAATGGAAGCAGAATTAACAGCATTGGACACATCTGGTGTCGAAGCAGGATGGCTTCGAGATCTTTTGATGGACTTGCCAGTGGTTGAAAAGCCAGTTCCGGCTATCCTTATGAACTGTGATAACCAAACAGTGATTGTTAAGGTTAAGAGTTCAAAGGACAACATGCAGTCCAACAAACACATAAGAATGAGATTAAAATCTGTCAGACATTTAAGAAACTCCGGAGTTATAGCGTTGGATTATATCCAGTCGGCTAAGAATCTGGCAGATCCCTTTACTAAAGGGCTATCACGTGTTGTGATAGAAAATGCATCGAGGGAGATGGGTATGAAACCCACATGAGTTGCCATGGCAGTAACCCAACCTATGTGATCGGAGATCCCGTGAATTAGGACCTGGGAAAACAAGCTAGTGGTTAACTGAAGAGAGTAAAACCTTTACTAACCCACTTCGTTGGAGATGCAATACTCTCGGTAACTGTATGGCAGGTTGACGTATGTCTTAATGTGTTCCAAAGCTTTGCATAAGCAAGACGCTATCCTACAGAGCGATCTTTGGAGGAACACACCTATATGAACCTGACTGCTGGTCACAGTCTATGAGATTAGGGTGATCTCTAGTAAGTTTATGAATAGGTCTGGAGTGACTAATATGCTCCACCCGAGGGGTCAGCCTTCGGCAGTCTAGTACTGGTAAGACAGTTAGTGAAGCTACTTTACGCCAAACTGACAATTTAAGGCCTAGTCCATTGTCAGTTGTGAAGGAGTGTAGCTAATTGCTCTAGGTGGAGTTCAACCTTAACAGGTCTCTACTAAAAATACTGGTATATCAAAACAGTGTTTGGAACGGATGACAACTTCATGGGTCTTTGGGATCTGGTGGGGGATTGCTGAAATATTGGGCCTTTAGCCCATTATCAATTCCTGAAAATCCCTAAGGCCCATGTTGTCATGCCATGTGGTGGGAGTTTAGTCCCATACCGCTAGTTGGATGAGATGTGCATCAGCTTATATACTGAGGCACTCTACTACTAGTATGAGTTGGTATGAGGTATGAGGAGAATGGCTGTGTACCACACGCGCGCTCCTCCGCCTCGCCACGCCTCGCCTCGCCTCGTCACGACACGTCACGACGCGCCGCGCCGCGCCGCGGGTTGCGGGAATCTCGCCGAGCCGATGTATTCTTTTTGTCACGCAGGAATAAAATGTCAACGGTCACGAAACGCTCTGCGGTAATGGAGATTGATTGCTAGCTGAAACGTCGTGTCTTAAGTGCTCTTAAGTACGTGCGTTTTCATTCTTAACGATCATTCATTACGTGCGTTTCGACTGGACCCTTTGTCTCCCGCGTCTGTGCATAAAAGGAGAGGTCGCTCCTCTCCGAAAATACACCTGACAACAGAATCATCCGCCCACAGCCGCCACCATCGTTCCTCCTCGCTGTTGCTGCCTTCGTTGATCCCATCCCGTCCGCCGCGTACACGGTCGACGGGAGAGCAGGCCTCCGAAACCCCGCCTCTCCGTTTCCTGTACGGGAGAGGGGCGATTAGGTTTTTGGGGAGCGTCTCCTACGCGACTGCTCGCCAATCTTCATCCACTACGTCGGCTACTTCGCCTACTTCCTCTACGTCTGCCGCGGCGCCTTCATCATCACCATGAACACCGACGACACTACGGCTGCTGCTGCCGCCGCCGCAGCCGGTCAAGAGGCTGCCAACGCCTCTGCTGCTGCTGCCGCCTCCGCTGCTGCTGCCGCCTCTGCTGCTGCTACGGCCAACTGGCCTACCGGAGGGTACAACACGTTTATCCCTCTCCTGATTATTTCCTTATTTGCAGTACTAGTCACATGTGTAGATGTTTCTACTATCTGTCTAGTATGTAGTTTTATCATTAGGTTTCAGCATGTCATTAGCACTGTTTATGTCATGTTCATGATTTATTATTGGATTAATTTAATCGAACAATTGCCTATATACTCAACAAGGTCACATGTCACCTCTGTTATCGATCAAACATCTCTTGGATGCTTATGCAAATGCGTAGTATCAGCTTGTTTTGTACACACTAAGTTACACCAAACTTATAAATGCGTGTGTAGTTTTATTTTGTAGTTTCAACTATACATGCTTACTAAGAAAATCAAGTTGGCTTGATAATTAAACATGTGAAGCCGCATCTGTTGGGTCAAGAAAGGAACGTGGTTTAGCGTGCATTTGGACAGATATGAGAGCTAGATGAATTGACGACTACAGTTGGCTTAGTGTGAACATTTCCATGGACGTGGAACGGCATGAAGTCAGCATCTTAGCTACATGCTGGCAAGAAAGTGGATGGTAATAATGGATCACTTGCTTTATTAGAGTGACTTGACAATGAACTACTCCCTCCGTTCCATATTAGATGACTTACTTTTGTCAAAAAGTGGATGTATCTAGACTTATAACATACTATCTAGGTACATCCACTTTTGTCCAAATAAAAGTCATCTAATTTAAAACGGAGGGAGTATTTGATTACGACGGGCAGTGCAAGCTATGTCATCGTGTGTATGGAACACTAGGAGCAGCCTGAGCTTGTAGTTAAAATAAGAGAAATGCTCCGGTGCTTTCCGATAAAACATGCTGCACGAATTTTAAAGCAAAAGGTATATGTACACTATTTTAAGGACGAAGGGAGTATGTGTGTTAGGGCACTCATCAATGACCGGAACTCCCCTCACTTATTTTAAGAGAAGTGCTCTGGTGCTTTCCAGAAAAACAAGTTGCACAAATTTTAAAGCACATCGACGGCTATGATTAGGTTCACAAAGTGATCTAAGCGGAGTACTAACTACGTGGGATTAGCATCCTTAATCCCCACCTCTAATCACAGCCATCGATTTGCTTTAAAATTCGTGCAGCATGTTTTCTCGGAAAGCACCGGAGCATTTCTCATACCTTTTATAGTAAGTTAAATTTATTAACATTTGACCAACTTTATTGGAAAATATACTAACATTTATGACTTAGTATAAAAGTTAGATGTACACTCTTTCGAGTACGGAGGGAGTAATTACTACATAAAACACATACATGAGCTCGCCTCTTTTTGCCCATATTTCCTCATTTATTAATCAGACCGGAGGAAATAGTACCGTAGCACTTCTATATATCCTATGGTTATATGTGTTCCGACGTTGGAGTGCCATCTACACAATAATGCAACATCATTTGTAGAAGAGACAAAAATGACAGGTATAGTCTAAGGCTCAATGACGTGCTTAAATTATTTGGATACCAGAGAGACTTCACATATGCAGCCAACCACCATATAGGGTGACGACCTAGCCGAATTTTAAGAAACGACTATGTTAGGTCTTCTTAATTACATAGGAACTAGAAGAGTGGCCTGCGCGTTTGCGCGACTAGGTTATTTAGTATGAGTTGGTATATTCCAGGCTCAAATGTTATATCTTATAGAGATATGATATATTCAAAAAAAAAAAATAGCGACTTTCCCTTACATCCATTGGGCCGTGATGATAAGAATAGAAAACAAAAGGACAATATCATCAAGTTCTCTTTGCCGCTCCTGCTCTCACCTACTTTTTATGAAATTTACACTAAGAACTAACCCCTTATTTGAACCTTGTGATCTATCCATCCACCCACCTATTTGTTGGATGTATAGCGATTCTCTTTTAAGTTCTTAGCGATTTTCTTCCTCAGTAGTTCATCTTATATTTTGTGTCATGTGTCCATCTCAATGCTACTATTGGTCATTTCTGTTTACTCTTATAATGGATCATCCTCTTTGATCTTGTCAATTTTGTTTTCTATTGAGAAAATATTTTAGTAAAGACAAAGTATTATGCTAGCTATAACACTCATATGATATCATCGAATTCAATCTTTTTATCTAACTTCAAATAAACAACCAAACAATATGTATAATTTAACAACCAATCCGTATTGATTTTCCAAACACTTATTATCCTTAAAAGGAGAAAATGAATGTGTGAGGCCTTGCTAGCAACGTAAACACCTTGATACATGATCTGAAGGGGATCGTAGGCAGAAAACAAAATTTTTCCTAACAGCGATAACCTTAAACTAGCCAAGATCTATACTATGCAGATATAGTAATACGGAGGAGATCGATATACATACCCTTGTAGACCGAAAGGCGGGGATTACGCTCCCGCACAAGCGTTGTTGATGAAGCCGATGAAGACCTCGAGGTCGTGTAGAGGAAGCAGACCTCCAGCACCACTAGCGTGGCACCTCGCAGGGCGTTACACACGTGCGGTGAAGCCGACGAACTCCGGGCTCCGATCCAGGGACGAAGCAGCGGAAGACTGGGTCCGGGAGACCAGCAGCACGGCGGTGTGCGTATGGTGGAGAGAACTTTTCCTCGGCGCAACTCCAACAAGGGAATCACGGGATCAAGGAGAAAGAGAGAGAGGAATTGGTGTGTTTCAAAGGCAAGGGGTGCACCTCTATATAAAGGTTGAAGGGAGCAGCCAACCTTGCCAGCCGGGCGCTGTGGGACTAATCCCACACCAGCCCCGGCCGGCCAACATGGTGCGCCGGCCTAGGTGGGCCCCATGTGGCCCACCTAGGGCCGGCCGAACTCCCCTTCCTCCCTTGGGGGGAACCTTCCCCCCTTCATGGGCCCTCATTGCATGAGAGGGCCCATTTAGGGTATTTTGCCTTTAAAAATTTAGAAAAAATTAAATAAAAATATATTTAACTATCAATTACATTAATTAATATTAAATACATATTAAATAATTTATTCCGGCTCCGAAAACTATTTTGTCGTTGCCCGATCTCCATCGGATCTTTCCCGGGACGTTCCCGGTGCTCTCTTTTCCTAATTTCTCTTCCGGTAAATATGTCGACTCCCCTTAAGTGTGTTACCCTAGCGGTTCGAGATCTCACCAGACATGATCGAGACATCCTCTCTGATCAATGACTAATTCGTGGACCGAGGATACCCAGAATTAATCCCTGCGAGATAACGAATACTTTGTCGTTCGAACCTGAAGGAGATATGCCCTAGAGGCAATTAATAAAGTGTTTTATTTATCATATCTCATTTGTTCATAATACGTTTTTGTGTCATGCTATAACTGTATTAAGCGGAAACATTAATACACGTGTGATACGTAAAACAACCAGGTCCCTAGTAGCCTCTACGTGACTAGTTCATTGTGCAATCGATGATCGAGGTTTCTCGATCATGTGACATGGTGTCAATTTGACAATGGAGTCATGTCGTTGGTAGAACGATGTGATGGACATACCCAATATTTGTAGGACGTAGTCATTACGCCTTTGACCGTGAGATCAACTCTTATTGCTATTCCTGAAAGATACTTTGATTGCATCAAACGTCATATCTTAATAGTGTGACAATAAAGGTGTCCCTCTCGGGTATCGGAAGGGAGTATGTTGAGACGAGGGATCAAGAGCGGGATTTGCCAGTCCGCATAGCAGGATAGATACTCTAGGGCCCACTCGGCGAGATTATGTCAAATGAGCTTGCAAGCGTGTGACTAGGTCACCAGGACATAATATCATGGACGAGTAGAAGATAGCGTTGTCGGTGACGAGATCAAGCTTGGTATCATGATATCTATGAACGAGTCTCGGACACGCTAAGTATCGCCATGGCAAAAGGTTTAAGACTCAGACGTCTAGGTTCGAACGACAAAGTATTCGTTATCTCGCAGGGATTAATTCTGGGTATCCTCGGTCCACGAATTAGTCATTGATCGAAGAGGATGTCTCGATCATGTCTGGTGAGATCTCGAACCGCTAGGGTAACACACTTAAGGGGAGTCGACATATTTACCGGAAGAGAAATTAGGAAAAGAGAGCACCGGGAACGTCCCGGGAAAGATCCGATGGAGATCGGGCAGCGACGAAATAGTTTTCGGAGCGGGAATAAATTATGTAATATGTATTTAATATTAATTAATGTAATTGATAGTTAAATATATTTTTATTTAATTTTTCCTGATTTTTTAAAGGCAAAATACCTTAAATGGGCCTTCCGGTGGAAAGAAGGCCCATGAGGGGGGAAGGTTCCCCCCAAAGGGGAAGGGGGGGTTCGGCCGGCCCTAGGTGGGCCACATGGGGCCCACCTAGGCCGGCGCACCAAGGAGGGAGGGGCGGGTGTGGGATTTAGTCCCACACCGCCCGGCTGGCAAGGTTGGCAGCCCCCTTTCTCCTTTATATAGAGGTGCACCCCTGGCCTTTAAAAGACACCAATTCCTCTCTCTCTTTCTCCTTGATCCCGTGATTCCCTTGTTGGAGTTGCGCCAAGGAAAAGTTCTCTCCACCATACGCACACCGCCGTGCTGCTGGTATCCCGGTCCCAGTCTTCCGCTGCTTCGTCCCTGGATCGGAGCCCGGAGTTCGTCGGCTTCACCGTACGTGTGTAACGCCCTACGAGGTGCCACGCTAGTGGTGCTGGAGGTCTGCTTCCTCTACACGACCTCGAGGTCTTCGTCGGCTTCATCGACAACGCTTGTGCGGGAGCGTAATCCCCGCTTTTTGGTCTACAAGGGTATGTATACCGATCTCCTTCGTATTACTATATCTGCATAGTATAGATCCTGGCTAGTTTTGGGTTATCGCTGTTAGGAATTTTTTTGTTTTCTGCTTGCGATCCCCTTCAGAACCTAGACGTCTGAGTCTGAAACCTTTTGCCATGGCGATACTTAGTGTGTCCGAGACTCGTTCATAGATATCGCCATACCTAGCTTGATCTCGTTACCGACAACGCTATCTTCTACTCGTCCATGATATTATGTCCTGGTGACCTAGTCACACGCTTGCAAGCTCATTTGACATAATCTCACCGAGTGGGCCCTAGAGTATCTATCCTGCTATGCGGACTGGCAAATCCCGCTCTTGATCCCTCGTCTCAACATACTCCATTCCGATACCCGAGAGGGACACCTTTATTGTCACACTATTAAGATATGACGTTTGATGCAATCAAAGTATCTTTCAGGAATAGCAATAAGAGTTGATCTCACGGTCAAAGGCGTAATGACTACGTCCTACAAATATTGGGTATGTCCATCAGATCGTTCTACCAACGATATGACTCCATTGTCAACTGACACCATGTCACATGATCGGGAAACCTCGATCATCGATTGCACAATGAACTAGTCACGTAAAGGCTACTAAGGACCTGGTTGTTTTACGTATCACACGTGTATTAATGTTTCCGCTTAATACAGTTATAGCATGACACAAAAACGTATTATGAACAAATGAGATATGATAAATAAAACACTTTATTAATTGCCTCTAGGGCATATCTCCTTCAGTCTCCCACTTGCACTAGAGTACAATTTATTCTAGATTACAACTTGGTAAAAGCCTAACACCCATAGCATTTTGGTGTTTCACATGTTTGTCAAGTAGGAGAGGCTTTGTCAGAGGATCTGCCACATTCAGATCCATATGCACTTTGCAAATCTTCACATCGCCTTCCTGTACATACTGTCGTATCACATGGAAGCGTCGGAGAATGTGTTTGGCAGTTGAGTGAGACCTTGTTCCTTCGCGTTAGCAATAGCACCCGTGTTGTCGCAGTAGAGGGTCACAGGGTCTTGCGCGCTAGGGATCACTCCAAGCTCAATGATGAACTTTCTCAGCCACACAGCTTCATTCGCGGCTTCAGAAGCAGCGATGTACTCCGATTCCATTGTAGATTGGGCCACTATGGGTTGCTTCCCACTCCTCCAGCTTACAGCGCCTCCGTTCACCTTAAAAACGTATCCTGTTTGTGACTTAGAGTCATCTGGGTCTGTGCAGAAACTTGCATCAACGTAACCTGTTACGCCAAGTTCTTCTTCACAGTCACCATACACAAGGAACATTTCCTTTGTCTTCTTGAGATACTTAAGAATGCTCTTAACAGCTACCCAATGATCCTTTCCAGGATTACTTTGGAACCGGCTCGTCAAGCTAAGAGCCAATGCTACATCAGGTCGAGTACTTAACATGGCATACATGATTGATCCTATGGCTGAAGCATAAGGATGTTTAGCCATCTCGGCTCTATCATGTTCCGTCACCGGACACTGAGCCTTGCTCAATGTTTTATTCTTGACAACTGGCAGAGAACCTTTCTTTGCCGTCTCCATACCGAACCGTTTCAGTATCTTATCAAGATAAGTACTCTGACTCAACGCTAATAGACGTCTTGATCTATCACGATAGATTTTAATGCCTAAAACGTATGCAGCTTCTCCTAAGTCCTTCATTGAAAATTTATTGTTTAAATACTTCTTCACGCTATTCAGAAGATCCACATTATCCCCAATTAGTAATATATCATCCACATATAGTACTAGGAACACAACTGGGCTCCCACTCATTTTCTTGTAAATACAGGTCTCTTCCATATTTTGGACAAATCCAAAACCTTTGATCACCTCATCAAAGCGAAGATTCCAGCTCCGAGATGCTTGCTTCAGTCCATAAATGGAACGCTGAAGCTTGCATACCTTGCCAGCATTTTCTGGATCGACAAAACCTTCAGCTTGTACCATATACAACTCTTCCTCAATGTTACCATTTAGGAACGCTGTTTTGACATCCATCTGCCATATTTCACAGTCGTAATATGCGGCAAGTGCTAGCAAAACCCGAATAGACTTTAGCATCGCTACCGGTGAAAAAGTTTCATCGTAGTCAATTCCATGAACTTGTCGGAAACCCTTTGCGACAAGCCGAGCTTTATAGACGGTCACGTTACCATCAGCATCAGTCTTCTTCTTAAAGATCCATTTATTCTCGACGGCCTTGCGCCCTTCGGGAATCTCCATCAAAGTCCATATTTTGTTGTCATACATAGATCCTATTTCGGATTTCATGGCTTCAAGCCATTTCTCGGACTCAGGGCCTGCCATAGCCTCTTTGTAGTTCGTAGGTTCGTCTTGTTCAATTAACATGACGGTGCAAACCAGGTTGCCGTACCACTCAGGAGCGTTACGACATCTCCCAGACCTACGAGGTAGAATAGTATCCTCGACTTTTTCTCCCACTCCATCTGTGGAGGACGTTTCCGGAACATTTTCCGTTGCGCCACTCGGAATTTCGAGTTTAGGATCAACAATCTCGTCGAGGTCTATTTTCCTCCCACTTACTCCTTTGGCGAGAAACTCCTTCTCGAGAAAGGTGCCGTTCTTCGCGACAAACGTTTTGCCCTCGGCTTGGTTGTAGAAGGTGTATCCTATGGTTTCCCGCGGATACCCTACAAAGACGACATTCTCCGATTTCGGTTCGAGTTTGTCGGGCTGTAGTTTCTTAACATACGCCTCACAACCCCAGACCTTCAGAAACGACAACTTAGGTTTCTTGCCATGCCATATCTCATACGGTGTCGTTGCTACGGATTTGGACGGAGCCCTATTTAAAATGAATGCGGCTGTTTCTAACGCATATCCCCAAAAAGATACGGGCAAGTCGGTTAGAGACATCATAGACCGGACGCTATCTAATAGAGTACGATTACGTCGCTCGGACACACCGTTGTGTTGCGGTGTTCCAGCCGGCGTAAGCTGCGGCACGATGCCACAAGCCTTCAGATGTGTGCCAAACTCAAAACTCAAATATTCGCCACCACGATCGGATCGAAGGTGCTTGATTTTCTTGTTGAGTTGATTTTCAACTTCACTTTGAAATTCTTTGAACTTTTCAAATATTTCAGACTTGTGTTTCATCAAATAGATATACCCATAGCTACTCAAGTCATCGGTGAAGGTGACAAAATAACGATAACCATTGTGTGTCGACACGCTCATCGGTCCACACACATCTGTATGTATGACTCCCAATAAGTCCGACGCCCGTTCCATGAAACCATTGAACGGTGTCTTGGTCATCTTGCCCATGAGGCACGGTTCGCATGTGTCGAGGGATCCAAAATCCAACGAGTCTAAAAGTCCATCGGTATGGAGTTTCTTCATGCGCTTTATACCAATATGACCGAGACGGCAATGCCACATATACATGGCAGTATCGCTACTAAGTTTAATCCTCTTGGCATCAATGTTATGGATGTGAGTACTACGATCGAGATTCAACAAGAATAAATCATTACTCTCGGGAGCATTAACATAAAAGATATCATTCATCGAAATAGCACAACCACTTGATACTGAATTGAATGAATATCCGTCTTGCAACAAGCAAGAACCACTTATAATGTTGACACTCAAACTTGGTACAAAATAACACTTATTTAAAACCAAAACTAATCCCGATGGTAGATGCAGAGGGAGTGTGCCGACAGCCACCACGTCAACTCTTGATCCGTTGCCGACGCGCATCGTCACCTCATCCTTTGCCAGGCGCCGTTTATTCCGTAACTCCTCCTGAGAGTTACAAATATGAGCAACAGAACCGGTATCAAATACCCAGGTGTTACTACGGGCGCTTGTAAGGTACACATCAATAACATGTATATCAAATATACCTTTCTCTTTTCCGACAATCTTGCCGGCCTTCTTATCTTCCAGGTACTTGGGGCAGTTGCGCTTCCAGTGACCATCTCCCTTGCAGTAGAAGCATTCCACGCCAGGTTTGGGACCAGGTTTGTTAGTCTTGGATTTGGCAACGTGCTTGCCATCCTTCTTAGACTTCCAGTTCTTCCTTCCCTTGCAGCCAGATTTCTTAAAATCGACGGTCTTGTTGACCATCAACAGCGTGTGCTCCTTCTTGATTTCCACTTCAGCAGTCTTGAGCATCACGAACACCTCAGACAGGGACTTAGCCATGCCCTGCATGTTATAGTTCATGACGAAGCCTTTGTAGCTAGGAGGCAACGATTGCAGCACCCTATCAATCGCCAGCTCATCAGGAATCTTGCATTCCAGAGCATTCAGGCGTTGAACGTAGCCAGACATTTTGACTACGTGCTCGCTCACACTGATATGCTCTTCCATCTTGGCTGAGAAGAAAAGCTCAGAAGCTTCATATCTCTCAGCCTTAGCCTGCGGCGCAAAGACAGCCTTGAGATCAGAAATTATCTCAAAAGCACTCATCTTCTCAAAGCGCTTTTGCAGGTCGGCTTCCATGGCGTAGAGCATGCCACTCTGGACAAAAGAGGAATCGTCCGACTTGGTCTGATAGACCTTTTTCTCATCATCGGACCCATCGTCTGCAGGAGGGTCACCTAGGGCGGCTTCAATGACGTAAGCCACCCTATGAGGAGTGAGGAGGATCCTCAGGTTGCGGAACCAGGGCATGAAGTTCGACCCATTGGTCTTAAGCTTTTCTTTCTCAAGGAACAGGCCTAGGTTAAAGGTGGGACGAGACATCTACGATGGAATTTGCAAAAACATAAGACTTTGTCCATAAAATTTTGAGTTCTAGTTTTAGAAAATAACTATAAGAACTCCCACTCAAAACGAATATCCCTCTAATCGCTTTAGTGATTACACGACCCTAATCCATTGTGCAACCCCGCATCGTCAGAGCCGGCAACACAACTTCAAAGGTAAACATCGAAATGTCAATCACAACAACTCTGTGACTCATGCTCGACCTTTCGGTCACCGTGTTCCGAGGCCATGTCTGTACATGCTAGGCTCGCCATAATAACCTTCAACGTATACGCTTGTGCAAACATGTTTTACACCCACTGTATGCGAACGACGATATGTATGACACCCGATTGTCACGGCCTGCCTCATAACGTAGAACTTTCTTGGTGGTGCACGTCGAAGGGAGAACACTAATGGTATTTTGGAGGGATCATCTTATATTACCACCGCCGTGTAACTAATATATAAATATATATATACACACAATATAAGATGCACTCAAAACATCAATATGTAATGCGACGTGACATGGTCCTTGCGCCGATGGTCTTCTTCGCGCCCGCAGTTTATAAACAATTTAATAAACCTACCTTGACTATATCACATTGCCCCTGCAAAATAAAGTTAGACGCGTTCTACTTTATCTTTTGCATATTTTACGTGGCTTGAGGCTGTCGTAAATAGAACCGCTTCATACCTACGAACCTATGACCACAACAACGATCAAATAATTGCATATTTATTCATCCCTTTCGGGCCCTCCATTGAAAATGCAAAGCCAACTAAAAAGAGAGAGACAGACACCCGCCAGCCACATATACGGTACCAGCCGTATGTCAGTAGTGGAACCAGTCTCGCGTAAGCGTACGCGTAAAGTCGATCCGGGCCGCTTCATCAACTCAATACTGCCGACATTGCAAGTGCACGCGAGAGGGTAGCAAATAAAAGAACGATGTCCCCGTGATAAACACGGGTTCTAAAAGCGTACAGCTATATCTACGCATAGATCGGCTCTAATACCACTGAAGGGGATCGCAGGCAGAAAACAAAAAATTTCCTAACAGCGATAACCTTAAACTAGCCAAGATCTATACTATGCAGATATAGTAATACGGAGGAGATCAATATACATACCCTTGTAGACCGAAAGGCGGGGATTACGCTCCCGCACAAGCGTTGTCGATGAAGCCGACGAAGACCTCGAGGTCGTGTAGAGGAAGCAGACCTCCAGCATCACTAGCGTGGCACCTCGCAGGGCGTTACACACGTACGGTGAAGCCGACGAACTCCGGGCTCCGATCCAGGGACGAAGCAGCGGAAGACTGGGACCGGGATACCAGCAGCACGGCGGTGTGCGTATGGTGGAGAGAACTTTTCCTTGGCGCAACTCCAACAAGGGAATCACGGGATCAAGGAGAAAGAGAGAGAGGAATTGGTGTGTTTCAAAGGCCAGGGGTGCACCTCTATATAAAGGGAGAAGGGAGCAGCCCAGCCGGGCGGTGTGGGACTAATCCCACACCAGCCCCGGCCGGCCAACATGGTGCGCCGGCCTAGGTGGGCCCCATGTGGCCCACCTAGGGCCGGCCGAACTCCCCTTCCTCCCTTGGGGGGAACCTTCCCCCCCTTCATGGGCCCTCATTGCATGAGAGGGCCCATTTAGGGTATTTTGCCTTTAAAAATTCAGAAAAAATTAAATAAAAATATATTTAACTATCAATTACATTAATTAATATTAAATACATATTACATAATTTATTCCGGCTCCGAAAACTATTTCGTCGTTGCCCGATCTCCATCGGATCTTTCCCGGGACGTTCCCGGTGCTCTCTTTTCCTAATTTCTCTTCCGGTAAATATGTCGACTCCCCTTAAGTGTGTTACCCTAGCGGTTCGAGATCTCACCAGACATGATCGAGACATCCTCTCTGATCAATGACTAATTCGTGGACCGAGGATACCCAGAATTAATCCCTGCGAGATAACGAATACTTTGTCGTTCGAACCTAGACGTCTGAGTCTTAAACCTTTTGCCATGGCGATACTCAATCTCTCTTTCAATTCGAGGATCCAGAGAGGTGTTTTCATAGTCATCTCCGAATATTTTCGATTTCATTTTTCTATGATATGTCTTTCTATATGAAAATGGGTTATTTACCATGTACGATGATCCCTGTTAAGCATCCATGGCTGAATGGTTAAAGCGCCCAACTCATAATTGGTAAATTTGCGGGTTCAATTCCTGGTGGATGCACGCGAACGGGAACGTTCCATAAGTCTAACTTAGTGTGTCCGAGACTCGTTCATAGATATCGCCATACCTAGCTTGATCTCGTTACCGACAACGCTATCTTCTACTCGTCCATGATATTATGTCCTGGTGACCTAGTCACACGCTTGCAAGCTCATTTGACATAATCTCACCGAGTGGGCACTAGAGTATCTATCCTGCTATGCGGACTGGCAAATCCCGCTCTTGATCCCTCGTCTCAACATACTCCCTTCCGATACCCGAGAGGGACACCTTTATTGTCACACTATTAAGATATGACGTTTGATGCAATCAAAGTATCTTTCAGGAATGGCAATAAGAGTTGATCTCACGGTCAAAGACGTAATGACTACGTCCTACAAATATTGGGTATGTCCATCACATCGTTCTACCAACGATATGACTCCATTGTCAACTGACACCATGTCACATGATCGGGAAACCTCGATCATCGATTGCACAATGAACTAGTCACGTAGAGGCTACTAGGGACCTGGTTGTTTTACGTATCACACGTGTATTAATGTTTCCGCTTAATACAGTTATAGCATGACACAAAAACGTATTATGAACGAATGAGATATGATAAATAAAACACTTTATTAATTGCCTTTAGGGCATATCTCCTTCCTGATCTGATGCCAATGCAGTGGGTGCAAAATGAAGAGTGGTGAATGTTGACACTAGTTATGGACTCGAGATAAAATACTTCCTTCGTATTCATAGTTTTACTAATAAGAAGATGTTATCATCATGATCAGCCCCCTGCTGGGATGGAGGCGTTTGAGGACACCTCAATTGTGCCTTCAAATCCTAAAGCAAAATGAAACATGTCAAGCATTAGCATCAGCCGATGTGAACAAATTAATGAATAAGTCCTAATAATAATTAAAATCAAAGTTTGAAAATTAAAATGGTTTTACAACTTATTTCATTCTTCAGTCTATTCTACACACAACAGCTCAAGAAACGCTTCATGGAGCATAGTGCACAGCACAATACATAATATATACTAGACGTGCACGCGCGCTTCGCCGCGCCGTCTGCTAGGCGTTGGTGTACTCTTGGCAGCGACGTAGTTGCATTGGCATTGACTGTACTGCTTCATGAATTCTAAGATTTCTAAATAAAAGCTCTACGATATTTTAAAATCCAAATGGAGCATAGCATAGTAAAAACGATGAAGTAGACATCTTGAAATCAACAAAAAACATCTTGCCCAAAGATTAAATCTACATGACAATAAAGTAAGGCACAGTACATTCAGACTAAAGGTAAAAACTCTACGTCTTAAAAAAAGGCGAAAATGAAACCAAATAATCTCGGTGGATCTATAAATAGATCAAGGATAATGACACATGCGGCATACGCTGAGGTCACAGGAAAGCTAAATGCACCGCCGCTACAAAATCACCATCACACGTGACTTCAATTTATCTAAGATGGAAGTAAGAATTAATCTGATCCTTCACATGTAGTATATTTTACGCAAAACAGAACTGAAAAAAGATACAACAAGCCAATCAACCAAACACAACTGAATATAATCTGTTGTACATATACAGTATAACAAACTGTAGTTACACTAACTGAAAACGGCGCAACTCAGGACAATGCTCAAACCTATAGCAATCTAATACAACATGCTGTTAACGACAGCGACATACCTGTACAACCTGAAAATGACATCGATATTGGCAATTTCTTCCTTCTTGAATGAAAAAGGAAGCCGAGCATCTAGTTGAACAGGTACAGGGGACTGTTCTCTCCGGTCCAAAGCACAATGTACAATCTAAAACGAACAGGCCAAGAAAAAGTGGATATCATAACTGGAGGAAACCCGACGAACTAAGATTGTGCTCGGCATATTCCGTACAAAATAATTTAACCTGAGTCTGCAGTTCAGGCAACATCGATCATTCTGCCATTTAGCCAAGCTAAACCTGCTAACAGCCCAACATATTGCTTTCGCATGCTTCGGGCGCATTCAATAGGTATTATAAGCAGGATAAAACTAATTTCCAAATAATATCTTACATTTCTAGTAACCTTAGTAAAGCACAACAGGCAGTTCTTTTTTCCCAAGAAAACAAATAAATTTACCATCATTATTCTTATGTTCTGCATAAATTCTTAGATAGATTATTCATCTCACATGTCTTCGATATACAGCAAAACAATCTCAAACGAAAGAATAAGCCTCTAACCACCAGAGAAGAAATAAGAAAAGACCAACGTAAAACAAAGACTAACCTTCTCATCGTCCATAACAAACTGGACACGCGCGCAGAAGTTCATTGTTCTTCCTTGCATCCAGATGTTCCCAAGTCCGTGCGATCCGAACAAGCACCCGCCAACTCTGCGTGTTGGAATTCACATCTCAAAGCATGGAGTACTCCATCTACACATCAGTAAACAGTTCAAAAAATTAGAACAACGAACAAAAGCAGAATCAAAATAGAAACACCTCAGGCACCACTTGGACACAAATACGAATAACCCCGAAAATCTCTAAAAATGAAGAGAACCCACGACGACAGAAATATCCAAGACAAAGGCAGCACCAGCAAACCAACATAAAAACAGCTAAACACAAAATAACAGCAGTCATCAATGACATAAAAAAAGGATCCAAATCTGGTCACACCCATAGCAACCAAACTAAAGCTTACATCAAGCATAGTCCTGCCTACAACATACCAAAAGGTTGAAGGGAATATGCCCTAGAGGCACTTAATAAAGATAGTTTATTAGTCATATCCCAATTGTTGTTCATTATATGTTTTATACCATGCTATAACTGTATTAAGCGGAAACATTAATACACGTGTGGTAGATAAACAACCAGGTCCCTAGTAGCCTCTACTTGACTAGTTCATTGGGCAATTGATGATCGAGGTTTCCCGATCATGTGACATTTATGTCAGTTGACAATGAAGTCATGTCGTTGGTAGAACGATGTGATGGACATACCCAATATTTGTAGGACGTAGTCATTACACCTTCGACCGTGAGATCTACTCTTATTGCTATTCCTGGAAGACACTTTGATTGCATCAAACGTCATATTTATATAGTGTGACAATAAAGATGTCCCTCTCGGGTGTCGGAGAGGATTATGTTGAGACGGGGGATCAAGAGCGGGATTTGCCAGTCCGAATAGCAGGATAGATACTCTAGGGCCCACTCGGTGAGATTATGTCAAATGAGTTTGCAAACATGTGACTAGGTCACCAGCTGACATAATATCATAGACGAGTAGAAGATAGTGTTGTCGGTAACGAGATCAAGCTAGGTATGAAGATATCTATGAATGAGTCTCGGACACGCTAAGTATCGCTATGGAAAAAGGTTTAAGACTCAGACGTCCAGGTTCGATAGGTAAAGTATTCGTTATCTCGCAGGGATTAATTCTGGGTATCCTCGGTCCACGAATTAGTCATTGATCGGAGAGGAGTCTCGATCATGTCTGGTGAGATAATCGAACCGCTAGGGTATCACACTTAAGGGGAGTCGACATTTTACCGGAAGAGAAAAAATAGGAAAAGAGAGACCGGGAACGTCCCGGGAATGGTCCGATGGAGATCGGGCAGCGACGAAATAGGTTTCGGAGCTAGAATAAATTATATATATTATGTTTGATATTAATTAGTGTAATTAATGTTTAAATATGATTTTATATATTTATTTTCGAATTTTTAAAGGCTGATTTCCCTAAATGGGCCTTCTGGTGGAAAGAAGGCCCATGAGGGGGGGAAAGTCCCCCCAGGGCTTCGGATTGGGGGAGGGCCGGCCTAGGTGGGCCAAATGGGGCCCACCTAGGGCCGGCGGCTGCTCCTTGGCCGAACCAGGCTGTGGGATAGTCCCACATTGCCTGGCTGGCAAGGTTGGCTCCCCCCGAGAGCCTTTATATAGAGGGGCACCCCTGGCCTTTTAATTCATCCAATTAATTCTCGATTTCTCCTCGATCTCGTGATTCCCTTTGTCGGAGTTGTGCCGAGGAGGATGAGAGTTCTCTCTCCACCATAGCCCGCCGCCGTGCTGCTGGTCTTCCGGTCCCAGTCTTCCGCTGCTCGTCCCTGGATCGGGCCCGGAGTTCGTCGGCTTCACCGTATGTGTGTAACGCCCTGCGAGGTGCCACACTATTGGTGCTGGAGGTCTGCTTCCTCCATACGGCCTCAAGGTCGTCGTCGGTTTCACCGACATCGCCGCGTCATCTTCTTCTTCGTCGCGCCAAGTTCTCCGCGACCTTGAGGTCGGCTACGGCGTCTACATCATCAACGCTTGTGCGGGAGCGTAATCCCCGCTTTTCGGTCTACAAGAGGTGTGTATACCGACCCCCTTTGCGTACTACTATATCTGCATAGTATAGATCTTGGCTAGTTTTTGGTTATCGCGGTTAGGAAATTTTTTGTTTTCTGCCTGCGATCCCCTTCAGTGGTATCAGAGCCGATCTATGCGTAGATATAGCTATGTGCTAGCTTCACCCGTGTTTTATCACGGGGACATCGTTCTTATTATTTGCTACCCTCTCGCGTGCACTTGCACTGCCGGCAGCATCGAGTTGATGAAGCGGCCCGGACCGACCTTACGCGTACGCTTACGCGAGACTGGTTCCACAACTGACATACGGCTGGTTCCGTATATGTGGCTGGCGGGTGTCTGTCTCTCTCTCTTTAGTTGGCTTTGCATTTTCAATGGAGGGCCCGAAAGGGATGAATAAATATGCAATTATTTGATCGTTGTTGTGGTCATAGGTTCGTAGGTATGAAGCGGTTCTATTTACGACAGCCCCAAGCCACGTAAAATATGCAAAAGATAAAGTAGAAACGTCTAACTTTATTTTGCAGGGGCAATGTGATATGGTCAAGGTAGGTTTATTAAATTGTTTATGAACTGTTGGCGCGAAGGAGACCACCGGCGCAAGGACCATGTCACATCGCATTACATTTTGATGTTTTGTATGCATCTTATATTGTTCGATTATATATTAGTATATATTAGTTACACGGCGGTAGTAATATAAGATGATCCCTCCAAAATACCACTAGTGTTCTTCCTTCGACGTGCACCACCAAGAAAGTTCTACGTTATGAGGCAGGCCGTGATGATCGGGTGTCAGACATATCGTCGTTCGCATACAGTGGGTGTAAGCCATGTTGCACACGCGTTCGTTGAAGGTTATTGTGGCGAGCCTAGCATATGCAGATATGGCCTCGGAACGCGGAGGCCGAAAGGTCGAGCATGAGTCACAAAGTTGTTGTGATCGACATTTCGATGTCCACCTTTGAAGTTGTGTTGCCGGCTCTGACGATGAGGGGTTGCGCAATGGATGGGGGTCGTGTAATCACTAAAACGATTAGAGGGATATCGTTTTGAGTGGGAGTTCTGATAGTTTTATTTTATTAAAACTTGAACCCTATTTTATAATGAACAAAGTCTGTTTTGCAAAACCTTTGTAGATATTAACCAGTGTAATAGCCTTCTTTGAAAATTAGGCAAAATCCTGCGATTGAGAAACTTAAAAAGTTGGGTCCAAACTTCATAGTTTTATACTTTACCTTGAGGATACTCCTTGTTTAAACCGTTAGCTCTTTGTGATACAATACCCGCTAGGAGATAAACCCGGAGATTCCGCTAACAAAAGATAATTTGGATTATCAGGTTTTGTGCGGATGATATCATCATAGTCCAGTGTATGCTATGATCTCTGCCATAGAGAACCAACGGTGGGTACGAGTTATTAGATCGCGAACATATGAGATGGTCGCTAAACTCGGGGTACCCCTAAGGTTGGGTTGATGAAGTTTATCAGTACATTGACTGATTGTCTTCTCAACCAAGATGGAAGAGAATACACACATTGAAAGACCACGTGGCAGTCATACTTGATGACATTAGTCATACTTGATGACATCGGTCATAATTGATGACATTAAGACGCCTCGCTCAGCTCGATCACTGGATGACAGACAACGTTGCCAGGTGCAAATGCTTTGTCATAGACTATGTCATGCAAGGGGAATCGTTCACCTTCATGATTCTTGATTACGTTGGAAGTATCAAGAAGATGAAACAGATCGCCGGGAAGTCATAGATGATAATGGTGTATATATGATATACACGTTATGAATGTTTTACCTAAGCAAGTACTCGCAGTAGTGACTAAGTTTTTGATACTAGTCATGTTTTATGAAAACCAGATTTACTGCTTGAGTAGCTTGGAAGGATGAGGCGACAATGTGTGTTGATAATGGCAGACAAATTGTTGTAATGGCCATAGACACTCTCCCTTAGATCTACCATTTGAATAAATTCTTTTATGATCGCCTGTTAGTATGATCGTTACAAGTGTGTCTCCTCTAGCGAGACAATTGTTCATATATATTAGTGACAAATTCGTTGTCCTATATTTATGAAGTAATGATCATATGCCGATTTGAATTTAGATGGTAGAAGCTCCCACATTCATAATATTAATGCCAAAGGATACAAACTTAATAAAGACACCACATATGTGTGGCACTACCGTTTAATTCATGTCAATGTTATAGTCAATGAATTAGCTCCATACCGGATGGATCTACAAGTTCTTAGATTTGATCTTTTGACACTTGCAAAATAACTAAGACACCGTTTTCGGAAAACGGGCATATAACTTATTGATAGTCATGCATATAGATGTATGTGGTTCAATGAAGTAATTAACGGGTAGTGGAGACCTTTATTTCGTGAACTTCGCTGAACGTTTTGAGTATGACTTGTTGAGAATCGTGCATATGGGTGTATGTGAATCAATGAAGTACTTTAACGTGAAGTGGAAATCTTTATTTCATAGACTTCATGAATGTTCCAAGTAGATATATGAATATCCACTCAGGGAATGTTGGCCTGAAAATTTTGATTCGATCAAACAAGTTCAGAATGAAGTAGGAAATAAACTTAACAAGAAAATCAAATTCCCGCGATACAGATCGAGGAAATGAAGATTTGAGTTATAATGTTGGCATATCATTGGAAGACTTGTGAGAAGAGTTCCACAAATTACGTCGCATGGAACACCATAGTGTTATGGTATGTTAGGACGTCGTAATCGCACCCTATCGGATAGTGTGTGGTAAATAAATCTCTTACCAAATTGTTGTGATCATTAGAGTCGTATGGTAGAAACGTAACGCTCACGTTAGATAATAGGGAAACCATTTAAATCCATGGAGACAATACCATATGAGTAATGGCGTGGCTTTTAGCCTAGATTGTCGTTTCAGCAATTTAGTGTTTTGATGTGATCAAACCTAAAATGGATTAATCTTTGTAGTGTACCGTACCTAAAGAGTTAGTTGGGTACATGTCTCACGACATAGGCAAAATCGTTGCCGGAATATACCTTGTGAAAGAAATAGTTTCTTGTCCAAGGGTATAAGTGAGAAAGAAAGTAGAGCAAGACAAAGTTAATGAACTTCCTCTCCAGACATCAGAGTGGCGCAGCGGAAAGTGTTTTCGGTGTCATGCTCCACAGCTTGAAAAGGGCTGATGATACAAGATCATGATGTTCTGAGCTCATACTAAGAACGTAGGCGTACGAGGTTGTGTTCCACACTATGTGTTACGACAATCTTGTTATGAAGGTCATGTTAATGGAATATGACAGACCTACGAACTACGAAGAAGAGATGGTAGACCTAAGTCCGAGAAATGGCTATGAGTCATATATGATCCGAAATAAAATCCATGTACGATTACCAGGTAATGACTTGGGAGATCTTCTTGATGGCATCTAGGATGTTAACAGAATATGGAATTTTATGAGAGAGTAGACACTGATAAGGATCGATTTGTCGTGAAACAGTTCCGACAGATTCAAAAGTTGACCACAGCGAGATTTTGTCTCAAGTGGCGAAGGCTAATTCTATTCGGGGTCGTTTAGCAATTACTATAATTTCAAATTGAGAAATTGATAGATGGATAAGGAAACCATGTTTCTTAATGGTATGATTAAGAAAGAGTTGTAATTAGTACAATGAAATGGTTTGATGATCCTGAGGATGCTAAACATGTATGCAAACTTCAGTTGTCCATTCATGGGCTGAAGCAAGCATATCGGAGCTGGAATCTTCACTTTGATGATGTGATCAAAGGATTTTTGGAGTTGTCCAAAATAGTTGAAGAAACCTGCATTTGTAAAGAAGTGAGTGGGAGCAAAGTAGCTTTTCTTGATCTTATATGCGGAAGGCATATTTGAGTGGGAGCTGAGTAGCTTTCCTTGATCTTATATGCGGAAGGCATATTTGAGTGGGAGCTAGGTGTCATTCGTGATTTTGTATGTAACGACATATTGAATGACACAGATCCTCTAGTAGAGTGTAAAGGATTATTTAAGTGATTAAATTTTCTACGAAAGAAGTTAGGAGTATTAGGCATCCGATTTATAATTGTATAGATCGTAAGGGGCTTAATAACATTAGGTCGGAATATTTTCTAAGTTAACATTCTGAAGTGTTTCAGAATAGAACAAGCGAAGAAGATTGTTCTTGCTTGTATGACTAGGTAAAATATTAAGTTTATCTTGGCATTTTCAGTGATAGAAAATGATGTTCGACATTCTCTATGTATCAGACATGGATTCTATCAAGACTGAAAGCTCGACTTGGTGTGACCCAAGTTCTTGGTTGAAGAACGGGTTCTAAAGTGATCCTTGTGTGGGTCAATGAACAAACGTTAAGTATACTCTTCAGTGTCTATGAGAACTGAAGATATGTTTTCTAGTAAAGGGTAAGAGTGGATAGACAAACTTGCCGTAAAACGGTTACGAGGATGCAAGTCATGACACTGACCCATACGACTAGAAATCTCATATAGGAGATGTCCTTTGTTTTGGAGAAAGACATGGTTAGTTTGCGAAGTCGCATATGAATGCACTGTCGCATAATCTACATAGGTATAGAAGTATATGGCAACTTCAGAAGTAGCTAGTATGATTGGACTGAGTCTCACTCCATCGACTAAGATATATTTCGCCGTTATCGTGAGATACGGGATGATGTCAAACCAGGTGACATAGAAGTGTTGCAAAACACATATAGGTCTCAATGTGTGAGATCTGTTGACTGTATTCCTCTTCCACGAGACAAGCATGCACCAAGATGCTATGGGTGTTGAGCTTTTACCAAGTTGCAAACTAGATTAAGTGTTGCTCTAGTGCAAGTGGGAGACTGAAGGGAATATGCCCTAGAGGCACTTAATAAAGATAGTTTATTAGTCATATCCCAATTGTTGTTCATTATATGTTTTATACCATGCTATAACTGTATTAAGCGGAAACATTAATACACGTGTGGTAGATAAACAACCAGGTCCCTAGTAGCCTCTACTTGACTAGTTCATTGGGCAATTGATGATCGAGGTTTCCCGATCATGTGACATTTATGTCAGTTGACAATGAAGTCATGTCGTTGGTAGAACGATGTGATGGACATACCCAATATTTGTAGGACGTAGTCATTACACCTTCGACCGTGAGATCTACTCTTATTGCTATTCCTGGAAGACACTTTGATTGCATCAAACGTCATATTTATATAGTGTGACAATAAAGATGTCCCTCTCGGGTGTCGGAGAGGATTATGTTGAGACGGGGGATCAAGAGCGGGATTTGCCAGTCCGAATAGCAGGATAGATACTCTAGGGCCCACTCGGTGAGATTATGTCAAATGAGTTTGCAAACATGTGACTAGGTCACCAGCTGACATAATATCATAGACGAGTAGAAGATAGTGTTGTCGGTAACGAGATCAAGCTAGGTATGAAGATATCTATGAATGAGTCTCGGACACGCTAAGTATCGCTATGGAAAAAGGTTTAAGACTCAGACGTCCAGGTTCGATAGGTAAAGTATTCGTTATCTCGCAGGGATTAATTCTGGGTATCCTCGGTCCACGAATTAGTCATTGATCGGAGAGGAGTCTCGATCATGTCTGGTGAGATAATCGAACCGCTAGGGTATCACACTTAAGGGGAGTCGACATTTTACCGGAAGAGAAAAAATAGGAAAAGAGAGACCGGGAACGTCCCGGGAATGGTCCGATGGAGATCGGGCAGCGACGAAATAGGTTTCGGAGCTAGAATAAATTATATATATTATGTTTGATATTAATTAGTGTAATTAATGTTTAAATATGATTTTATATATTTATTTTCGAATTTTTAAAGGCTGATTTCCCTAAATGGGCCTTCTGGTGGAAAGAAGGCCCATGAGGGGGGGAAAGTCCCCCCAGGGCTTCGGATTGGGGGAGGGCCGGCCTAGGTGGGCCAAATGGGGCCCACCTAGGGCCGGCGGCTGCTCCTTGGCCGAACCAGGCTGTGGGATAGTCCCACATTGCCTGGCTGGCAAGGTTGGCTCCCCCCGGGAGCCTTTATATAGAGGGGCACCCCTGGCCTTTTAATTCATCCAATTAATTCTCGATTTCTCCTCGATCTCGTGATTCCCTTTGTCGGAGTTGCGCCGAGGAGGATGAGAGTTCTCTCTCCACCATAGCCCGCCGCCGTGCTGCTGGTCTTCCGGTCCCAGTCTTCCGCTGCTCGTCCCTGGATCGGGCCCGGAGTTCGTCGGCTTCACCGTATGTGTGTAACGCCCTGCGAGGTGCCACACTATTGGTGCTGGAGGTCTGCTTCCTCCATACGGCCTCAAGGTCGTCGTCGGTTTCACCGACATCGCCGCGTCATCGTCTTCTTCGTCGCGCCAAGTTCTCCGCGACCTTGAGGTCGGCTACGGCGTCTACATCATCAACGCTTGTGCGGGAGCGTAATCCCCGCTTTTCGGTCTACAAGAGGTGTGTATACCGACCCCCTTTGCGTACTACTATATCTGCATAGTATAGATCTTGGCTAGTTTTTGGTTATCGCGGTTAGGAAATTTTTTGTTTTCTGCCTGCGATCCCCTTCAAAGGTACAACCCAGCTAGACCAAGAGCGCATCTAACACTTCCCTATACACAATATTTTTAGTCTGGCTTCCACAATATCCATCTTCCTAGAAAAACTCTCTCCACCCAACCAGCATTTGTATACCTTAGTTACCAGAAGACGATTCCACCCTTAATTCGAATTGGAAAACCTCAAAAGCCAACCATAATCTAGCATTGATCGAAGATCTAAATACATGTTTATATTATAATTAGCTACTTCTTTTACTCTTACAGGGAGAGAGCTAGCTATTTATAAAATAAAAATGCAGTAAATCCTAGCAACCAATAATTGTTTTCTGTATTGCTCACAACCAATAAACTAAGAGCAAGACCAAAAATTGCAACATGCACTGATTTTAGATTGCTAAGTAACGAAAAAATAAATTTACAGTGAAACCGATAAAATTTCGGATTTCTGCTCACAACCTCGATGACTTGCCAGCTGAACAAATTCATCAAAATAGATTAATCATAGTAAAAACAACTGAGGACTTTATGAGCTACTCTACTTACATATGTCGAGGAGTGCTCATAGTCATGGAAAGCAAGAGATGTATACAAAGAATCGTAATAAGCAAATATACGTGTATATGTAGGATGTTGCAGGCAACAAAAAACATATATCGACTGTTGCTACAATAAAAAAATATTTTGTACTGATATTCTGCACACTATTACCATGGGATCCAGAAATTTGTAAAATTGGCACAAGTTAGTCAATTCTTTTGCTATGATATGGGAGACTGACTTTGACATAAATGCCGATCAAGATAACAGAATTATGAATCAGTGGAGCCTACAAGTACTAACACACTGGGTGCTCCTTGCCCTGCAGCTAGCCTGACGCAGAAGTGGGCCTGATGCTGCTCAGGCCGAGGCGGCTTCCTGCTTGGAGAAACACGGCGGCCTTCGGCTCGACGCTGCTTCTCGAGGCATGCCCGCCCTAATGCATCCCGCTCCTCCCGTCGGGCACACCGCGTCTCAGCTGCCGCATGCTCACCGCCTGCACCTCCGCCGACGCCGGCGGCGGAACAATGGCTAGAAAATAGGCGGCAGATGCACACCTCCGTCCTCGCCTACCTCCATGGATCTGCCCTAGATTCGCCCGCGGCGGGCAGGAGGTTGGGAGGGAACGGCGGGCCGCGGGCAGGAGGTTGGAAGGCGGCGGACGCACCCTAACCCTAACTCTATCGCTGCGCTGGACACTGGTGCCAGAGGTTGAGGGATCGAGCGAGCTGGGGAAAGATGCCAGCTACGATGCGGAAAGACGCGAGGCCCACAGTCAGAGAGACGTAACCTAGAAGGCCCACAACACAGAGACAGCAGAAAACATGGATGCCCTCAGCAGCCTCGCTCGGCACCGGACGTAAGTCCTTAATAGAATGCAAATCAACTTAAAATACCAAGTGGTACATCTTTAGTATGAATTACTCATAATCAGGGAAGGAGCAAGTCTACATATCATGCTCTGGCTAATAATGGTCCTTAACGTGTAGACACCACATGCATGTAGCACCCTTGATGAAATGAACCTACTAATATGATATAGATAGACTCTAGTCTCTTTGACCTGCTAATACTGGACATCCATGCCGCTCTATTTAAACACCTACACCATTCATCTAAACATACCACACTCAGTTCGTCTATCAGAGAAGCAGATCAAGCAGTGAGTGATATGTCGAGGGTGATGCGTCCATCATCAGTATGGAGGGTTGTGTCCTTGCTGCCCGTGCTGGTTGTTCTGGCCGATAGCCTGGCCATGCAGCCAGCGCCGGGCTGCCAGACGAGCTGCGGCGGCGTGGCCATCCCGTTCCCTTTCGGCATCGGCGCCGGCTGCTTCCTGCCGGGCTTCGAGATCAACTGCAAGGGCAACACACCTGTCCTACCGAACGACGACTACAGCCTGCAGGTGCTGAACCTGACTCTGATGCCACGCCCGGAGGCCCGGGTGATGCTGCCCGTGGCGTTCCAGTGCTACGACACCAGCTCCAGCAACACGGGCGCCACCTCCGATGGCTTCAGCGGCAAAGTCAGCATCAGCTCCGCGTTCCGCATCTCCAACACCAGGAACGAGCTCGTCGTCCTCGGCTGCAACACCTTCGGCTACACCAACAGCGGGCCGTGGGGCCGCAGCTACTACAGCGTCTACACCGGGTGCCTGGCCTACTGCAACGACGCCACCAGCGCCAAGGACGGCGACTGCACGGGCATCGGCTGCTGCCGCGTCGACATCATGGCAGGCCTCCTCGACAACACCATGAGGTTCCTCGGCGCCGAGATAAAAGACAGCAGCTGGTCGCACGTCGGACAGGACTTCAGCCCCTGCGACTACGCCTTCATGGTGGAGAAGAACACGTACAACTTCTCCGTGGCCGACCTGAAAATGGACGGGAAATCCACCGCCAAGCCGCTGGTGCTCGACTGGGCGCTCCGCGACAAGGACAGGAACACCAACGTCACCGGCCCGATGAGCTGCGCCGAGGTCACCAAGCAACCGGATTACGCCTGCGTGAGCAAACACAGCGAGTGCATCGACTCCTCAAATGGCGCCGGGTACTACTGCAACTGCACCAAGGGCTTCGAGGGGAACCCATACCTTAACGACGGGTGCACAAGTAAGCTTAATTAGCTCCAACGTACGCTTCCAGTTTCGATCAGCTCCCTCGATCGTCGTTTCTAGCTAGTATAAACATTTTCTCATCATCGTTCCCTTCCATGCATATGGCGTATCAACGCAGATATCAACGAATGTGACAATCTGTCCTTCTACTCTTGTAACGGTGTATGTCACGACACCATCGGTGACTACGACTGCAAATGCCGTGCTGGGTATGGGAGCCATGGTGATCCAAAGTATAATCTTTGCAACCAAAAATTCCCTTTTGCAGCACGGCTTTCCCTCGGTACGTACTCACTCAATCTCACATTTTCAATTATATATATTCGTGGAATGTGTGTTGCTTGCTTTATATCAGCTGCAAACCATCAGTAAATAAAGGATTATGACTTCATTTTAAATAACGTCATGGTTTTCAAATGACTGAAGAGACGTTCTTAGCTCATAATCAATAAATTCATTTCCATTAATTATCCCCTTTATTTTTTGAAACTAGGATGTTTGAATTCTGAATAAGAGTCAAAGTAAGAATGATTTATATATGTAGCGATATCAGAGGATACGAGGTACACATAATACCTCGTCATTTGCCTTTTAGGTCTTTTTTCTCGATCAAGAATATACTTTTACACGAACGGCATGTACTAATGTTTTCTCAGATGTCAATATTCCTTCTAGTATCCACTATGGTGTTACTTGTAGGGAAATATCATGACATAGCAGTACTACTTGCAACTCCTGATATGTATAAAAAACATAGTTAGCCCCTTTTGACAATATATTTCAACCGTATATAGATGTGTGTTGTTAGTCGTGAGTATTGACTTACATGGTATGTTGATTGCAGGCATCTCTCTAGGAGTATTTTTCCTTATTGTGGCCGTCCTTCTAGCATTCATTTTGCTCCAAAAGAGAAAACTTGATGAACTTTTTGAAAAGAACGGAGGCAAGATGCTTGAGAATGTGAAAGGTCTCACCATTTTCACAAAAGATGGACTCAAGAAAATCACAGGAGATAATGCAGAGTTTCTTGGAAATGGAAGCTTCGGTAAAGTGTACAAAGGAACTCTTCCTGACAATACCATGGTGGCAGTCAAAGGTTCTATTAAGGTAGATGAATCTACAAAGGAGGAGTTTGTCGAGGAAGTTGAGATCCAGACAAATATGATACACAAGAACATCCTCAAGCTCGTTGGCTGCTGCCTGGAGGTGGACGTTCCAATGTTGGTGTACGAGTTTGCTGCAAATGGGAGCCTCCAAGACATACTGCATGTCAAGAAAAATCAAATACTTTCCTTAGACTCCCGGTTGGACATTGCAGTTGGGTCCGCGGAAGGGTTAAAATATATGCACTGCTATGCAACTCAAGCCATGAGACATGGTGATGTCAAGCCAGACAACATACTTCTCGATGACAAATTAACACCGAAGATCGCAGATTTTGGGTTGTCCAAGCTGCTTAAAGAAGAATATTTTGCAAAGACTATTGTTGGGTGCATGGGTTACATAGACCCAGTATTCATGAAGACTGGTCTTTTGACACAAAAGAGTGATGTGTACAGCTTTGGAGCAGTTCTTTTGGAGCTCATTACAGGGAAGAGAAATGTGTATGACCAGACATGCAGCCTCATTATCGAGTACCGCAAAGTTTACGAGAAGGAAAAGAGTGGGAGGGCAATGTTTGACACCGATATTGCAACTGAAGAGGATATCCCAATCCTTGAAGAAATCGGCAAGCTAGCAATGGAGTGCCTAAGGGAAGACTTAGAAGATCGACCAGATATGACAGAGGTGGCCGAACAACTTGTTATGATTAGGAGAAACAAGAAGTTTACCAAATCAAACAGTAAAACTCCTCACAACAATGGGGATATCACCATAGATGTTTCTCCTGAAAACACAGAGGTCAGCGGAACTACTAGTGCCAAAGTAACTCCCATCCACACAGACTCCCATTCTAGTCCGTAAGCCACCAATATGAGGCAGGCAAGCACAAGAAGATGTATCTTATTATATTTATAGTTTCAAGTTTTATGAACAATACATTGATGTATCATGTAAGTTCCAAATACGTGTTGTAAGAGTTTGTTTTTTGTGGATCAAAACATTATAATTTATATTAAATTTTTATATCGTGGAATTATGCTCAATATGGAATTTATGGAATTATCCCTATGCATTGAATATTGCTTGAACTCAATGGAAATTTTGTTGACAATGTGGAATTGCATGCTAACATATTTCAGATGGAAATCTCGGGCACATATTTATTAGAATAACCAGGTCATTCATGAGTTGGCTTCCTAAATTGTTTACGGCTTTATTTCAGAATACAAATCCGGCACATAACATGTGTGCTGGAACTTTTGCGGATGGAAATGAGTAGTTGTCAAGATGCAAATATTCGTGGTTGGTTTAGATAGCTAGGACTATTGTTTAAAAAAATATCTTGAATACATCTGCACCAGTTTGTATCAAACATGTAATTAGCACTAGGACCCTAACGTCCTTGGCCTCTATGATGATCAATTGTGAGTGGCGCCATGGGATATGACCCAGGAGCAAGTGTTAGACTACTCTAGTATTAAATCTTACATTGGTAGCAGATAAAGAAAAAGGTGTGATTGAAGAATGTTTTTCGATTCGACGTTGACTGATCATCGCCAAGATGTTGTCGGCCTGGCTGAACCGATACATGCATACAAACCGTATGGAAACAAGATTTCGGTGAGGTTTTCTCATATGAAGGTGCTAATGAAGTCTGGCAAATATGTATAACTCAATAAAGATAGGTAACAAGTCTGTCGTCGAGCACCTAAAGAATCTGATGCTCTGTTTGGATGTCCATATTGGAGCATGGAATTGGGAATTGGAATTGTGTTTCTGAAATTCTGCTGTTTGGTTTTGTTTGGAATTGGAAACTGAAATTGGCAGCTGAATTCCATGGAATTGGACTACAACTAAAAGATGCCCTCTCCAATTCAGAGTCTTACCCCTCTGAATTGGATGGAATTGGCACTTTCTCATGGGGATGACCAAATTCAACCTATAAACATCCAAACAGAGAATTGGAATTGGATGCTCTTTTCGATTCCATCTATCAATATCTTGCACAACCAAACAGGAATTTGGAATTGAAGACTCATTTCAATACACCCACCGATTTGGAATTGGACTCAATTCAATTCCAAGCCCTCCAATATGAACATCCAAACATAGCATGAGCGAACTGAAGACAGCAAATTAACCACCTCAAGAAGAAGCTCCAGTAATGATAGTGTTAAATCCATTGCCATTTGGAAAATTGTTCCTATCCCTTTAGTACAGATGCACACAATTGTGGTACAGTACAACAAAGGGGGAAAGACAAAGGAATAGTCTGAAATTTTCCTTTCTGCATACCTACCAACTGGATGTTTGGTGCATAGTTTATCTCGCACGTGAGACGCTGGCGTGGAGAAATATTATTTACTTTTCTCCATTTTAATTTTTCTTCCTGACTTTGAACCTGGGGTTTCTTCTAACAGGAATGGAGAGCACACTCTGTTTTATTAAAAAAAGGTTAATTGAGTACTATGTGGCTTACATACATTTATGAAAGGCCAAATCAATGTTGACTTCCTCGTTGAACATCAGGTTGACAAGGAGTGGAGAAGAATTTGGATGTGGGACCTTATTTCTGTCGTACATTCCTGTCGAATAATAAGCATCATTATTCGGGCTCAATACTCTCTCTCTCTCTCACTTCATGCATATTACAAACGTGCCTCCTAATATCATTACTTTTAGCAAGAAGTAATAAACGAAACAGCTTCAGAAGTTGAAGAAAGTCTGTAGGCGACAGGGGTGGTAATGTTCAGTTGTACCTTAAGCTCTGATTGATCTGCCTGCACGCGGCGCGGCCGGTGGCGTGGTAGGGGCGGTTGGCGTCGGCGCGGAGAGGGCGGTGAGGAAGAGGTGGTGAGGATCGGGATTTGGCGCGGGGGAGACGACGACGAGGAGGAGGAGCGGAGGGGTAGCTCCTGCGCGGAGAGGGACGTCGGCGGCTGTGACGAGGGCCGGCGGCGACAATGAATGTGGGCTTCGGTTGAGTCGTCTGGGGCTGCTGCCTCTTTCATTTCCCACTGGGCTTAATTTGGACTGGGCCACTATCGTAGACTCAAGTGTTCATAATCTCGAGTCAGTATCATTTTCAGTTTTGTTTAATGGGTCGCCCCTGGAATCTTTTAAACCATCTAGAGGCATCAGACAGGGGACCCTTTTTCTCCGTACTTATTTCTTCTTGCAGCAGAGGGCCTTCCAGAGCTTTCCTATGTCTCTTCTTTTAAACCATCTATGATAGTGTGAGAAAACTGGCTACACCTGCAGCCGATGTGTCCAAACCTTCCAGAGCTTTCCTATGTCTCTTGAGAGTGTCACATTTAGCAAAATTCTTGACAGTCACGGTTTAGCCGAAAGGGGTTGTAGCCATTCTATGGCATCGTTTCTCCTCTTTTTAAGTGTTTGTGATGTCCATTTCCACAACATAAAAGCTTAGCACATTTTCCATGAAATAAAAACAACTTGAGAAGTTGAAGAAAATGTGGAGAGGATAATAATGTTCAGTTGTACGTACCTTAAACTTGAACTTTGATTGATATGCCTGCATAACAACCTTGCCCACGGCGAGGTCGGTGGCGCGTTTGGCGGCGAGGAGCATGTCAACGAGAGGCAGGGCCTAGTCGTCCGGGGACGCGAGAGGGCACAGAGAGGCGGACATGAAGGCGGGCATGGAGGCGAAGTCGTCGAGCAGGTGCTCACACTTCTGTGTGGAGAGGGAGTTCAGTGGCGGTGACGGCGACGTGGAGATGTGAAGTAGATGTGGGCCTCTTTCAACTCTCCCTGGGCTGGTGGGCTGGGCTTAGGTTAAGCCTGCTAGGCTTCTCGTTTTGAAAAAAACAAAAGTCAATTCGAGGACGCTCATATTCCCTATTTTTGTTAACGGTGAGCTTTATACAACATCATGTTTCACTAAGAAGCAACAGATAATATGTTGACAATTTTCTCATATCTGGAGGAAAGCATCTTACATGGACATTTAGATTCATTATGTCCTTAGTTAACCATACATATACACACAACTGGTCTTACAATCATGGCCTGAGCAAGAATTTATGCATACTATATATCAGCACAACCTCAATTAACTTAAAGTTTACATAGTTTTGTAGTAGGGTTCGAACAATTGGAGGAAGTAAAACCATAAGATTGAGCGGGGGCGCGTGATCGATGAGCAAAGAGAGGAAAATATGGTCTACAAGAGTAGCACCCACGCAAGGAGCAGAGAGACTATCGCCATGAGTGGCACCCGCGAGGGCACGGGTGCCGCCGCCCCCTTCTCGAAGGTAAGCTGGCCGCCACCGACATCGTAAATCATGTTGGTGCCCGCTTGCATCATGCTTCCCAGGATGGAGCCTGCTGTGGTATAATCGGCCGGCATTGGCATCATGGTTAGGCACTGTATCCCGGTGACGTTGTCCTTGTAGAAGTAGTGCACCGTTGTGAGGTCCATTACCGGTGAGTTGACACCATCGAATACCAGAGTTATCTTCGGGAACTTGAGCTCAGCCACAGACTTCATGTCGTAGCACAGGTCGAACCCCTCCAAGTTGGTCCCCGAGCTACTCACGGGTGTCGACGTTATCTTGCTCACTAGAGCTTTCCTCACGGCCTTGTAGGCGTCACTCTGGAGCCAGGTTATGGGGATGGTGGTGCTCAGGGCCACCCCGCCGGAGTTGCCGTCCGCCGCGAAGTCGAACGCCCCAACCGGGATGCCTATTAGTGACTCGCCGTCAACCTTTATTCCGGTGACTTTTACGTAGTACAGGTTCGGGTACATGTTGCTTCGCAGTAAAGGAGTGGAGCTGCTACGTTTCGTCTGCGGCACGGCTTGGTCGCCCAGGAGGACGACGCTGGTGGAACTGGAGCTGCTGGAGTCATCGGGTGTGAGGAAGTAGGAGAACCTGCATGCAGCAGGATGTAAGTGACGGCCTCTATTAATTCAGATCAGATACTTTTATGACCAAGCTAGGTTTATAAGTAGTATATCAACATCCGTAAAAATACCAAAGAGATAGGGACTTTAGTTTTGTAATATATATCATTATTTCAGAAAACAAAAACGCTGTACGTACAGGGGCGCGTCACTAAAGAGAGAGACACACGCATATGTATGTATTATTCACAATGAATGAAGGGAATCTATCTAATTCTGAAGATGAGAATGGGAACCTGGAGATGTGTAGCTGTGACAGGATGGAGAGGTCGCCCTTGCTCAGCCCGATGGCACCATCCTGCTTCACCTTCATCTCGGTGCTGCAGCCGAACACCACGTTCCCGGAGATGGGCTTCCCGGTGTCGACACCAATGGTGATCTTCTCACTGGCGATGTAGCCGGAGCTGTCGGGGTCCTGTACGTCTGACCCGTAGACGTAGTCGCAGTCGGTCATGCTCAGCTCCTCGCACTTGTCGGCGGTGGTGCCGAGCACGCTAAAGCACTCCGGGCTGGCGCAGGAGACCTTGGCTGGCGCAGCGGCCGGGCACTGCACCCAGAGGAAGTCGGTGAAGATGTCGACCGTGCCGGAGATGTTCTGCTTCCCGATGGTTACGTTGTAGAGTATGACGCCGGCGTTGTCCGCGGCATCGCCGCCCAGCTGACCGCCCGTGGTGGAGCCGTCGAGCGCATTCGCAAGGGCGGACACGCCGGCGGTTGCTACCTGTTTGATGACAATGTTCCCGATCTTCTTCTTGGCCGGCGAGCGGATTGGCCCCGCTAGCGCCGCCGCCGCCGCCGGCGCGGGCAGGAGCAGCAGCAGCAGCAACGTCGCCGTGGCGATCGCGCTTCTTGCTGCTGGACGAGCCATACTTGGAACTTATGTTTGTGTTACTAACACACACAATGAAAACGTACTGTTGCACATATGATATGAAGCACCCGGGAAGTTCTCTTATAGTACAACAGAGTTGACAAGGGGGCTTGTTCTTCTCACGGTTTCTAAACCAACAATGAATGCGCCAGTACATGTAGCCTTTAAATAAGGACCTAGACTTTCACATATAAGTTGTAATGAATGTGCACATCCATGTGGCCTTTAAATGATATTAGAATTTAAGTAAGGACCTAGACTTCCACAGATAAGTTTCATGATGTAAGTAACGGTCTGTAAAACAATATTGCAATTTCCTAGCGGTATCAGCGTTGTTGACCAGTATCACCGGGTTGGCGCCGAGTGTAATTTATTGGGCACTATGGAGTGAGAGTGTTAGGCCTACCGTCCTGAAAAAACACCCGGCAAAAATAGACACTCGAAAACTAGGGTCGAAATTAGACGAAAAAATAACACTCCGTCATAGGAAAAATTATGCCAAGTGATGCACTCGACAAAGCTAAGGTGCTCGGCAACATGGCACCCAAACTTCGCAACTCACGGCCTAGCGGATCTATGCCGACTGTCACATCAAGGAGGGCCTTTGTATGCAGTGAATCCTCTTGAGTTGACAAAAAACTTGTTCGGCTATAAGAAACAACCTGTGCATTTTCGAATTGATAACCTAGCTACCTGTGTCCGTCAGCCCATGCACGTTGCACAAGAAGTATACTCTTAATTTATTTTGTAGCTCAATCACACACCATCTGATTAAAATCAGGAAGCAAAGTGGCCGGTCCCAATTCAAACATATCGTGGTTAATTAGATAGAGAAGCAACACAGTAGTTATACGGAATTATCCACGCGCGCGTATCCACGATCACACATGTATTTTTGCTATTCTTCATTTTTCATTGACATTGTGCAATTATTGACTAGAACTGTACTTAAATAGTGTGCCCCCCAATGTGGGCAGTTCGTACAACACCGTCCGGGCTTTGCTCAACAGCACCCTTTTAACAGGTTTGATGATCTTCCTAGCGGAGAAGACCCTTTCAACAGTTGCCGTCACCACCGATATAAGCAACGCCAACTCATTTAGACGGTAAATATACTAAAAACATGATGTGTTTTTTGACTGTCTTTTAAGTTGTGTTCAAGGATCAAGTTCAAGTAAGGGGGTCGCTGCGAGAAGCACCCTCCATCCAGTGATGCGCCGTTGCGGTGTTGCCCGTCGGCTCCCTTTGACCTTGAGCCTAGCTAGGAGGTCACGCTACCGCCAACAGCTCTGCTCATGCATCGATCTGTCCACGTAGTACGTCCAGACGAGCCAACCTGGACGAGCAAGTGTATAATTATTGAAGTCAAGATATATTGGTTCGCCCTAACAGACGGTCGGTAAAACAAACTGAAAATACACTAGCTACATGATTGTGAAGCATCAAACAAAGGTTGTATATATCGACACAAGAGTTGACAAAGGACCTGGTCCTGCGCTCCTTCTGGCAGAAACATGTCGATCACGCTTATATTTCTGCAACATGCAATTTTGTATTGATAGCTGTTCAATTGTTATTCTTTGTATTCATCGATAGACGATAGTGTCCTGTTATTTGACTAGACATGTAAGATACCGAGTTAACAGCGTGCGTGTGTGCGTCGAGCTCGTAGGACATGAAACTCCAGCATTATATATATATATATTGTTGCTACAAACTGCAGCTAGCTAGCATTCAGTGACCACTCAAAACTTAGATACCGCGCGCAGAATTGTTATTCCTAGCAGCCTAGCTTTCTGTCGGGGACCAAGAATTTTTTTACAAGAAAAATGAAATCCTCATGCATGCCCCAATGCATGGATGGTGATAGAGAGAAGAAAAGGTGCCTAGCTCAGTGATTGTTTTTATTTGCTTTACAAGCTTTTGCCATGTCCAAACTTCAAAAACATTGGAAACACATCAACTTGTAGGAAAACAGAAAGATCAAAGCATTAGAGAGCACTACAGAAACGGCTATAGAGAAAGTATTGAGCTCAGGCCATAGGCCATAGCTGCCTTACTCACACAGCGCCAGCAAAATTCCATCGCTTGGAAAGTAGCAACGTCAACGCTTGCCGTGTGCGCCGGTGTTCACCATCGTATCGCTTCGGTGCCTGCTATGTGTCCTATTTGTGGAATGGAGGCGGAGGATGATCATCACGCTCTTGTCCGCTGCACACTCGCTAGAGCTTTGCGAGAGGAAGTTCGGAAGTACTGGAACCTACCGCCCGAGGAGGAGTTTTACCATGATGGCCGTGAATGGCTGTTTCATTTGCAGTCTATCTCGTCTATCACAGGCCGTGCTCAAATTATCTTCTTGCTGTGGAGGGTATGGCATCATAGGAACGATATCGTTCATGGAGACGGGAAAGCATCGGTCTCGGCCTCGGCCCCCTACTTAGTTAACTACCTAAACTCTTTCCATGCAGCCACGAAGACTAAGAATGATCCAAAAGGAAAATCCCCAGCTACGACTGAGGATCATACGATTAACTCCAATCAAGGCCTGGGTACTGCTTGGACAGCGCCAAAGGTGGGCGAGCTGAAGGTAAATGTAGATGCTGGATGGGATTCATTATCCAAGCGTGCTGGTGTCGGTGCCATAGTCCGAAATCATGTCGGACTTGTTATTGTTGCGGAGTGGAAGCCGATCCAGGGATGTTTGTGCGCAGAAGAAGCGGAAATTCGTGCGGGGCTGCTGGGGCTCCATCTTCTTATATCAAACTGCCAAGGACCTGCCACTCTGGAATCTGATTGCCTCCGGTTTGTTAATACTTTAAAGGAATCGTCGCTGGATAGATCGGCTAATTAATTGGGTCCTCTACAGTGAAGTCACAGAATTACTCAAGATTTATAACCAAATTTCGGTTTGTAAGGTGGATCGTAGGAACAATAGACCTGCTCATGCTCTTGCTCAATTAGGAAAAGCAGGTGCTAGCGGTATTTCTTGGGGGTCACCACCGAGCTGCACCTCGGCTTTGGTCGACCATGATTGTACGAATATCCTGTGCTAATTGTTTAAAGGCGGCAAGTTTCAGACGCACTCTTTCCCTAATCAGGATACCGAAAGGGACTGGCAGGGTTATAATGAGGCGGCTTGCTGACCTAATATATGTGGTGTCAATTTTCAAAAAAAAAAAAATCCATCGCTGCACAAAGAGAGAGGAATAACAGCCGTCCTGCACGGCCTCGTCTTCCGGGGACGGGCAGGGAGGCGAGCGGGAGAAGTCTTAGAGAAGTGGGAGGTCGGCGGCGGCTGCTCTATCCTTGGCGCTGTCGGCCGGCAACGGCGACAAGAGCCGACATGATGTGGTGTCGGCATCGGAAGGGAAGATGCGAGCGAGAGTGACGTGGGCTTCGGTTGGGTTGTCGCGTCGCCGCTTTCAATCTTCACTGGGCCAATGGACTGGGCTTAAGGTACATGGTGAATCCTTATCCATCGGCTCAATTCTCCTTGACTGTGAAAGAGTTGCTCTTAGTTGTGAAATTTTTAAAATGAAAAAAAATCATATTCTCGAGATTTATAAAAGATGACACGAAATCCCACAGGTGAATTGATCTCATAGATATACTTCATCATTTGGCACAGTAGAAAACATTTTTTTTCAGGGCAACCCCCTAAATGACAGTTGTCTCGAACCTTGGCCGTGCCTTCCCACCTCGGGACTTGCAGGAACATATCAGCGTTTGGCGTTCCGTCAGCCCCATCCACTAAGGGAAAAACTCAAGACGTCAACGACATGTCTCTACGCCAACGGTCAAATATCGGGGCCGTCGACGTAGAACGCTGGACTGGGCAAACGAGGAAAGGGGCTATCTATTACGTCTCAGTTTTCCATCCTTCCACGTGGTATATATGCATGCAGACATCAACGAATGTGACAATCTGTCCTTCTACACTTGTAATGGCGTATGTCGCGACACCGTCGGTGACTACGAATGCAAATGTCGTGCTGGATACGGGAGCCACGGTGATCCAAAGTACACTCTTTGCAACCCAAAATTCCCTCTTGCAGCACGGCTTGCCCTCGGTATGTTCATATATACATATTCAGTCTCACATTCGGCCGCCTCGTCGATCTCCTCTGCCACATCCGCCCAAAGCCGCCCGTGAATGGGGCCAGATTCCGGGGCCTACTATGCACATCTAGATTCATATCTCGAGGCAACTTCTTTACATGCACATCTAGATTCATGATGTCCTTAAATAACCACACATATACACACAACTGGTCTTACTATATATATATCATGGCCTAATATAACCAAGAATATATATATATATGGATACTATATATCAGCACAACCTTAACTAACTTTAAGCTTAGACAGTTTTGTACTAGGGTCGAACACACTTGCATGGCGACACTACATGATCGATGAGCAAAGGGAGGAAAAGGATGATCTACAAGAGTATCACCCACACAACAAGGAGCATAGAGGCTGTCGCCATGCGTGGCATCTGCGAGGCCACCGGAGCTGCCGCCGCTACCTTCTCGAACGTAAGCTGGCCGCCACCGATATCGTAGATCATGTTGGTGCCCGACTGCAGCATGCTTCCTAGGACGGAGCCTATATGATAATCCTCCGGCATTGGCATCATGGTGAGGCACTGCAGCCCGGTGACGTTGTCCTTGTAGAAGTAGTGCACCGTCGTGAGCTCCATCTCCACCGGTGAGTCCGCACCGTCAAATACGAGAGTTATCTTGGGGAACATGAGCTCGGCCACAGACGTGGTGTTGTAGCACAGGTCGAACCCCTCCTCTTCGGTAACCGAGCTATTCTCGGGGGTTGACCTTATCTTGCTCACTAGCGCTTGCCTCACGGCGTTGTAGGCATCACTCTGGAGCCAGGTGATGGGGAAGGTGGTGCTCAGGGCCACCCCGCCGGCTTCGCCGTCGGCCGCAAAGTCGAACGACCCGTCTGGGATGTCAGTTAGTGACTCGCCGTCAACCTTTATTGCGGTGAGATTAACGTAGTACAATTCCGGGGAGGCGCTACTCCGTAGCAATGGCGTGGAGCGGCTGCGTGTCGTCTGCGGCACGGCTTGGTCGCCGAAGAGGACGACGCTGGTGGAACTGGAGCTGTTGGAGTCATCGGGTGTGAGGAAGTAGGAGAACCTGCATGCGGGGTCGATGCAAAACACGTACGGGAGTTGTTAATTAATAAAATCATGTTTCTGCATATATAATTGGCATCCATATATGATGACGACGGCCCTTTATTTAAAAAACTTTTATATTTCTTGTGATGAGAATGGGAACCTGGAGATATTTAGCTGTGAGAGGATGGAGAGGCTGCCCTTGCTGAGCCCGATGGCGCCGTCCAGCTTCGCTGAGGTATTGGTGCTGCAGCCGAACACCACCTTCCCGGAGATGGGCTTCCCCTTCCCGGTCTCGACACCGGCACCGACGGTGATACTCTCATTGGCGAGGTAGCCGTTGTTGTTGGACCCGTAGACGTAGTCGCAGTCTGCTCTCTCGCCGCAGGTTTCAGCCGTCGTGTTGAGCGCCTCAGAGCACGTCGGGCTGGCGCAGGGCACCGCCGCAAACGCTTGCGCCGGAGCGTCCGGGCACTTGACCCAGAAGAAGTCCCTGAAGATGTCGACCCTACCGGAGAAGGTCTGTTGCCCGACGGATACGTTGTAGAGTATGATGCCGGCGTTGTCGGCGGCATCGCGGCCCAGCTGGCCGCCCTTGCTGGAGCCGCCGAGCGCCTTCACCAGAGCGGTCACGCCGGCGGTTGCTACATCTCTGATGACAATGTCCCCGACCTTTTTCTTTGGCAAGCCGAATTCCCCCACCCCCACCACCGTCGGTGCCGGTGCCGCCGGCCCGGGCAGGAGCAGCAGCAGCAGCAGCGTCACGGTGATCATGCTTCTTGCTGCTGGGCGAGCCATGTTTATCACGGCCGGAGCTGAGGGTGTGTTTAGATGTTGGTTGTGTAACTAATGAACACACACACACTGAAAACTATGAAGCACTCCGGAAGGTCTGGGGGCATTTTACTAGGCGTCAGAACAGAGACCATGGATGTGTTGGCTAGTTCAGATGGGGACTTTCATATTAAATTCCACATTCGCAACAAGGCCGACAATTTCACATGGACTCTTGTCGCTGTGTACGGAGCCGCCCAAGATGAATATAAATCTGCATTTCTCAGGGAGTTGGTCAACCTAGTAAAAGATAATCCATATCCTATAATTATAGGTGGAGATTTCAATTTGCTAAGGTTCCCTCATGAGAAGAGTAGAGTTAGATTTGACAACCGATGGCCCCTCTTATTTAACGCTGTCATTGACAGCCTTAGTCTAAGAGAGGTATCGATGATTGGGAGGCAATACACGTGGGCTAATAGCCTCCCAGAGCCAACATACGAGAAGTTGGACCGTGTACTGATGGATTCGGATTGGGAACTTAAATACCCAATGGCCTCAGTACGGGTCCTCGAACGTATCGAGGCGTTGTCAGATCATGCACCCATACTATTAACCACGGGAACGCCTAATCCATCTCGTAAACACCAATTCAAATTCGAATTGGGATGGTTACATAGAGAAGGTTTCTTTGAAATGGTTAAAATGGTGTGGGAAAGACCGGTGCCTGGTTTTAATCCAATCCAAAGGTGGAATAATAAAATAAGCGCGTTGCGTAAACACCTGAGAGGTTGGGCTAAACATATGGTAGGTCAACTAAAAAATGAGAAGCTTTGGTTGTCATCTATTATTAATGAGTTAGAGGCTTTTGCGGAAATTAGACCGCTATCAACACAAGAGATCGATCTAAAAAATCGTTCAAATGTCGAGATGGTGGGAATGCTTCGTGAAGAGGAGCTCAAGTGGTACCAACGATCAAAGGCCCAATTTATTTTGGAAGGAGACTCGAATACGAGATACTTTCATAGTCTTGCAAATGGCAGACATAGAAAGAAACTCATTCACTCTCTTGTCCAAGAGGAGGGCACGATTGAAGGACACGAGCAATTAAAATCCTACATCACGAAGTATTATAAAAATTTGTTTGGGGAACCAGAGGCGGATAATTTCACGCTAGACGAAACCCAAACAGATGACATTCCGCAGGTATCCGATGAGGAAAACGCTCATCTTACAGCCCCTATTCTGTGGAGGAGGTTAAGAAAGCGGTATTCCAAATGGAACACAACAAAGCACCGGGTCCGGATGGTTTCCCTGCGGAGTTTTATCAAACTTTCTGGGATGTAATCCAATCGGACTTGATCGAGATGTTTCATGCTTTGCATGCTGGACAACTCGAATTATTTCGTCTAAATTTCGGTGAGATAATTTTGTTGCCTAAGGTTAATGGAGCAGAAAGGATCCAACAATATAGACCTATCTGTCTTCTGAACGTTAGCTTCAAAATTTTCACGAAAACCGCTACTATTAGACTAAATTCGGTGGCTGATCATGTTGTGAGCCCTTCTCAAACTGCTTTTATGCAAGGTCGCAATATACTTGACGGTGTTGTGATCCTTCATGAAACAGTACATGAGTTACATCGGAAAAAGCTTAATGGAGTCATTCTTAAAATTGACTTTGAAAAGGCTTACGATAAAGTCAAATGGTCTTTCTTACAACAAACACTCAGAATGAAAGGATTTTCAGATGAGTGGCGGGCAATGATACATAATTTCGTTTCCGGAGGAAGTGTTGCCATCAAAGTGAATGACGATGTTGGTAGATATTTCCAAACGAAAAAGGGATTACGTCAAGGCGATCCATTATCACCTATATTATTTAATATAGTTGCTGATATGCTAGCCATAATCATTGAACGTGCGAAATTGGATGGGCAAATTATTGGAGTGGTTCCGCATCTAGTGGATGGCGGATTATCCATTCTCCAATATGCTGACGATACAATTCTTTTTATGGAACATGACATGAAGAAGGCTAGAAACCTGAAATTAATATTATCAGCGTTTGAGCAACTTTCCGGTCTAAAAATCAATTTCCATAAAAGTGAATTGTTTTGTTTCGGCGATGCTCATGACGAGGCTGCCCAATATGCTGAGTTATTCGGCTGTGGGCTTGGCCAGTTTCCAATTAACTATCTTGGCATTCCAATCCACTTTAAGAGGCTAACGATAGCTCAATGGAAACATGTTGAGGAAAGACTACAAAAACGACTGAGTAGTTGGAAAGGAAAATTGTTATCCCTAGGTGGTAGGTTGGTGCTCATCAATTCAATACTTACTAATATGGTACTGTATATGATCTCCTTCTTCCAGTTACCAAAGGGAGTCTTGTATCGATTGGACTACTTTCGATCTAGATTCTTTTGGCAAGGGGATAGTGAAAAAAAGAAGTATCGGCTGGTAAAATGGGATGTAGTATGCCGCCCTAAGGACCATGGCGGTCTAGGGATTCATGATCTTGCGATCAAGAATAGAGCCCTCCTTGGAAAGTGGTTGTTCAAGCTTCTGGCCGAGGATGGGGTGTGGCAAACTCTCCTTAGGAGGAAATATATTGGCTCGAGTGCTTTATCACAGGTTTCTTGGAAACCGGGTGATTCACATTTTTGGGCTGGCCTAATGGCGACGAAGAAATTCTTCTTCCCATATGGTTCTTTCTCCATTAAGGATGGATCTGAGATAAGGTTCTGGGAGGATAAATGGTTGGGTAATACCGCTCTCCGTGAACAATATCCAGCATTATACGCTATAGTCCAAGGACGTCATAAGAGTGATACGCTTGCTCAAGTGTTGGTAGACCATATTCCAACTGTGACGTTCCGAAGAGATCTTGTTGGTCCTAGATTGGTCGCTTGGCACGAGTTGCTTCAGCGTCTAGCTACTGTCAATTTGACACAAGGGACTGATGAATTTCGGTGGAATTTACACAATAGTGGTAAATTCACAGTGGACTCAATGTATACAGCTCTCATCCAACCAAATGTGCCGGTTGATAATAATAAGAAAATCTGGAAGATGAAGATTCCACTGAAAAACAAAGTTTTTGCGTGGTATCTTCGTCGAGGGGTTATTCTTACTAAAGACAACCTTGCAAAACGCAATTGGCATGGAAGTAAACAGTGTGTCTTCTGTCATAAAGACGAGACGATCAAACACTTATTCTTCGAGTGCAAGTTTGCTAGTTCTATATGGTCCATTATCCAGATAGGTTCTACTATTTATCCACCCAAAAGCATTGCTAATATTTTTGGCAACTGGCTGAATGGGGTGGATAATAGGTTAAAACAACTTATTAGGATAGGAGCGCTTGCCGTAATATGGTCGCTGTGGCTATGTAGAAATGACAAGGTTTTTAATGATAAAAATTGTTCTCTTCTGCAGGTTATCTACAGGACTACTGCTACTCTCCGTTCGTGGTCTCAATTGCAACGTGTGGTGCATCGAGACCTGTTTATGGAGGTGTGTACCAGACTGGAGGATACGGCGAGAGACTTTTTATCCCAACATGGATGGCAGCATAATTTGCGGATTGGCCCTCCACCCCCTCCACCCCCCTAGGCGATCTTACAGTTTATCATTTTGATATGTATTTCGCCATTTTTATTTGTTTCGAACTTCAGACCTTTTTCGGCTGTGTGCATCCTGATTATGCAGAGGCTGGGTGTAATACTTATACTTTTAAGTAATAAATCTCCCTTTATCTAAAAAAAAAAAACGAATAATGCATGTGCCCATTCAACGTAGCCTTTAAATACGATTAGCATGGTAGGGCCTAAATTTTGTTGTAAATGCACCCCGCGAAACCAAATTGCAAATTCCCAGCGGAATCAGCCTTGTTTGCCTAGGGCGACCGAAAAACACCCAGCAAAAACATACACTCTAGTCTCTAGACAACTATGGGCGCACGACACTAGACAAAAAAAACACACTTCAGCATAGGAAAAATTATGCCGAGATGATGCACTTGCCACGGATTGTAAGACCTCTAAAAACCTTCTTCTTAATGAATGAAAACGGCAAACCCTTTGCCTTGGTTCAAAAAATGATGACGCCGAGTGTTTTTTTTTTTTTGAGGTTTAAGACGCCGAGTGTTGCACTCGCCAAAGCTGAGGTGCTCGCGACAAAGCAATGCAGCGTGTCAGATAGAATCGCCACTCATGGCGTGGAGGATATGCCACATCAGTAAACAAAAGTGTTTGGGATTGTGCCGACTGCCTCGCGCACACGGCGAGGAACCCAAATCCGGTAGTCACTACAGGTAGGACTGCGTAGATGAGTTGTTTCTTTCATAGCCGACTTGACAGATGAACAGTTGTGATGTTTTCATCCGATTTTTCGCTAAACTAGGCAACTTTTTCTGTTAATAAATGAAAACAATATGTATTATGTGTCAACTTGGAAAATTTGACTAGTTCTTCTGATGGAAACAACTTTTTGATTCCTATACCAGTGGTGTTGTTTCCATGATTCCATCCATCCTTGCAAAACAGCTGCATGATGAGGACCAACCGCCATATGTGTGTTACTAATAATCTATCAAACATATTCAAACCACTCGACTGACTGTGTTGATGAAGTATACAATGAATCCTCTTGAGTTGACGAAGGACCTTCTTTTCTAGGGTAGTTGACTAAGGACTTGTTCCAATGAAAGTAACAATTAATTAACATGTGCATTTTCGAACTGATAACGTACCTGTCTCCGCCAGCCCCTTCAAGTTGCACCATGACGAGTGAAAATTAATACTATATTTATGGATATTTTTAGGTTCTAGCTCGATCACCCACCAGCAGATTAAAATCAGGCCCCAAGGTCGTTGTTCCTAGCTCAAACATATATGTGTTTGATAGATGGAGAGGCAACACGCTAGTTCTATGCAAGTATTCACGATTATCCTCGATCAAGCCTATATTTTCAATGTTGTTCTTCTTCATTCTCGTTCTGCAATTACTACTAGATACCCTGTTATAGCCGAGGGTCAAACTAGCGTCAGTTATTTTTGTTTACCGTCAGATACCCTTATAACCGACGATTCACCGTCGGGTATCCCATGTCGGCTTTGGTTGGTCGGCCATTACACCAGTAGCTAACAGTATCGTCGGTTAACATATTTACCCAAAGTAAAATACTGAGGGGGAGCCGTTCAGACATGTTTTTGTCAGTAGACAACTCACAGTACCTTGACAACTCTTATAGCCGACGGTTCCCTGTCACCTATTTATTTTACGATGAGTATGGTTTCCCGTCAATTATGTCGGTAGTTCAGGGCACAATTAACCGACTGTTAGAAGCGCTCGTCAGAATATGGTGTGCCCGAGATGATATCCATTGTCAGGCATTAGGCACCACAGAGGAATTGCTTGCACGAAAGGTATTTATAGCAGGTACATATTACTCGGGACAACAATATTTCAGAAAAACATCTCATAATTACGAAACCAAACATGACCAGTAAACATTGGTTATTGAAAAAAAAATAGAAATGGGGATGACCCCGGCCTCTGCATCAGAATAATGCACACATCCTTATTTATATAAATAATAAAAGTGGCAACAGAATACATCTAGCGTAACCAAGATAAAATATTGGCTATTTTTGGTGTATTATTTCAAAGTTTATCAATCATTACAGAATTGTTTGATTGCAAAAGAACCTAGTAACCAAGATATGATGGTCCAAACATTTTGCATCAGCTAAATTGTCCAAAAAATTTAGAACTTCGCTTGTTTTCATCACGCCCATCTTCATCATAATGTTCATCGTCCTAGCCACAACCATAGAAATTCATCATCGTCGTCCTCACCATATTGAGGCCTACATGTTCGTGCCAACTTCCGAGGTAATATTGCCCACGCCTCTCAATACTTTGGCTCGGTGGCGCCAAACTAAAATATATAGATCATCGGTTTTTTCAGTTACTCTTGTGCAAATGTCCGTGGGATGTTCTCCCCGTGTTGTAACAACGAAACCAAAAGCTGTTGACACTCAGACAATTCGTTACATGTAGCGTTGGCCCCTCGGTGCGGTCTATACCTTTGGCCATGGCAACCCATAGGCAAGAGTTGCAATAGGACCGTCGTTTATTCAGTTTCACCATCTGCAATCGTATGCATAATCAAGAGTTATGACTGTCAAACTAATTAGATAAGTGATATAAGTAATCCACCATGTTCGTGTCCTGCATACCACAAGTTGTGGCGAAGGATGACAAAAATTAGGAATATTTGATCATGCCACACTTTTCCTCTAAAATTTGATTATTTGTATGTGACCACCACATGTCAGTGACACACGGTGTGACAAATAATCAAATTGCAAAATAAAGTGTGACAAATCGTCAAAAACACAAAAAGTTAAGGTCGGGCGAAATCTAAAGCAACAAATAGTTGATGCAAAAAATCAAAACTAATTGGACACATATTTACATGATGTAAGCGTAATCATACAATAGTGAAAAATAATAAGATATTAAATAGAACCAGAGTTAGAAACATAACGTTAATGTAGGTCAAGATGTCTCCAGCAGCTGTGTGTGGGTATGTCCTCATCTTTCCAACGTACGGCGTGTGACTGCATACAAGTGGAGGCAGTCGGCCCAACAGCCAAGCAGAGCATGCTCTTTTTAAATCCAAATGTCTAGTAGGTATATTAACATCTTGATGCAAATGCAAAATCCAAGTGGAGATAGGTTATCGTGAAGCACCAGTTGTAGGCTGACAGACAGTCAGCAAAAAACAAACTGAAAATACACTTGCTACATGATTGCGAAGTTTCTACTGACGGTTCTATCGACAGAAGAGTTGACGAAGGACTCGGTCCTGCTGGAAGAAAGGACTTGTGCATTTACAAGTTGTCGGAAAAGTCTGCATTCCGCATATAGTTTTGCGACTTGCAAATTTGCATTGATAAGGTTGACCAAGCCATTCAATTGTTATTCTTCTTATTCATCTGTATTGTTCAGTTATTTGACTAGACTGTAAGATACTGAATCAGCGTGTCCGCCTCCACGGCCACCTCATCAGCTAATAGGACATGAAGAAAATGACAGAAACAGAGTTTGATTTGGTAGAAACTGCAGCATTCAGTGGCAGCTCAAAAAGTAGGAACTGCAGATATATAGTGTTTCTAGCAGAGCTTAGTATTAAGCCCAGTAACACCATAACTCTGCCACCTTCGACGTTTCTGGTGGATCTTCATGGACCAAAACAAGCAGAATGAACACATGAGCGGCTTGGTCAATCAGTGTGGCACACACAAATGAAAGGGTCGGGAAATTGCTCAACACGATTTGGTACAGAAAATAGCCCTGCTCTTTACACTGCTTCTGCTGCTACTGTACAACACTAGCACAGCCCCAGTGCGCTACTGAAGATTAAAAGTCAAATCACACCTGCAAAAGAACTTGTTGAATGAAGAATAACCAAATAGGCATGTCTAGAGGAGGACAAAACGAGAGTGAACAAAATAAATGCCATGCGAAACTCAATTCCATGGAAGGTGTCTCAGTGCAGAGCTTCAGTTCGCCAAACTAAACGTCATTGGAGGAGAAATAAGTGGCCCCCAACAGGAGCAGATGCGGCCCGACGTGTTGCTGATTTGGAACGTTTGGCCTTGTTTCTGGAGACCAGACCAAAAAAGATAGCCAGTGAGACAGTCGACACACTATGCTCAGTGGATCCTGAGTCATAATCATACCATCAAAATAACAAGATTTGTTTCTAGCTTTTCATACAGACCCAAATAACATCATGAACACCTGTTGGAGCTAAATCACTTAGCTCCTTCCAGTAAGGTTGTGCTTCACACACTAACATATGCATATATGACAGACACATATATGTTCTATATTAGCTTGGCTTATTAGCTTGGTTACATTGGAGGGGTGTGGTACCCCTATTTATACTTATACATGACCCTTAAGTTTGTTGCCATGCGGCATAATCCAAACCCTACACCATACTTCTAGAATACTCTACAAACTCTAGATATTTCCTACTAATCCTAAATATCTTACTCTAAAACATTCTTAATTCTAGAGTTCTCCCTTCATACTCTGAATACTTCATGATTAACCTAGCTCTTTCTATCAGCCAACTACATTGACAAGATTACTCCCAACAACACTGACAGACGCTAACAATCTAGCTTTCACTGGGAAGCTCTTAATCCAAAGGCCGATAGTGCATGAGGCGTTGTCAGTGGTGAGAGAACATGGAGCGGGCGGCCAAAAGGGAGAAGGAGGAGAAGCTCGAGGAGCATCGCTTGGTGGATGAGTCCTTTGCATTGGCGCAGCTGCGTCAAGGGCAAGGCCACCATTGGGTTCGGGCTCCGGCAAGTACAATGAGGTTGTCGTCTTCTCTCCTCCTTTGAGGACGAGGACCATTGAAGAAGAATAAGAAGGACCTTTATTCTACTTCCTTCAATTTATTTCCTTTACAAAGCAAGCCACATGAGAGCCCTATCTGAAGCACCAATGACTGCAATCAGTTCCAGATCAACATAAACATATCCATATAAACTTTGACAAATAGTTCACCTTCTGGGCTACTGGACGCATTCCCGACATCGACAGCAGCACCGACTGCGACATTATCACCAGGGCCCTTTCTGAAGCACCAAAGGCAACAAAATGAACTGCAAATCAACCCTTGGCCAGCATAAACATATCCACACACAGCAAACAAGCAAGCTCCCATGGAGTCGACCCTCCCTGGCCAAACTGAAGCAACGAGTTGACCCTCTTACAAGCAAATCAAAGATAAACAAAAGAGCACCGGAGAGCCTGGCCACCGATAACAATGGAACTAAACCTTAAAGAAGCGGACCTCCATAATTTTGGTATCATTAGTGTGGTACCACTTACTTGAACAGTTCCTAAAAATGTGAAGTACAGTAAAACTTGTCTAAGTAGAAAGTTGATTTTTTACCTTTCCTTTACTTTTATTGGACGGAAATTTGAACCGTATGAATGGAACGTAAAGTTTTCATTTTGACCGCATGAATTGCGCAAGGTAGTCCACACGACTGAAAAAGGGGAATGTGCGAAACACTTGCTGATTCAGAAACTCTACAATTACAGTTAAGAATCATACAACTATACATGAATCGTTCTCACTGCAAATGTAAAAATTGCAGCACATGACATCAGCACATAATCAAATGTGGGAGCAGCCGAACTGTCTAACAATAACAGTGGCACGGAAGCTTGATTGCTGAATGTCTGGCACGTACTGTGGCTATCTTGCCAAAGAGCATGTTCAAGCAACAAACAAAAAATGCATTATCCAAAGTTGTACTGCAGGAGAAGTAATTAGCAGGAAGAATTAATGGTCACCCAATAATTTAACCATTAACAAGGATGACAGAATCTTGTAGAAAATGCAACTGATCGAACAATAGAGCATAGCCAACTGAATAAACTGCATACATGATTGTAAACTCCAAGGGATACAATGTAGCCTGAATCGGTCTGAACCGAAGTCAAATTCAACAAGGACCAAGCAGCAGAGACAGATCATCTAGCTTAAAAACCCATCATGCAGAGCAGCGCTTCAACATAAGAGTTGTGTCAAACATCAGCCAGGATAGTGAAATACCCAGTCTGATAATGAAGCATCCAGAGGGTTGCACTGCATACGATGGACACCATTAGAATTAGTTTAGCAGCCATCTAAAGGAAGCCTACTTCGACTTGATTGGAAGAGCTGTGAAACATGATGCTGACCAAACAAAATAATTTTGAGATGACCAAATGCAGCTTAAACATGTAGGAAATACGGCAAATTAGCAAACCTGAGCAAACATAATCATCTTCTTATTCTTCTTTGGTATCATCATCTCAATTTTCTGCCCAGCAAAGCTCACTTGCTCATCATAATAATGCTCATCTATGGCCTCTGTTTCCTTCACATCTCTCTGATAATTAAATCAAAGGTTTACTTAGTCCCAGTGAAGTGTCAGATAGTACAGAAAGTACAAACATGCCTGTATCAGCAGGATCGATTGGTGCGCAGAAAGAACCATCAATCGGGTGCTAGCTAATTAGCTCATTACTCTGCTCTACTCTGTTCATATGACTCTTTTCTGTGCGAGGACTTTGGAGGATGGCAGATATTTTCAGATGTTTCCGCAAGGGCGCTCTCAGTCACAGCGCACCGAGTACAGTTCTCACCCATTCTCCCCTCGTTGAAAATATATTCCTCTCCACCACTGATTCTAAGTTCATAGAGGATCTTCTCGCAAAGCTCATCATCTTCTTGTCAAACAGTGCGCCAAACAACAGGCTTAAGGCTTCCACATGATTATACCACCTCATCAGCATCACGTCAACACTTTCCTCATTGGCTTCAGGCTTCCACATGATTATACCACCTCATCAGCATCATGTCAACACTTTCCTCATTGGCTTCAGGCTTCCACATGATTATACCACCTCATCAGCATCATGTCAACACTTTCCTCATTGGCAACACAGTATCTGACAACAGTATGAATTACAGTGGATTAAAAAGGCTGAATGCATAGGAGTTAAATGTAAGCAAATAAACATGCTAGAAAACCTTTCAGATGGTGCCGAGCAACACTTGGCTAAGAAGCATTCTTCAAACAACACTGGTATTTCCTCCACCAGGGCTCTGCTGAAGGAAAGGATGACTCGACTCCATCGTCATCATTTGCTTGGTTCACCCAGGAAGTAAGTACATCGATGTCCTTATACCTTATAAACATGTTTAAAATTCAAAAACAGTAGATGGAAATTTGACAGAAAACTGTGACAATAATTGCAAAAGTATATGTAACTACGTCAATGTTTTACTAATGTAGTTTAGATTAACTGCATCATACTGCAAGCTTCATACAATATCTAGCCACATTTATATTGGAGGGAATTCACAAGGTTTTGCCATGAGTTCACAACTGAATACGCTTTATCTTTTTTATGGTTTTTGTTTTCGTCTAACACGGGCACTTATTTTTTCCACTAAATACTATTGAGCTGATGTGCAAGAAAATACAAAGCAAGAAACAAAAGTACACAATGACCGGCAGTGTCAACATTCTTTATGCACTCAAACAAAAAGAGTTTTACTCGGTAGAACAAAAAAAAGAGGCAAACAGTACCTATTGCAAATTAGTACTTAGCAATTCGGGGAATATGGAGATTAAAATGCTTATTGTTCTGCAACGAATGTGCATTACCTTAGGCTTGCGTAAGTCCTTTCGCTGCATTCCTTTCCCATGATGGAGAACCAACGTTCTTCATCAGGATAGGATGATTTTACTGTAACAGTTATGTAGCCCGTCATCATCAAGGTTGAAAGTAAATAAATAAATGAAGTAAGGCAAATAAAATTTACGGTATTGAACTTAATGCAGAAATTATACTAGTCTAGTTAATTTCTTACTGGGGCGAGCAATGAGATCACAAGGCAGAAAATAATAAACACTCAGAACTGGTATTGAATGCACAAAAAAGGGCAGCCCGGTCCAGTAGCTCCCGTTTGCGCAGGGTCCGGGGAAGGGTCCAACCACTTTGTTTTTTTTAGTACGTTAACCTTCCATGCATTACTGCAGGAGGCTGTTTCCAAGACTTGAACCCGTGACCTCATGATCACAAGGCAGCAGCTTTACCGCTGCGCCAATGCTCCCCTTCTATTGAATGCACAACTTCAGTAGAATTTTAATTTTGCCGAGAAAACTTGATTATCTTTCTTTTCATTACCAAAACAATAATAAAAAAAGGTTAGTTGATATTTGAAGGGGCAGTTGAAGCAAGGGCCACGAGTTTTACCAGTTGGTGAAATAGTGAGATATTCTAGTACGAAACAACAAAACAGAAGGCAAAATAAGTGTTCGCAACAAACAGGAGAGAACAAAGCTAACATTGATTACAACATGAAGAAAAAAGACAACAAAAAAAACCTAGAGAGGGTTATTGATAAGTTGTGAATAAGTCCAGAATAGTAAAGCGAGCTTGAAAGTGGATCAGTGGATGTACCTATTTTCAATCGACAGATGTGTGAAACTTTGCTCGATTCAGAGTTGCTATTTTCTCTGATCTCATTCAACAGTGCTGAATGGCATGCCTTAATATTGAGGTCTTCTAGTGACGAGAGCTCCCGCATGCTCAGCGGGAGAGATTTTAAGGACTCGGCCTGTGATATCTTTAGGCGCCTGAGGAATTGACGGTTCTGTATTAGCCATCTCTCGGGTAAACTTTCCATCTGTAAACCATCCCAAATTTCTAACTCTGTGGTACGACGAAGTCTCTTGAGTGGCTCGACAAGCAGCAAGGATGGGAGATCCACCACAAGTCGGTATATCTGCACCAGATGATCATTCTCGCCACCAGATGATGCATGTGGAGTCAGGGAGGACCCAACCTCCACAAGTTTACTGCAGCCGCTGATCTGTAAGCAAGCGAGGGATGGAAGGGAACCGAGACCTCCCAAGGACAAGAGATTCTCGCATCCATATATCACCACATGCTGTAGCGAGTTGAAACTCATGAACACATCTGCTGAGGCGAGTGATACAAGGCCGGAGCAGCCACCTAGGCTAAGATATTTGAGATAAGTGAGCTCTCCTCTGACAGTTTCCATCGTGCTAAACTTTGGACAGAACCTGATGTCAATTACGGTAAGTCTATTCATTCCTTCAAATGCTATGGACCCAAACTCCAGATTGTCACACCCTGTGATCCGTAAGTACTGGAGAGCTCCCATGTGCATTTTCTGCTCCAAAAGACTCCCTTCCAGCAATGTTAAAGAATTACATTTCCAGACGTCAATCTTCATTAACTGTGATGGCTTAGTCTCACTGCTCTCACTGTCAATCATAGGAAGTTTGGTCAGTCCAACAGCTGATACACTCAATAGCACCAAGCTTGGAGGTAGAACAGGTAGTTCTCTTAACCTTGGACAACCAAGCACTTGTAGAGTTTCCAGCCTTGGAGGTAGGAAGAACTCCATGGAGGTATCACTCGACAAATTACCAATCTGTTGTAGCTTACTAAGTCCTCTAATCTCAATATGTCTGAGCCACACTAGCTTCCCAAGAGAGGGGAGACGTTCCCAGTTTAAGCAACGATCCAACCTAAGTGTCACCAGGTTTTTGATAGTGAGATCCTCAATCCAAAATGGAAGTTTGATGCCAGTGTAACCTGAAATTTCCAATTCCCTAACATTACAATGTGGCTCAAGGTGGTCAAAAACTAACTCATCAGTACTGTTTGAATTGGCAGAAGAAGACCAACTGAGAGACAAAGAATTGAGAGAAATAATTTCCTTCAACTTGACATCCTTAGCTTCTTCAGGATTCCTGACTTTCTCAAGCCCACTTACTTGTAGCGTGCGGAGAGTTCTTAAGCTCTTGACTGCACTTAATTTGTTGCCCATGCTTTCTTCTACCCGGTAGTTATTCAACTCCTGAAGATGAGTGAGTCTGACAACAGAGAATTCACCAAATCCACGTTGGTTTTGAGGAAAAGACATATTAGAAGATCCATATGATACATATTGCAAGCGATCAAGAATTCCCAAATATCTCACTTGTAAGACTTGTTTGGTTTCATTCTGCCGAATAACGCCATTGCAGTAAAAAAGCATCAAGTGATACAGTCTAACAACCCCGCATATCCCCTCCGGTGATATCCTGCGTAGCCTGATATAGCGAAGGTGTTTCAACTGACCACATTTGACAGTGAGGTGCATGTCATACAGTCTTGAACAGAAGAGACGCAAAAACTTCGAGCTTTCAATAACTCTTTCAAGTGCACAAACTACATCCTTTTCAATCGGAATGCTAATAGTAGGAAAATACTTAGAATTACTATCATTAATGATAATACTACGCAGATACTTAAAATTAGAGATTTTCCTGACCTCCTCAACCGAAAAACTGTGAATATTAGCAATGCACATGTGTCTGACCGTATGGTTATGATCTTCGAACATGGCAGGATGAGTAATTCTTGCACATTCACCAGAGGACACATTTCTTGCTAAATCATGCATCAAGTCATGCATTACATAGTATTCTTGTTTTGTTCCCTTAAAACGATCTACTACGAATTTCAGATCAAAAAAAGACTTTTTCCATAGCTGAACCAAAATTCGTTCTCCGATATCCTCAAAAGATTGTGAGTGGCTTCCATGCTGCAAGATCAATCCTGAACCCATCCACATTTGGATCAACTCTTTCTTTTCAAACTCACAGTCCTGTGGAAATATGCAACAGTATCGGAAACAGATCTGAAGCTCGGTTGGTAGGCTGTAGTAGCTTAATCTGAGAACCCTCATGATACCTTCTTCAGTCCCACTAAAATGTTCTAACCCTTCATGCAAGAACCTGTTCCAATACTCAATCGTCATATTACCTCGCAAATGCCCAGCAGTAACCTTTGTTACCAAGGGGCATCCTCCTAGTTTCCTTGCAATTTGTTCCCCAACTAGTTTGAAACGTCCATAATCTTGTGGATCCAGCCCAGAAGAGACATGATGATTGAATAGCTCAATGTTTTTATCTATTTCTAGTTCTTGTAGTGTCAAGCACTGACCTCTTTCAACTCCCATCGCAACTGTCGCCATGTCTGCGACTGATTGCAATCTGGTTGTCAAAACAATTTTGCTTCCGGTGTTCACATTCCTGAGCGGAGCAAATAGTTTAGCCCATTCAGCTTCTTTCTTATCTTCCCACACATCATCCAAAACTAGCAGAAAATTCTTAGTCTTGAGCTTCTCTTTGAGAAGTTTTTGCAATGGCTCCAACTGATCAGAACTTGGTTTTTCCCCTGTAAGAGACTCCAGAATTTTGCTTGTTACCGATGTTGCGTCAAAGTTAGTAGACACGGTGACCCAGATCACCTCAAAGTTGGTCCGCACTGCATCTTCTTTGCATATGCTCTGAGCCAAAGTAGTCTTCCCCATGCCACCATGACCGACCACTGAAATAATAGGTACCCTACTGGTTCCTGTTACAGCATCAGCTGAATCAACTGATGTCTTGGTTATCCATCCAATGATCTTCTCCTTCTCCTTCTCTCGCCCAACGAATTTGGGTGCACTCAATTCAGAGCTTGTCTGGTGATCATTGTTTACTAGCTGCTGGCTTGTGGAAGCAGATCCTCTGAGCCGATCCGCGATCGCGACGATACTGGGTACATCTGCAGCAGATCTGTCCAAATCTTGCACCGCTTTTCTGAGTCTCTTGAGGGTGCCCCGGTGAGCAAAGTTCTTCTGGGTCTTGCCCACAATACCAACATTCTTAACAGATCTGGTGACTCTGTGCCTCATCTTAGCAAGAGGAGAGCCCCAGTCACTGACCTTCCGTTCCTCGGCCTTCTCTTCTAGCTCGTAGTACTCGAGCTCGTCGACGGCGTTCTCAGCGTCCTCGACCGCGTCCCTGAGCTGCCACAGCCACACGTCCAGGGCACGGCTCTGCTCCCTGATGAGGTCTTGGTGGACGGCATCGAACACGGTCTCGATCTTTGGCAGGGCCAGCTCGAGCCGCCTCTTGAGCTCCTCCATGCCTTGGGATCTGCGGTACTTGTCGAGGTAGCTGAAGGCCTTTCCGAGCAAGAAGGAGATGGCAGGAATCACCACCGCCTTCCCGGCAATTGCAACGGGGGTAGCCATCTGATCTGCCTGCGCCAGAGAAGACGGAGATGCCGGCAATCTCTCTCCTGAGTGTACGCGTGATGGGATGGAGGAGGAAGGGCGGCCGCGGAGTCGGTCGCCGGCGACGCGTGCTCAGGCAGAGTGGAGTAAGATAGAAGGGGATCTCACTAGGCCGTCGCCGTTGACTTTTTGCGGCATCTTTCTTCCACGTGCTCCTAAGTGACGTACTGACCCTTTCCTCGGGGCACATACTTTACAAAAGACCTCTTCTATTTCAAAAGTATTTTAATTTTAAATTTTGGGAGAAACTAAATACTACTCCACCTCCCATAGTTTTGAACTAATCCCACACAGTATTTATGTCTTGGATCGCTTGGTTTATATCCTCCAATATAGGTTTATTTTTAATCCGCGAAGCCGTCGTCTCGTTTTCAGCCATCAGCGCTTTTCCCCAACGTCATCGTTGTCGTTGCCAAATGGAGCTTATGGAGGAGAGTAAAGCCATGAAATTCCAATTGTGAGGAGGAGGAGGAGGAGGAGGAGGAGAAGAAGAAGAAGAGCTAGTGATGTGAATGAAAAATGAAAAATAAGGTTGCTACTTTGTAGGGTAGCTCCGCGATTCGTGCAAACAAAGTGGGAAAGCCCACGATCTTGGCCATGCATCAAGGAACACTCGTGGTGATTTCCTGTCGTGGCAATGGCACGGTACACTGCTTCGATGCGACGCCTCGGTTTTCAACCATGGGAAAAGGTAATCATGCTATCTTTTCTTCTCTTGTTACGATAAACTGACTTAAGGCGAGACGAACACGCCACATTCGGATTGAGCCTTGGCCAAACTGACAAAACATGGCAGAGAGATTCCTCTGACACCGTCTTATCCATGTTTCTATCAAGGGCAGCGTTTATTCAGATTACATTAATCCAGATAACTTTATGTCTATTTTCAGAAATATTCAAGTTGTTCAACCGCCAAATCAAGACTGGGAGAATAAGATGGAACTACTTCAAACTCAAAGTAGTAGACACTCGTTGGAGAATTTAAAAAAATTGTTGTCTAATGTCGGGGATATACCGACTCGGGCTATCCTCGGCACCGAGTAATCCGGCTAACCAGAGTGACCCACATGTGGCAAAGTATAAAGGAAAGTCCAAAACAGAGGCCCATGCGCCAGAAGATAAGACAATGCCCTTAGCCGAATTAGTGTAGAACTATGTGTCCTTACCGTACATGGCACTGCTTATAATCCCATAGGCCTGGCGTGTACATAAGTCAGTGATGCATGTAAAATGTATACATGAACTTTGCACTATATTACTTTTTATTCTATCATATTTACATCATATATGGGTTATATTTATGTTTTATATTGATTTATGGGAATAATTCACAGTTTCCCTACTTTTCTGGAATTAACCCTGCACAGCAAAAGCCCTAATTTCCTACATTTTGATGTTTCAGCGATTCAAACGACGTCCAAATGACCTAATATTTTAGGGGATCATTTTTGGAAGAAAGGAAACGTACAAGCCAAGGATCGTCAAAAGTGGAAGTCCGGGGAGGAAACGAGGGGGGCCCACGCGGCCCATGTGGGGGTCCCTTTTCCCCCTCGAGGCTCCGATGTCGCGATCTTCGTCTCTGTGTCTTCGTCTTGACCTAAAAACGACTATAAAAATAGTCTCCTGACGGCTTTCGGAAGAGAGCGCCACAGAAACACAGAAAACACGAAACAGAGACCTGAAGCTGCAGATTGGAGGGGGGAACTCCGTCGGGGCGCTGCCGGCATGGTCTCCATCTTCTCCAACTACTCCACCATCGTCACCATGATGAAGAGAGAGTAGTACACCCCTGCACTATGGGTTTGTGGAAGTAGCTTATGTATGTCTTCTCTCTTGATCTTCGTTGTTTTAGCGCCGTATGAGCTGCCTTACATGATTACGGTCACCGTTGTATTACCCTTTATGGTGGATCCTTTTATGAGTTAATATATGAGATTGCAATTGTTTTAAGTTTCGGTTATAAGATTAGATGCACGTAAAACCTAAACCTAGGTAAGGAGAGTTGATTGGATTGGCTCAACGTACATAGTACGGGCCGGATCACATTATATATATAGGCAAGAGGTGGATTACATAGTTACAAAGTACAGGGACATAATTAGAATATGTACAGCTAATTATGTCTAACACCCTCCCTCAATCTTAGCCGTATCAAGAAGGTTGAGATTGCGCCGGCAGGCCATGAAGAGAGGCAATGACAACGGTTTGGTGAAGATGTCCACAATTTGATCCTTTGAGGAGATGAACTTGATTTGTAGAAGCTTCTGTGCAACTCGCTCTCGCACAAAATGATAGTCAATCTCAATATGCTTTGTCAGGGCATGGAAGACAGGATTAGAAGATAGATATGTCACGCCAATCTTGTCACACCATAAAACAGGTGGACGATCCTGTGATATTGTGTTTCTCCGTTTCGGCAAAAAAGACCAGGATTCAAGTTTTCTAAACCACAGTTTTTATTAGTCCTGAACGCTGTATTCCATACTTTGATATTTTAGAAAACTGAAGTATTCTCACAATACTTCAAAAATACGGTGCTCCCAAAAGGATTCTAAAACTACTTTTCTTCCGGACCATTTAATCACCGAGACTTTGTTATTGGTTTGTCAATTCTCCTTGGAATACAACCCGGCAGCTTTGAAGTTATTATGTTAGTCTTACACCATATGAACAGTATTCGCCCTTTGGTCTCATGATTGGATGCAATTATGGTTATTCTAAAATATGCCGAGACTACATTGCACAAGTTGTGAAATATATTTTGCACAATTTTTTCTACCGATTTTTTTATCGTTGAAACTACTATAGTGATGGCTGTTTTTTTAGACTATTTAATTGGTGAGATTTTGTTGTTCATTTTGAAATTAACACTTCAACTGTCCTTCGAATGTAACACCGGCCCTTTAGACACTCAAGAGCTAGCGTGTTCTTGCACCTCTAAAACTAGCGTCATCTGCCCCCTAAGAAAGATGCCTGCCAACTCATGGATAATCAAGAATTGCTTCTTCACGTCAGGATTGGGTCCAAAATTGCACAAGTAGTTTTTGTAGACAGAACAGGTCTTTTGTAAACTCTAGAAGTGTTGATGAAATATTCCCTAAATGCTTCGTCAAACATGTATTTTCAATTTTTCTTATGTAGAGTAATAGTCACATCAAAGTTACAAATGAACGTATTTTTAGTTTATTTTGTATAGTGTAACTGCACCAAAGGTGTTGTTATTTTAGATTGCAACTGCACCAAAGTTGAGAGAACTATAAGTACACATTTCTTTGTACTGTAATATATGTTTTGAATTGTGACTTAGACTGCATAATTAGTGCCAACCACAGCTGGTCAAATCTTACATCGTGTCGAATGTAGAATTAGTTGAGAACTGTACGTCTGTACATATAGATCTCAGGAGAAATAATGTATATGAAGTTTTATAGGAGTTCTAACAAGCTATTAACATTTGATAAGGTCAGTCTAGAAGTTCTAATTCCGTCAAAGAAAATATTTGATCACAAGTTATAACCACTCCTGCCTAGTACGAGTAGAAGAAGCAATTAGCACAACCAGATAAGATATTACACAACGAAAGTATGATTTTTTATTTACAGTTAACTTTTTTGCAGATGCGACACAAGGTATGCTAGTACTATGTAGAAATTTAAAAAAAAGATCATTAACATTGAGTGTAATGTTTGAACAAAGAAATAAAACAACTCAATTCATATTTCTTACAATAGATTTGTTTTAACATATATCAATTTGAAATTCCGCGGCAACGCGCCGGGTGTTATCTAGTTATACAAACAAGAGTTCGTTTTGTTTGTTGGTACATTTCTCGTATATACGAACGAAATTTTATGGCATGGTAGATGCAAATGCATATTGTGCTAATGCTCTGTAGTAATTGTAGAATGTCATTTAACATTGGAGTATTAGACTATTCATTAGCTAGACGCGGCATGATTAAGTGTTTATTACTGAATAATTAGCTGCGTCTTTCGGGTCAAAAGAGCTAGCTTGTCCTTAGCAACGCGCGTTTGAACAGATCTTAGCTAAATGAACTATTGATTAAGTCAGTTGGACCAACTTGGTGGAAGGTCGTGAGTTTACAGAGAATATTATGTCGTAGCTAGCTATCAACATTGTAAGAACATGATGGCACGTACGCAAGTGGATAAATTAAATGTTTTATTAGTTACTTGACGAAAGTACGTAATTAATGGTTGAACTGCGGCCGGTGAGTGCAAGTATGCTAGCTATAAGCCTGAGAGTTGCATTCATTCATAGCACACTGCTTTCACCTTTCGCGTCCACAAGAACACACCCAAAATTAACACAATCATGGAGATGGAGTCGGCTCTCGTGAGCGCGGCGACGGGGGCCCTGAAACCCGTCATGGAGAAGCTGGCCGCTCTTATGGGAGATGAGTACACATGTCTCAAGGAGGTGCGTCACGAGATCAGGTTCCTCACGGACGAGCTCGCCGCCATGCATGTGTTTCTCCTCAAAACGTCGGAGGAGGAGGAACCTGATGCACAAGATAAGGTGTGGATGACGGCGGTGCGGGAGCTCTCCTACGACATGGAGGACTCTATCGATGACTTCATGCAAAGTGTCGATGGTAAAGATGCAAAACCAGATGGCTTCATAGAGAAGATCAAGCACTCAATGATGAATTTTGGGAAGATGAAAACACATCGTCGGATTGGAGACGAGCTGATCCAAGACCTAAAGAGACAGATCATCGAGGTGGGCGACATGAATGAAATGTACAAGGTCGTCGGCAACGTGAATGAGATTTACACAGGTGGTGTGGCTATCTCTAGTACCAGTAATGCAACTATTGATCCTAGAGCACTTGCTATCTTTGAGCATGCCTCTAAACTCATCCGAATTGATGAATCCAAGGCTGAGCTCATCAAAATGTTGCGTGAAGATGGCAGATGTGGCACAATGCCAGAGCAACCGAAGATAGTCTCGATTGTTGGACCTAGAGGAATGGATAAAACAATTCTTGCAAAGCAAGTATATCAAGAGCTGAATTCGCAATTTCCTTGTCAGGCTTTCTTATCTGTTTCTCACAATCCAAATATGATGAATATCATGAGCACTCTTTATACTGATGTTAGCAAGCAATATTATGCTGACACTGAAGCAAGCAGCATACAACACCTCGTCAGCAAGATCAACGACCACCTAGTAGGCAGAAGGTACTATTTTAACATGGATGCACATACAAACAAGTTTATATTTACTCAGTAATGTCATTTTAACACTTCTGTTATATTTTATTTACCCTTTGTACATTCTCAATTAGAACAAGTTTCTATTTCTTCTTCATTTTTGTATGTACTATTATTTATGCTAAGCCATGTTAATATAACTTATTTTTTCCATATGTAGGTACTTTATCGTGGTTGATGATATATGGAAAGTGGAAACATGGGATATTATAAAGTGTATATTCCCAAAGAATAGTCGGGGCAGTATAATAATTACCACTACACATATGACTGATGTCGCTGATTCATGTCGTTCTTCGTTCAATGGCCATATATATAATATGAGGCTTCTCGACATGGTACAATCCAGACAATTATTTAACAGAAGGTTATTTAACTCAGAAGAACATTGCCCTTCGTACCTTGAAGATTCTTCCAACCAAATCTTGAAAATATGTGATGGCTTACCTTTGGCGATCATTATTATATCTGGTTTGTTGGCTAGCAAAGAAAGAACAATGGGTACATGGAATCAAGTGAAAGATTCAATTTGTCGTGCACTTGAAAGAAATCACAGTGTTGAAAGTATGATGAATATATTGTCACTCACTTATTTTGATCTCCCTGCTCATCTAAAATCTTGTTTCTTGTACCTGGGTATATTTCCAGATGATACCATTATCGAGAAGGAATGCTTGATAATGAGATGGGTTGCTGAAGGATTCATATACAGAGAAGACACATATACAGTACATGAGTTGGGAGAGATGTGTTTTAATGATCTCGTTAATAGGAGTTTGGTCCAACCTGTCAATGAGAAGTACCATGAACCGAATTCTTGCAGAGTTCATGCTACAATTCGAGATTTCATCATATCAAAGTCCACCGAAGAGAACTTTATTACTTTGGTTGGGGTTCCCTCTGTACCAATTAATGTCAAAAGGAAAGTCCGTCGGCTCTCTCTCCAAGTTGGTACACGGGGAAATTCGATCCTGCCAACAAGAGACCTGGTGTTCACATGCTCGATCACTCAGCGTTTTTGAAAATATAGGTGAAATCCCTATATTGGACAGGTTCAAATATTTGCGCATTGTGGACTTTGGAGGTTATCGTTCATCAAGAAAATACAAATTGAAAAATCATCATATTCAAAATATAGAGAGGTTGCTTCATCTAAAGTACCTGAACCTGAGCGGAACAGGAATTACTGAGCTGCCACAACATATAGGGTGTTTACAGTTTCTGGAGACAATGGATCTAAGACGCACCATGGTACGTGTACTTCCAGCAAGTATAGTAAATCTGGGGAAATTGGTGAATCTCTTTATTGATCGGAAAGTTCCATTTCCTGATGGAATTGTGAAGCTGCAGTCACTTGAGGTGTTGCAACAAGTCTGCGTCTTCAGACAGACATTTAAATGTCTGCAAGAACTTGGACAGCTTATGAATCTCAGGAAGATTTGTATTGATTTTGAAGAAGACAGGCCTGTGAATTTCGGGATGATGTGTTTTTATTTTGAAGAAGATATTCCATATGGAGATAGAGTCGATGCTACTGAATGGGAAGAACCTATTGCTTCTTGTTTTCGTGGCCTTGTTTCTCTGAAGAACCTTCATTCTCTGAAAATTATGGGTGGGGGCAGATTCTTACCGTTGGGAATTCTGAGCCCTGTTCCGCTTAGCCTCCGTAAACTTCTCTTATTCTTGCAAGATCATCCGATCTCGAAGGTTCCGGAATGGATGTCCTCACTCGTCAACCTCCGAGAGCTACGCATTGATGTGGAGGGAATCACAATCAATGATCTTTGTATTCTTGGAAGCTTACCCTCTCTGCTCTACCTGGAACTAGCAGAGAGACACTATAATTCTGAAGATACAATTCTGACAATTAGTTGTGAAGTTGGCTTCCCTTGCTTGACGAAGTTCGAGTATCACACACGAAGTCGAGGAATGGATCTGAAGTTTGCAGCAGGTTCCATGCCCAAGCTAGAAATGCTCGTGTTTTCTACGGACAGGCCATATATATTTGACAGAGACACATTTGGTTTTGATTTCGGGATACAAAATCTCCCCAGCCTCCTTAATCTCGAATATAGAGTTAGTGGCGACAAAAGATTTTTTGAGGCCGCTGTGAAGAGTGCAGCCAGCACACATCCCAACCTCCTCACGGTAAACTTTCAGAAAATCCATCTGTGATGCATGTTGGGTGCTTACCATCTACGATCAATCAGGTACTACAAGTGAACCTTGCGGCTGTGTGCATCTTTGTTATACAGAGGCCGGGTGTAATGCTTAAAACTCTTTAAGTAATAAAACTCCCTTTATCAAAAAAAAAAAAAAAAAAAAGTACTACAAGTTCTCTTGCACCCAACAGGACCCTGGTGATTCAAAACATTATACATGATCTATCTTAACTTGTCCCTGCTATGTCCAAGACAAGCTTTGTGAGGAACGGAACCTGGTGCGGCGGCAAGTCTCTCTTGCAAATTTTCCTGTGTCGGTCAATTTGACACTGTACTTAAAGTGTAATCTGGAGCCTTGCCTCTGAGACCATTTCTCGGTGAAAACTCAGGTGGGAAATGTGTCTTCCCTACCATTTGCAAAGAAAAAAAAAGAAATAATAGAGTTGCTGGTGGTCCTAGTCCAGCTGGTGTTTAAGCTTTTCTTAGCGTGACGAACTTATAGCTTTAAATTATTACAAGTTTTATAGTGATTGGTATTTTTAATAACCACTCATCCACCCAGATCTAACGGTGTTAAAATATATAGACGGTACTCAATGGTACCGCGGGTACCGAAAATTATGTGGGACCGGTACTAAAATTGTGTGGCCTTGGTACCGAAATTATGTGGGACCGGAATCAAAATTATGTGTGACTAACCGTTTTTAATTTTTTTAAAGGGTAAATTGGCATTTGCTTACTAACCGCCGGCGTTTTCCACTACTCGCTCCTCCGCCTCCCATCCAGCACAACGCCGGCCACGTCGGCGGCCTCCACCTCCCCTCCAAACTCCAGCAGTAGGAGCCGGGCACAGGTGCGGGCGCCATTGCCAACCTCCTCCACCTCCCTCAAACAGGAGCTGGACGAGTCTCGGCCGATCGATCAATTGATCGAACCTGCACACCTGCCTGCTGCCGCATCTCTCTCACCATCTCGCTGCCAGGGCACTAGGGCGCTTGATATTGCCGCCCGCCGCTGTTCTCCTAGCAATTTCCGGGCATACGGCCGAAAGTCAGCGTCGGTTGCGCTCCGGGAGGCCCGACGTATTTGTCAAGTTTCTACCACCGTCCCCTCCATCTAATCACTTTGTCCTGTTTACGTAAGTTGGATGTATTCCTGTGATCACTGTTCAGCTTCGTGCTACAATGGATGAGTTACTGAAGTTCAAGATGCTGAGAAAAATAGTCGTGGTTCGTCCTGCAGCAAGCGAACCTTGTCAAATTGTGAGCTACTTAGTAGCTGCTGACTGCTGTCAGCTTGAGATTTAGTGTGAACGTGCAGTACTCGAGATAGAAAAGAAGTGTCATCGTTTATTGCTTCTTCACCATAGACGGTTGTATAGATCAGGCATTACAACACACCAAAGTAAAAGTTGAATCCTGATAACAACGAAATACTGGAAGTGCTTCTATTGAATTTTTTCAGTCGATTAAACGTTTCAAAGATTGCACTGGTCGGTTTACTGAATCTAGAAACGAGATTTGGTTCTGGTGGATGATAAGCTGACTTATATCGGTTTGTGTATCTATACACTGATTTGCTTCATGGTGCGGCATGCCCGATCTGCGGGCCGGAGATGGGGCTGTTGGTGTCTCCATGGAGATCGGGTGCCCTAATCGCGGAGTCGAGCGGCTGATGGCCGTGTCCACTGCAGGGTCGGCGGCGGCTGCCATACTGGTGGAGTCGGCAAGTCGATTAGGCTGAAGGTTTCAAGCGATTGATTTGGGAGAGCCTCGTGGGTATCGGATAATTTTCATCATGTTTTAATCAACGGCTAAAACAAATCATTTCATAATCAACGGCTAAGAAAAATCATACTCGACGGTACCATCCCAATCAGCGTAAAAGAGCTCTTAAATTATACATTGTACTGTACTCCCGCCTCCTCTTTGAGGTGGATAATGTTATAGTTTTGATTATTGTAATTGAATGCTTGTATTTTCTTTACTGTTGCAATATGCTATTGCCATGAAAAGATATTATTGCGTTAAATCTCAGTCGCCACGCCTAGCTTCTCGCTGTAAACAGTTTGCCCGTTGTCATAACTATTTGGCACCGCAAAAAGTTTAGTTTGTAGCAGTAGCTTCTCGCTGAAAACAGTTTGCCCGTTGTCATAACTATTTGGCGCCACAAAACTAAATCTTGTTGAAATAGAGTATCGCCACAAAAAGTTTAAATTGTCGCAATAGTTTGTGGCTACAAATATTTAGGCAGTTGCGATAGATGTTTCGCGCCACCAAACTAAGTTTTGTTGAAATAGAGTATCGTCACAGAAAATGTAAATTGTCGTAATTTCCTGTTACGACGATTGGAATGTTCGTTGCCATAGTTTCTTGTCAAGATTGACTATTGCCATAGTTTCTTGTCACGGTTGGAACGCCATAGTTTCTGGACATGTTAGCCTGTGATAATGACGAAATTGTTTTAAAAGGAAGTGATCCAGAAGAAGGTCCAGAACAAGATATGTGTGCTATATCTTCTCATGCGCTTAAAGGATTGGAAGGGGCACAAACTCTTAGGATTTGTGGGCATATCCAAGGCCATAAGGTCCTGATATTGGTGAACTCTGGAAGTTCAATTAGTTTCATTACTCAAGGGCTAGCTGAGAAGCTAACATGAGGAATGGCATTGCAGCAGCCAACAAGGGTTTTTAGCTTCTCGAGCGTCATGTATTCTACATTCAGGTGACCAATCACGAGAAACAGTGGAATAGATTGGAAAAGTCCCTTAAAAAAATTCCACTCATTGAACGATTCGAAGAAGTTCCAAATGATAAAATCTACCTCCATTCTATTGACTAAGACAAATAAATTTTGTCCAGAGTGAAATGTTACTAAGTTTCACCAAATATATGGAAAACATCTAGAATATTAAATAAATATATTGGAAAAATATTGACCAGATGATGATCATGCTAATGGTTGAAATAGCGTGAGCCGGCAATGTTGGAGGAGACGAGCAGCATCACGCTGGTTATGGCAGCAAGCCACACCAGGGCCCTCTCTGAAGAACCAAAGCCAAGAAAAAAAAGGCTACAATCCAGCCCATTTACAGATTTTCCAATGTGAAGCAGAGCCCATGTAGCGTCACAGCATAGTATTCTTCGTGAGATTTTATGCAGAAGAAAATCGCAAAATAAATTCAGATTAAAATATTTTGGAGATGGGAGGTATCGACCCCCCTGCCTCAAATAATGCATTATTAGCGCTCTACCATTTGAGCTACATCCCCTTTTATGAAAATAGAACTAACGCATCTAATAAGTACAAACTAATAAAATAGTTAAGGATTGAACGAAGTCAATAGGTGATGATCAATTGCCCAGAGTCCTATCTGAAGCACCAAAGCACAAAAAAAAAAAACTTATGAAGCAAATCAACCCCTGTCCAGAACAAACATACCCACAAAGCAAACAAGCAAGCTCCTATGGATTCAGATAGGGAAAATTACTGACCTTCAGGGCTGCTGGACACTGTGGTCGGTTCCTCAGTCTGCTCGGTGGCGTCTCTCGAGCTCCACGAGAACTTTCGTGGAAGAAGCTGAAGGATAGATCTTAGATTAGTTAATAATTTCGGCACGAGAGAAACTTGTCCTCAGCTACATACCCTGACGGGACGAACATGGTGGTACACGCAAGTGGAACGATTACATTTTTCTTAATCAGGGTAGCTTGACGAGCAAACCATTACTAATTGGATTTGACTATGTGGCAGGCGCCTGCTGGGTGGCACAAGCCCACGCAGGGCTTAGTGTGAGCATCGAGCATGTCTGAAAAGAGCAGCCGTGTCAGAGAAACAACTCCTATGTTTTGCATGCATGCACTAAAATCCGAAATTGCTGACATCATCGTGCATTAAATGCAAAATTTGAAAATTCAAAATGTTTTGTAGCTCAAACCGTTTATCGGATTTATAATCCGTTTTCACCGTTGGACTAGTCACGTCGAGATCTTCAAAACTAGATCACATGTTGATATGTTCCGACGATATTTTTTATGACTCAAAAGTTACCACCCACTAACACGTAAGTTATCAGTGCTATTGTATGTAAGTTACCCACCATGTTAACGATTAGTTTTCGGGTTGAAATAAAACCATTTTTCGCTATTCTTTTTTATTTTTTCGAGTTTTGAAATTACCACACCTAATTTTTCATAAGTGAATATCACTTTTGGATGGTCAATGTATTCATGCACAAGTTGATAACTATATACTAAAACACTATACAACTTCATAAGTATTAGGATGATAATTGTCCATTTTATAACGGCAACTACACCATAAAAAATGGACATTGGGATCATAACTATTACCAATAAAGTAGCATAATTACATCAATTCCTTGGTGAATAACTATAACATGAGCACACATGTAACTTTATCTGTATATGGTGGGTAAATATTACCAATGGAGTATGGTAACCATATGGATTTCGTGGTGGATAAGTATATCACTCCAACCCGTCGTATTCCCCACCCAATTCCTCGCCGGAATTATAGAGTAGGGTAACTACATCGATTTTGTTGCGTATAACTATTATATCATGAACACATCGTTAAATCCATTAGTACATGGTGGGTAACTCCATCAGTACATGGTGGATAACTCCATCAGTAAAGGGTTGGTACCTTTATCAGTAATAGGTAGGTGCGCTTCGGTTGGTTAGCTCAGGGGAGAGGCTTCTACAGCATCGAGACAAGCAGGTTCGTCAGAGCATACGTGGAGCAAGCAGATCTAGGGCCACATTAGCACGATGATCCACTTCACCAAGTGCCTCCACGCCTTTCACGACGGTTGCGGAGTCCAATGCACTCCTGCCGTCACACGGTACAACCGCAGTTAGTGTCGTGCCCCACGACGAGAGTACTGGGTGGGAAACTTCATCAGTACTAGGTTGATAACTTTATCGGTACTAGGTTGGTAACTTCATCAGTACTGGGTGGGTAACGTTATCACTATAGGGTAGGTAATTTCATAAGTACTGGGTGGATAACTTCATCAGTACTGGATGTGTAACTACATTAGTACTAGGTGGGTAACTTTAGAACTATTAGGTTGATAACTTTATCGATACTGGGTGGGTAACTTTATTAGTAAATTGGTTGGTGACTTTATGAGTACTGGGTGTCCTTCGGTTGTCTCATTGCCATCTTGTCGATGTCGTGGAAGCATTCGACGTGAAACCGCAACATCATCATTTTGGCGTTGTTGTGGACGTAGTCGAAGCAGTTGTACTAGAATCGTCGTGCTAGCATGCTTGTTGCTTGTACCAGAAACCTGTGCAGATCTGATATAATGAATTGGCAGGGCGGAGATTAAGGAGCAGCAAATACTCTTCATCACACCACGCGCATGTGGTTCGTTCTAATAAGTGCGATTGATGCCTTTTCTCTGGTAGACTCTGGTACTAGCAAGCAGTACTGCGAAGTTCTAGGAGTTTTTTTTTTAAATAATACGATTTTTTATTAGAAATTCGGATTTTAGCGCGCGGAATCTGAAAATTTCAAAAATAGGGCGGCGTCGGCGTGAGTCGTGCCGATCGGCACGGCCCGTGGCGAAAAGCCCTGGTCGGCGGGACCCACGCCGACGGCTGCATGCGACAGACGCGCGCAGGCCGGGCCCCCACATTTCGGCGTTACTCACGCCGATCGGCACGGCTCGTGCCGATCTGGGCCGAGTTATCTGCCCCGCGCCGGCTCCTTCCTTTCTTCCTCCCGTCGCACCCCACGAGCTGTGTGCTGTGTTCTTCCTCCCCCACGAATACACTGCGAAATCTTGCCCAAAAAATTAGTGTGAGAAGGTTAGATTGCTAGGAAACAAGAGAGGAGGACTAGGGCATCAAGGATCTGTCCATGCAGTAATTTTTGGTGGATTCGTTTTAAGGAGAGGAGGTGGAGGATTGGAAACCATGGAGGCCAACAATGGTGGATAGGCAGTGGTGGGAGCTCGTGTTGGAGGAGAAGGTGTGGTGGTGGAGCAGTGGTGGCGGTAGATTGAGGCCTCGACCGGAAGAAACGGGATTTCCACGCGTCAAGGGTAAATCCTAAGTAATCACTAGATGAATCTTGTTTATCTTATGGAGTGGATTTATTTATTATGTATGTGTTAGTTGTACAATATTTGTGTCGGTGGATGTGATAGTTGTAGTGTAAAATATTTTATCGGTGGATGTTGGGTATTGTGTTAATATAGTTGGTTAAAAAAAATTGTCCGAACAATGCGTTAGTTCTAGTATAGATATATGTTAGATGGATGCGTTTATACTGTCGGTGGATATTAGAGGGATGAATGTGTTAATATAGTAGTTGTACAAATAATTTAGTGGGATGGATGCGTTTGTCGGTGGATTTCGGTGGCTGTGTCGGTCGATATTTATCGGTGAATGACGGTTACGTGTTACTATTTTAGGAGTATTAGTAATATAGGTAATATTTTGGGTGGTAGTAATAATTGTTTATGTAGTATTTGACACACTAAATTGGTTAGGTAATGGAAGTAACTGATTTCATTGTGCACTTCGGCGCCGGTACTGTCCGCGTTACAGAGACTGGTGTTGATCTTAGTGAATATAATAATATGGTGATGCAGTTGCCAGACCCAGAGAGAGCTAGAATAGCTGCAGTGCAGGAGTATTTCACTGGTAATTTTGGGTATGATCCTAATATATTTACGGTTAAGATCCAGTCAGTATGGTCCAAATCCCGTACAAATATTTTTCGGGAGTTGTTACCGCTGGATCGAACAGGTCAGTGGATAACTTGGCTAGCATCATGCAAACGTCGAGGTACCCAACCAGAAATCCTGCTGATATTTTATCCGAAGCAGAACAATGTAGAACAAGGTGGCGGAGGTTTTCAGCATGGAGAAAGCAGTCAGGGTGCTGATTCACAAAATGTGGATATTCCTGATAGGTATGAGCCAGCACTATGTGTTGACTCGGAAGGACCTCCGCCAGTCGGAGAGGCTGATGCGGATGAGTACGAAGGTACTGTGCAAGAAGAGATGCTGGTTGAAGATGAGGATGGTGTTGAAGAAGATCTTGATTCGGATGATGAAGATGACCCAAATGAGGATGATATTGCTAATGATGAAGAAGATAGTGTTGCAGATGTGCCGATTCCTCACTCCTGGGATATGGACAAGTCGAACATGACAACTGTGGACGATGGATATTCTGCCGCATGGGAGTATCGAATGAATAATATTCGAATCGGAGCCCAGTATAACACAAAGCTGGAGCTGAGGGAAGCCGTGATTGAGTGGGCATTGGCAACGCAAAGGGTTTTCCGTACTGATGTGTCAAATAGTCGATATTTGACTATGAGCTGCACTAACATCGACTGCCCTGCCAGGGTCCACGCTCACGTACCGAAGTACGACGTGCTGTGGGTGGTGTCTGATTTTCAGCCACACACTTGTGAGATATCTAGCACGGTGACGGACCATCCAAACCTGTCTTCAACTCTCATTGCACGCCTCTTGTTCAGCGAGATAGTGCAGAAGAAAGACATGACCGCGAGAAGCATTCAGTTGACAGTTAAGAGTAGATGGAAAACCAGTATTAAGTATGGGAAGGCTTGGAGAGCTAAGCAGAAGGCTCTAGAAGAGAGGTTCGGCACTTTTTATGATGCTTATGACAGCGTTGTTGCCATGGTGGACACACTGCAAAAGAGAAATCCTGGTACAGAGGTTCAATTTCAATGTTCTCATTGGAACAACCATCCTACGTTGGTGGTGTTTGCCCGGTTGTTCTTCTCCTTCGGCATCTGCATTGAAGCTTTTAAATACTGCCGACCAGTCTTGTGCATCGACGGCACATTTCTCACCGGCAAGTACAAGGGGGTGATATTGACTGCAATAGGAGTGGACGGCAACGGACAAATCGTCCCTATTGCGTTTGCCTTTGTTGAGAGTGAGAATTATGAAAGCTGGCTATTCTTTCTCAGGCAGTTGAAAAAGGGGGTTGTGAAGGATAGGCCGAACGTGTGTATTCTTCATGACAGGCATGCAGGTCTGTTGAAGGCAATCAAGACTCTGCAGCACCCTGCTGAAGACGAAGAAACTCCGTGGACTGATGTGCAGAACCGATGGTGTATGAGACATCTAGCTGCTAACTTTTACTCTTGTTTTAAGAGTAAACGTCTTATGAATTTGTTCAAAAGACTCTGCAATGTGAATCAGCAAAGAAAGTATGAATTTTTGTGGGAAAGGCTAACTGAATTCACGCAGAAACAAGTGAAAGAAAGAAGAGCTGCACAGGCAACGGCAGTTGCTGCTCAGGTGGCGGCAGCACAAGCGGCACAAACTGATGAGTCTGAACCAGTAGGGTTGTGTGATTTGCCCGGAATTGATCCACCAGGAACAAAGAGAAAGAAAGGAGCACGCATCCGAAATTTCGAAGAGTGGATAGAGAAAGAGCCGCCCGTGAAGTGGTCTTTGTTGCATGATGCACACGGAGCGAGATATGATTGCATGATGCACACGGAGCGAGATATGGCATCATGACTACGAACCTTGCAGAGATATATAACTTTGTCCTCAGAGGGAACCGGGGTCTTCCACTTACAGCTCTGGTCGAGGGGATTATGCACGGAACAATGAATTATTTTAGAGATAGACGTGTCGAAGCCGTGAATCACTGCCATTGGTACCCTGACACACCTTACTGTCGCAAGATAAGAACATACATGGAGAAGAAAACACAGAAGGCTCGGTTGCACAATGTCGTTAGAGTTGGTAATGTAGAAGCTCGGTATGAGGTGGGCCTGCCGACAGAAAGATTTGGGGCTGCCGTGCTGAGAACCCACGAGGTGTTCATAACTGACGGATATCCGCCAAAATGTGAATGTACCTGCAATAAACCGAGGCTTCTTCATCTTCCTTGCTCTCATGTGTTAGCAGTATGTGGACAGATGGGGTTGCATGCTGGGTGTTTTGTGTCACCATACTACATGAATGAGGCAGTGGTGCAAACCTGGACCGGGGAGATGAGAGGTTTCCGAATCGAAGGTAACTTCAACAAGGTTGATGAGGCAAAAAGAGAAATCATTCCTTCTCCATTAACCATGCGGACTAGCAGAGGACGACGTCAGTCACGGCGCATCAGGAATGATATGGACGAGGCAGAAGCAGGTGGTTCAACTCGTCAGTGCTTGTTATGCAATTTGTTCGGCCACAAAGAGAAACATTGTCCAAAATTCCCCCAAGGAGGCGAACCTGTACGTGGCCGAGGAACAAGAGGTGGCCGAGGAGGTAGAGGGCGAGCAACTCGTGGCTAGTATTATGCTTTAATTCGTATTTGTAATAATAAAGTACAATTGTTCGAAATTGTTTGTTCGAGGACTATGTTTTAATTCGTACTTGCAATAATAAAGTACAATTGTTCGAAGTTGTTTGTTCGAGGACTATGTTTTAATTCGTACTTGTAATAATTAAGTACAATTGTTCGAAATTGTTTGTTCGAGGACTATGTTTTAATGAGTACGTTCTACCTTTTATGTTTTAATTCATGTGGTATAACTTTACAGATGGCGGGGCGTGCTTTGCTTAGTGCCGATGTTGATTCGAAACATCGTGCTAAGATTTGGGAGCCAGGTGGGCAGCCACATCTTCTGCGTACTCGGACATCATCGACTAACTGGGAGTTGCATCCTGACTGGATTGATCGGTAAGTTGGACTTAATAATATTTTATATTGTTTAGACTGTCAACGGTTTTAGTAACGGAGTTCTAATAAACTTTTTTTAACTATTTGCAGGTTGACTTGGGCAGGTCTTTTACCGCTTGCACGTCTAGTTGAGAGCATCCCCGCAGGATGGGTTCAGCTTCAGCCGGACGAGGTACACGGCGAGCCGAGGCAGATGTACCAGATTGCCACTAATAAGATCACGATGGACAGGTCACTGCTCAGCTGCTTAGTGGACCGTTGGAGGCCGGAGACACACACTTTTCACTTCCCGTGGGGGGAGATGGCACCGACTCTTCAAGATGTGTCATATTTGTTGGGACTCCCTTTGGCTGGCGCAGTGCTTGGACCTTCAGATCCTCCGCCCGATTGGCATGAGGCCATGCAGGCACGGTTCGCAGGCGTGCATCCGGCGAACCCCGTGTTGCCTGAGCACAAGCATGGTGTACAGCAGAATTGGCTTAACAAGTGGCAGGTAAAATGTGAATTATGTAGTGAGTTAACTTTGTCGGTTTATTCTCAATAATTAACTTCTTTTGTTTGCTGTTTCCAGGTACGGGCATACGGCATCCCGGTGCAGCACCTGACTCACGAGCAGCTTACGCGGAGCCTCGAGGCGTATCTACTTTGGCTATTTGGCAAGGTGATGTTCACTGAGACTCATCACGACACTATTACTGCTCGTTGGGTACCTATAGCACTAGAGATTGCAGCGGCACAGAACCAAGAAGACATAGTGCAGCGGAGTTGGGGGTCAGCTCTATTAGCTAGTACATACAGGGCTCTGTGCACCGTCTGCACGAAGAACTCGGATAGCTCTTCGATACTTGGATGTCCTCTACTTCTGCAGCTCTGGTCTTGGGAGAGGTTCCCTGTCGGTAGACCCGACGTGGACGCGACGAGGCCCTGGGACTACAAACTGATAGATCACAACGCAGTTGATCTTCCCACATTTGGAAGTATGTGGGCACATAGAGAGGTACCCATTCACTACTCCATTACTTGTACGTTAGGTTCTTTAAAAAAATTATGTTGAATTATTCTTAAGAAATTATAAATATGTGCAGAGACGCTTCGTGGGTGATCAAGTGAGAAACTGCTACGTGATGTTCACTGAGTGGTTCGATCAACTCCCACATCACCAAGTTATATGGGAGCCATACCACGAGTCGCGGATACAGGCACGATACCCCGGCGGGATTTCTTCTCTGTGCACGAGAGATCGTGCATACTGGTTGACTACACGTCGGATTGTGTTCGACGTCTTGGTGGAGGAGATGTCACAACACCGTGTTATGAGACAGTTTGGACTTCGCCAGTGGCCGGTGCCTCCGACTAGAGCTACACTTCCTCAGCACGTGCACAAGTAAGTACTAGAACTTGTATTTATAAAGTGGGGTACAAGTGTTGTAGTACGTACTTATGCTATGTGTGCATGTGGCAGGAAAGGACGGCAGAGAGAGATCGCTCGCATCTTATATCCAGACGATCCTCCCATACATACAAGAATGGGGGAGTGCGACGGATCCGGCAAATTTATGGCCCGCAGATGCACCCTTTGTGCTTGCTGATTTTGAGGAGTACCTCCGGACGTACAGGCTCGCCTGTCGCACTCGTTTGGTTACGACTGCCGACCCTGACGAGCTTCCTGCGGCTGATATCACGGCCATGTACCCAACACAGGGAATCGGGGCTCGGGGAAACACAGCGGTAAGTGCTCTAGTTTCATTACTAGACCACCCAATGTACGTACTACAGTAATAACATATCTAACATTTTATTTATATTTAACAGGCCGACATCATAGCAGATATTCAGGTGGACGTCGCTGCGTACTACCCCGTCGTTGGTGCCCAGCACCAGTCGTGGTTCAAGCGTCTACAGGGCAAGCTACGACGTGCTTATGGTGTGCTGACCTGCACAGATGCTGGGGACGTTGTTCCACGCCATGCACCCCCGCGTCCCCCTCGGCACTCCTCGGCACGGCTGTTAGGTGCCGCACAGGTATCACCACCCCGTGACACCACTCCTCGGCACGACCCACGCCCACGTTTTACACCTCAGCAGAGTCCTTACACACGCCCCACAGACCACACATTTCCGTCTACCTCTCGCCAGCCGGACGCTATCGACCCTGGTCCATCCCAGCCACCTCTTTCACAGATTCCAGTGTATGTGTCGGGTCCTTCACAGCCGACTATGTTTATGCCGGCAACTTCACAGTCGCCATTGTTTATGTCGGGTCCTGCACAGCCTCCACTCTTTATGCCGGGTAGTTCATCCTGGCAGGCACATGCACCACCGTACACCGGGATGCCATATTCGTACGGTTATGGGGGCGGACCACAGTTCGTTGGAGCATCACACCAGCCGCAGATGGCCAATCTTATGGGCCAGTACTCTCAGCAACTAATGCACGGAGGTTAGAATTTTTTATTTCTCGTAGATATATAATTTATATCCAGACAGCTCACACTAACATATTATCTTGTGCAGGTGCAGATCAGGTGTACAACTCTCCCCAGTACGACTTGGACACCACTCAGGCATACGCGCCTTCGCCACCGATGCCCACTCAGCAGACACCACCTCCGGAGACAGCCCAGCCAGACGACGAGCATGACGATGCGCCGTTGCAAGGCCGCGGAATGCGGCAACACCAGGCTCCCACGCGTTTGTCACCTTCCGGCACTCGGCGTAGGAGGACGCGGTACCGTCGTCAGGTCGACGAGGACTGATGCTTTTACCTATGTACTATTCGATATTATGTACTAGACATATTTCTATGTAAGAGACATCTCTGTGTTCCGTTCGACCGTACTAGACATCTTCGTATGTGCGAGACATTTCCGTAACGATTTGATTACGTAAACATACTCGGTAGAACATAAGAAATGAAGATAATAAAAATAAGGTACAACACAAGGCGAGTACATACTGATCACAACACACGAGAAATGAAATAACATAACTCAATTTAAGACTCTACCTATCTCCCATCGATGCACCCTGCACCATCCGCCGATTTAGCTCCCTTGCCCTTGCTCGATGCTTGAGCCTTCTTCTCCTTGCCCTTCCTCGATGCTTCAGCCTTCTTCTCCTTGCCCTTCCTCGATGCTTCAGCCTTCTTCTCCTTGCCCTTCCTCGATGCTTCATCCCTCCTTTCCTTTGACGTCGGCATGAAATCGTCGTCATCATCGCTGGAGACTACCCAAAGAAAGGACTCACCGTAAAAATAGCGGTCATCTTCGGTCCGCAGATACGGACCATTGGTAACCTTCCTATCATACTTATCTACAAGCCTCAGCATTTCTGCATGGATTTGTTGCGGGGTCCTATACGGAAACCCGTCTCGAACTTGTCTCGCCCCAAGCAAAGCGAGATGTCTCTCACTATCAATAATTTCTGAGATGGGAACTACCCTACCATCTACCTTCAAATCGGTGGAAATCATAGCGAGATGCTTCGAGGCGGCATCGTGAAACCCGGATACACACTTCTCACAGGGAACAATACACACCATCCTTGCGCTCAAGTGACTCACATGGCTACCTTCGAATGGGTTTTATAGGATAGCTGGAGTACAAGTAGGAGGGAAGCGCTGGCGGGAGAATTCTGGCGGGAAACGGTGGCGGGAGAATCTGGCGGGAAACGGTGGCGGGAGAAATAGGCGGGAAACGGTGGCGGGAGAATTCTGGCGGGAAACGGTGGCGGGAGAATTCTGGCGGGAAACGGTGGCGGGAAAATTCTCGTGGGAAACGGTGGCGGGGCAATTATGGCGGGAAACGGTGGCGGGAAGAAATTGTGTACGAAACTTTGCCCTTGCCCCTCCTCCTCCTCTCTTCTCCCATGCTATTCATCAGGGCGTCTCTGCGACGGCTGCAGCACCTTTCGGCATGGCCCGTGCCGATCGGCATGGCCCGTGCCGATCGGCACGGCTAATGCCGAAACGTGTTGTCCGCAGCAGAGTACGCGAAAGCCATGCAGCCATCGGCACGGCTAATGCCGACGAGGGCTTTTCGGCACGGGCCGTGCCGATCGGCACGACTCACGCCGACGCCGCCCTATTTTTGAAATTTTCAGATTCCGCGCGCTAGAATCCGAATTTCTAATAAAAAATCGTATTATTTAAAAAAAAACTCAAGTTCTAGGCAAGAGATGCGGAGCGTGCCGGGGCCGGACGGCAAAGGCGCGGCGCGGGATCAACAAGAGCTCACGGAATTCGACTCTAGGACGAGGGAAGGGCCGGACGGCAAGGGCGCCGGTGTGGCGTGGCCTCGCCGGAGCAGCGACGCCGCGGGCTCGGCAACGGCATGGGCTCTTGAGTCCATGGGCGCGCTCCACCGCGATGCCCTCTGCCACGACGAGCACGTACCTTCTGCGCCGCCCACCTGCACATTGTTGAGTCCATGAAGGCGCTCCTTCCTGACGTCCCCGTCAAGCTCCTCCTGGCCGACCTGACACCTCGCACGCCGGAGGAGGCTCACGACCACCGCCTGTTATGTTAACGCCATGCCGCAATTCTTTCTACTCCCGCTGCCGGTGCTTGACCAAGGCGGCATGGACGAGGCCGAGCTCCCATGGCTCGTCGGTATGGTCGAGGCCGAGCTCTCCATGGAGTTGAGGAAAACGCGCGGCGGCGACGGTGGTGTTGGCCGGTGGCGAGGTCGGTACTGGCCGGAGCAGCAGATCAAAGGATTCGGCGACGATGGGGAAAAAGAGGAAGGCGGGAGAGAAATAGAGGAGAGAGGGGGTAGGTGGGGATTTGGGTGGCGTCGGTTGTCGCTGCGTCGAGTTAAGCCCGGTGTAAGGCGCCTGCTCGTTAGATTTTCCGTACTAATTTACAGCCGGCCGGTCGTCCGTCGGTGCAAGTGGCCCAACCGCGTATTGATTTTCGTCTATGGGGTTCATAAGGTTAATTAACAAGCTCGGGTTAAGAAAATTTGGCCGGAGCAGCAACACGGTGGCCCTTGGGAACTAACTGAGCTACTACTAGTTTAATAACAGCGACTAACCAACTACTGGAAGTTAGTGCAATTGGCCAGTGTATAAGGCTGAGGAGCCACACAAATTGACTTACCTTTGGCGAGCTCTGAGCTAGCTTACCCTTGAAACCATGGAGGTGGCTCTGGTGAGCGCGGCGACGGGAGCCCTGAAACCCGTCCTAGGGAAGCTGGGCGCTCTGCTGAGCGATGAGTACACGAGTTTCAAGGGGGTGCGCAAGGATATAGTGTCCCTCAGGCACGAGCTCGCCGCCATGGATGCGTTTCTGATGAAGATGTCGGAGGAGGAGGATCCTGATGTGCAAGATAAAGTTTGGACTGACGAGGTGCGCGAGCTATCCTATGACATGGAGGACTGCATCGATGACTTCATGCTAAGTGTCGGTGACAAGGACGCCGAGCAGGGGAGCTTCATGGAGAAGATGAAGCGCTCACTAGGGAAAATGAAGGCTCGCCGTCGGATTGGCAATGAGATCCATGGTCTGAAGAAACAGATCACTGAGGTGGGTGAGAGAAATTCAAGGTATAAGACTCGTCAACCCTATGCCAACTCCAAAAATGCAACCGTTGACCCTAGAGCTCTTGTAATCTTTGAGCACGCCTCAAATCTCGTTGGAATTGAAGAACCCAAGGCTGAGATAATCAAACTGCTGATAGAAGAAGATGTATGTGCGCCAGTGCAACAAAAACTGATCAAGATGGTCTCCATCGTTGGGTCCGGAGGTATGGGAAAAACCACCCTTGCAAACCAAGTGTATCAAGAGCTGAAAGAGGAATTCAAGTGTCGGGCATTCTTATCCGTGTCACGGAAGCCTGACTTGATGAATATCCTAAGAACTATTCTTAGTAAAGTTAGCAATCAATGTTATGTTAACACGGAACAAGGTAGTGTGCAACAAATCATTATGAATATCAACGGATTCCTACTGGACAAAAGGTACATACTTTCTCCATATTTTCCTTTCACTTTTACTTGCCATCTTCAAAAGTATAGGGATGTGTCTTGCAAGACTATCTGTCATAGGAAGCTTGTGAGTCGTTGGAGTGCACTTTTTTTCCAGAACAATATTAGTTTAGGTGGAAAACAACTTTTTCCTATATACGGTGTAGACTTTTGTTTCCTTCATTTAATCTAGATTTTTTTGTCTAGGAAAGAATCTTCCTTAGTTGCTCATAGAAACCTGGTCAAAGTCCCTTCCAGATCAATTCATTAAGTACTTATTTATTGGTAATAATATGTGATGTATCTGTTTTTCTTTAGGGAATCGAATTCAATCGTGTGTCAAGATAAAATTGGCCACTCTTCATCTTTTTCTATAGTCACAAGCTCATGTTGAAAATGTTTCTTAACTGTCTGCTTCTTCATAATGTCACAAACTAACATGAACGTGGACAGACCACTTAAGTCTTTAAGAGACATGTTGTTTTAGTAAGTGTGTTATCTATTTTTGAATTATGAACCGTTTCATGTTGTTTGGGGCACACAAACTAATATTTAATTATCCGCGTATAGGTACTTTATTGTTGTGGACGATATATGGGATGTTGAAACATGGGATGTTCTTAAGGGTGCATTTCCCATTAACAATTATGGAAGCATAATTATCACCACTACACGCATGAACAATGTCGCTCAGTCAAGTTGTTCATCATTTGATGGACACACTTATAAGATAAGGCATCTTGACATGGTACACTCAAGACAACTATTTCATAGAAGAATATTTAGCTCCGAAGAAAATTGTCCTTCATACCTCAAAGAAGTTTCTGAGAAGATCTTGGAAAAATGTGCTGGGTTACCTTTGGCGATCATTGCTGTATCTGGGTTGTTGGCTAACACAGAACAAGCCGAGTATCCATGGAATCAAGTGAAAGATTCAATTGGTCATGCACTTGAAAGGAATGCTAGTGTTGAATTGATGATGAAGATATTGTCACTTAGCTACTATGATCTGCCACCTCATCTAAAAACATGCATGTTATATCTGAGTATGTATCCAGAAGATTCAATTATTAAAAATGAAGATCTTATAAGAAGATGGATTGCTGAAGGATTCATTCAAAAACATGGCATGTACACAACACATGAGTTAGGAGAAAGGTATTTGAATGATCTCCTCAATAGGAGTTTGATCCAACCTGGGAATACAAATCTCTATGGTAAGCTGAAGAGTTGCCGAGTTCATGACACGGTTCTTGATTTCATCATATCCAAGTCCATTGAAGAGAACTTTGTCACTTTGGTTGGTGTTCCCAATCTAACCGTTGGTACACAAGGCAAAGTTCGTCGACTCTCCCTCCAATTCGACCAGCAAGGAAATTCTAACCTACCAACAGGGTTCTTACTGTCTCATGTCCGATCACTCAGTGTGTCTAGTGGTTGGTCAGAGATCCCTTCTCTAGATGAGTTCTTACATTTGCGTGTATTGCACTTTAATCTTTACGACCCATCAAAAAATCCCAACTTTGCAAATATAGGAAGGTTGTTACAGTTGAGGTATCTGAACCTTCGTTGGATGTCACAGCTAAGTGAGCTCCCGGAACAAATTGGAGACTTAGGGTGCTTAGAGATGTTGGACCTAAGATGCACGAAAATTCGTAAATTACCGGCAGCTATTGTTAACCTGGGAAAATTGGTGGATCTACTTGTTGGCAGCGATGTCAAATTTCCTGATGGAATAGCCAAGATGCAATCACTTGAGGTGTTGAAATGGGTGGGGGTCTTTCAGCAACCACTTAACTTCTTGTTGGAACTTGGCCAATTAAGAAATCTGAGGAAGCTGGTCCTTGATTTTGAAAACCGTTCTAACATTGAATATGAATTTGGAGTGAAGGAGTGTAGGAAAGCTATTTTCAGTTCCCTTCACAACCTCGGAACTCAGAACCTCCGTTCTCTAGAAATTGTTAGTGGGGGTATATTCTTGAAGGAACCTTCTTTTCCTATTCCTCTTAGCCTCCAGAAAATGAAAACATGGACTTCAGCAATCCCACGTGTTCCTACTTGGGTGGGCTCCCTCGTGAACCTTCAACAGCTATGTCTTCAAGTGGATGGAGTTGGGCTGGAAGATCTGTGCATCCTTGGAGGCTTACGTGCTTTGCTCATTTTGGACCTGCAACAAGTAAGAGAAAAATCTGGAGATAAAGGATTCACGATCAGTGATGCAGTTGGGTTCCGATCCCTAAGGCAGTTTTTCTATCATACATATGATAGGATGGATCTGGTCTTTGCAGTAGGATCAATGCCCAAGCTGGAAAAACTCGTGATTATACTTGATGGCGTGGTTGAAGCTGACTCTCAGGACATTGGAATCGAGAATCTCCCCTGCCTAATTACTATCAAATGTGTAGTACATGGCAATGGTGACATTGTTGGAGCCGTAAAGATTGCTATGGCGAGAGCAATCACAAGGCATCCCAATCACCCTACTCTACTCTTCGGACATTAGGATGTTGATGCATGCTGTGTATTGACCATCTACGACCCAAACACTGCCAATTCAGGTACGTGGTTCTCTGTCCCGAACAAAACCACGTTAATTGCGAAGCTAGATTTATCTCTCTTAACTTGGTTGGCTCATGTACCCAGGTTGTCCAAGTTCTTCCAGGTGTGTCATTTTTAATATATTCCATCATTCTGATGGCATCAATCATATGCAGTGGTGCTCTCTCGTGGTCAGATTTGGCATTCGAGTGTCCTGGCTGATGGATGTTGGTGGCGCACACACAATAGATCTCCCGCTGAATTTGAGTTGGCTCTGCTGGTGGATTCCTTTGTGCAAGCTAGATGATGTCATGTGTCGCTGGTGATATAGTGTTGTCCAGTTGCATACCTTAAGAAATAGTGGAGTACTCACAATCTTGTACTCCCTCCGTATCAAAATGTAAGATGTTGTGACCACTTTTGATCATTATGCATCTAGACATGTTTTAGTGCAAGGTTCAAATGAACCATGTATTTAAACGTGTCTAGATACATAATGATCAAAAGTGGCCACAACATCTTATATTTTGATACGGAGGGAGTAGTACATTATTCCTACCCTACAGGCTTATAACCGTAAGCAGTACCTAAATTGTCGAGAAAACTAACGAGAAGAGCTTATATATCAAGTGTTCAGTCCAACTGTAACAATGGCGCCAAGCTTGCTTGATGCATGTCTGGCTTGCCAAAGACATGACACGAATGCGTAAAAGCGACGATGCGCAACTGCAGACTAAATACAAGATATATTGCAGGAGAAGCCAGAGGTTATTTTGGTATCTTAGCGAGAAAAGATAAGTAGCATCAATCTCCAAAAAAGGATATCAAGCAATAGAAGAATAGACATGAGCTTCAGAGTAAGTGGTGGAGGGACAGACTTGCGTCCACCACCACTCTGTTGCCGCTCCAGAGCTCTCTTTCTCACTCTATTTTCCCTAGATATTTTACATTTTTTCGATAAAGGAAGCTTTATTAATTAAAAAAGATTTAAGCCTGCACGGGACAGCCGTTTTTCTCGATCGAGAATGTCTCAACAAAACGAATCTTTGAGAAGTACCGTTATCTTGAGCCGCATGATCAGACCAAACAAAAACTGGGTATCGAAAAGAGAAAGTTTCACGCCAGCTATGTGCACATATCCTTTCAAAAGGAATCAATGGCCAACATACGCTATCCAACAGAAGTCCCGACCGATATGACTATTTCTATCCTTTCATCCTTAAGCGAATGCTGGAACAAAAGTTTCTATACCCTCAAAGTGAAATAAAAGCAAAGGGTATTGCAAATCAACTAATTGTTCTCTAATACCACCTCCTCCTGTATGACCTTCTTGCTCAGGAGTGGGGGGACACGATCTCTGGTGAATAATAGCAGGAAAAGTACGATTCATTTTGTTTTTTCTTCTGGAATTTCTCTCCGAGTTGGCTCACCCATCAGCCTGGGCAATGGCCATTCGCCTCAAGTACTCATGCGCCAGGATCTGTCGCTTCTTAAACGATGTCTAAAGATTGAAAGACTCAACCTCTGCAGTAAAATTTGGGGAGAATTTACTTCCCGGCCTCTGCACCAACTAGGTATACACACGGCCATATAAGATGAGTGGATTTTTATCTTAATACAAACCTAAATTCGTGTCTGTGTCTCTGTGAGGACTTAAACTTGGGTGTTGGGTTTATAACATCCACTCCCCCAACCAGTTGAGCTAGGCTCACTTCCTATTTTACATAACTCTTTCTTGAATGGCACCTCGAATGTTGTATGAAAAAGATATCCATGAATCATAAATTTGCATTGCATAAAATGTAACAGGGAAGGACAGAAGAAATAAGAATCTACTGCTTAATTTAAAGGGAGAAGTTACGCACAAAAAAAACTTAATCAGCCAGACTAGGAGCGGCAGCAGCAACTCTTTTTTTTTTTCAAATGGTCAGGCAGAAGTTTCCAACTTGAATTTTCACTGAAAAATGGTCTCAAAGGTAGAGTACAAAAGCCAGAAAATGCTTCAGATTGCACTGTCACAGAGCTAAACTGAATCATCAGATGATGAAACTTTGCAAGAGAGACCTGGCGGCACATTAGTCCCCTCGCAAAGTTTGTGCTGCAAACCACTTGAAGACAGACAGCCTGAACATGTATAGTTGGGAATTAGCGGGGGTCTTGACGTCTTGTTGGGTACAAGAAAAAAGCACTAGTAGTACCTGAGTATGGGTGTGTCGTAGATGGTAAGCACCCAGCAGTATGTTAATACTCGTCGATGTGCCGAAAGATTACAGTAGGGCAGTTGGGGTGTGTGCTGCCTGCCCTCTTCATAGCAGCCTTAAAACTGCTGCAGTCACCTTGTTCTACTGTACAATCGACAGTAACAAGTCTGGGCAGATTCTCTATCCCGAAACAAAAATTATCAGCAGGTGCCTCGGTTCTACAGGCCTGTAGAACAATCACAAGTATTTCAAGGTTGGGCATGGAACCTGCTGCGAACTTCAGATTTACTTCTTCTTGGTCTAAATAATATTGGAACTTCGTCAAGTATGGGAACCCAACTTCACCACTGACTGTCAGCATTCTATCTACAGAATTATGGCATCTCACTTCCAGTTCCAGCTTGAGTAGAGCGGGTAAGCCTCCAAGAATGCAGAGATCGCTCTGAGTGATTCCCTTCACTTCGATGCGTAACTCTTGAAGGTTGACAAGTGAGTGCATCCATTCCGGAACATGTCGGACTGGCGAATCAATTAAGATCAGCTTCTGGAGGCTAAGGGCAACAGGGCACAATGTTCCCAATGGTAAGAATGTGCCCCCATTTTTTATTTTCAGAGAACGAAGCTTGTCCAGCGAGACAAAGTCACAAAATGAAGAAACGGGAACTCTCCTTGCACGTTCATTGACATCAATGAATAACTTTCTCAGATTCCTTAGTTGTTCAAGTTGTTGCTTGTAGTTAAGACTTTGCAATGAAAAGTCAACCCATTTCAACACCTCAAGTGCTTGCAACTTCCAAATTCCATCAGGAAATGTAACTTTGCAATCAGTCAATAAATGCACCAATTTCCCTAGATTTACAATACTTGCTGGCAGTTTCCAAATGAAGGTGCCTCTTAGATCTAAAATCTCTAGGCACCGTAGACACCCAATATTTCCTGGGAGCTTAGATATTCTGGTTCCTCCGAGGTTTAGGTATCTTAGATGAACCAACCTCCCTATACTTTTAATATGATGTTCTTTTGATTCGATCTCTCCATTGTAAGAGGAACCCCATCCTCCAAAATCTACAATACGCAAATGCCTAAACTCATCCAATCGAGAGATATCCCCTGAATTTCCAAAAACATTGAGTGAACGGGCATGGGACAATACCAGTCTTCTATTTGGCAGGATACCATTTCTCTGTGTATCAAGTTGGAGAGAGAGCCGACGAACCTTCTTTTTGACATTTATTGGTACAAAGGGAACCCCAACCAAAGTAACAAAGTTATCTTCAATGGACTTGGATATGATGAAATCAAGAATTGTGTCATGAACTCTACAAGTATTCAACTTATGGTTTTTATCAATCACCAGCTGGACCAAGCTCCTATTGACAAGCTCATTGAAACACATTTCCCCCAACTCAAGTCCTGTATATCTGCCTTCATTATGAAATAATCCTTCAGCAATCCATCTCCTTATAAGACCTTTCTTCTCGATAATAGTATCTTCTGGAAATATACTCAAGCACAAGAGGCAAGTTTTTAAAAGAGAAGGAAGATCAAAGTAACTAAGTGACAATATCTTCATCATACTTTCGACACTACGATTTCGTTCAAGTGCACGGCCAATTGAATCTTTCACTTCATTCCATATATCTGTTGTTTTTTGTTTGCTAGCCAACAGACCAGCTATTGCAATGATCGCCAAAGGCAAGCCGCCACATTTTTGCAAGATTTGATTAGAAACTTCCTTAAGGTGAGAAGGGCAACGCTCTTCGGAGTTGAATAGTCTTCTATAGAATAACTGTCTGGAGTGCACAATATCAAGAGGCCTTAAACCATAAATATGGCCATTAAATGATGAACTACATGCTTCTGCCACACTGTTTATACGAGTAGTGGTGATTATTCTACTACCAGCACTTGTCATGGGGAATGCGCACTTAATAACATCCCATGTATCCATATCCCATATATCATCAACAACGATAAAGTACCTTCACGTGGATTCGTGAGATATATTAGAGGGGCTTTAATATCCAGTGCATACAACAAGATAGGCAAACTAGAAAAAATTAAGCTTGTCACTATGATAACATGAAAAGATAAATAAGAAATCTAATGGTATTGTTGTTGAAATGGAATATATTGCCAACTTGATTAGCTTTTGTGTGCCAATGTTTGTTTGGTACACTATAATTATGCACCTAGTATCCCAGGCTTGTGTTCAATTTGTTTGGTGATTAATACAGATAGGTTTTATAGGTTAACTCTTTTTGTTAGTTAGGAGAGTGTGCATGTGGTTCAAAAGTTATCTATCCATTTTGAATTTTGATTAATTGATTATCCAATGTGAAACCCGCTAATTAGCTGCCATACATGAAACAAAATTTTGATTTTACTTCACCATGCGGAGAACTGCAACATAAAAAGACCACAGGAGAAATTCTTGGAGGAGGATTCACCTGAAGAAAAGACTACAATGGGCCATACATTTAGAGGAGATAGCGACTCAGTAAACCTAGCAAGGTGGGGCCACCCTCTGGCCCTCCTTCAGCCATGGACTTCTGTTTCCAATCCTAATTTACTTCCGCCTATGAATTGGGGAGTTTTAGAGGCATAATAAACACAGCTACAAATGTTTTAGGGTGTGACTAGTTGTCGAATGACGGCACCCAAGTTTTAGAAAGATATTTTCACGTGCACCCAGTGTGCAACAGAATTTAATCAGTACAACAAATAAATAAATAACTCAGTTGCAACGAGTATACAACTGAAGAAAGTCAGTTGCAACCATGGTAGAAAGGGAAAATTTGTAGTTGCACCCAAAACAAAACAAATCTCTGAGCAACATCCAAACAGCTAAGGAGTTGACCGACCTTTAAGCTACTTCTCATCTCACCAAGAATTAGCAATCCCGAATATTTTAACAAAGCTGTCATCGATGTTTGCGTAAAGAGAGTACCATGTACTGCACACGTGTGTTATGCAGGCATATCCGACAGCCCTCAATCCCGTATATACCACATAATCTTGTCAGCATGTATAATGAGATCACACGTCATAAACAGCGAGCCCCTGTGGGGAGCTCAAAGCACTTCCTTGTAAGTTATCTCGAAACACTAGTGCTGATCAAACAGAACCCGGTTGTTGATATACAGAAAGGCAAGCAGGTTGTGTCCATGCCAGCCGGATTTAGCAAGAAGAAATACCAGGAAGACGGCCGCCAGAAGGTTAAACAGAACTGGCGACCACCAAATCAAGGGACCACCAAGCTGAATGTGGTGCCTTCTCCACAGATGGTAGGGCTGGTGCGGGTATGATCCTACGTGATCACAATGGTGGTGGTGTTTTTGCAGCTTGCAGGCAACTTTTGAGCTGTGGAGATGCGCTCGAAGCGGAACTGGCAGCCATGGAGGAGGGTCTGGACCTAGCGCTCAACTGGAATGACGGACGTGGAAGCAATCAAGCTCGTCAATGAAGCCTCTCCGAGTTGCTCGCGCCACGCCATGCATATCAGGGTCATTCGTGATAGAAATGAAGGAAAGAGAGATAGGAATAATCAAGGCTAGCCGTGATGCAAATACTGCAAGCCACGGTTTAGCTGCTTTAGGCAGAGTGCAGGGTAGAACCGGCCTCTGGCGGCAGGATTACCCACCGGACATTGCAGCGTCGATTAACGCTGATTGTACTCTTCCAAAAAAATCTCTTTGTCCCCGCAAAAAAAAAACTTGCCAGCATGTATGATATTTGTTGCACATACAGACCATTGTTGCATAAGAACATGAATCGATTAGTCACGCACGTCATCAACTGATAAAGCCAGAGCATGAGCAGAGTGATATGTTCTGTTCAGATTATACTTCAATGTCAGCTGAAACATGCCAGCGGCCCATCCTACGCAAGGAATATGCGGGACAAGTGAGCTTAGTTGTTGGCTGAGTGGGATGACCCACAAATCCCAGATCTGTTGTTTCTAACCCGTGGGCGTCCACGTACGATCATATGTGGGGCAGGTCATGCAGCGCCATGGGCGGCTCACACCCACTCAAAAATTGACAATCTCATTAAGGAGGACATATGAGTGATTAACTGTTCTCGCCGTATTTCTAAGCATAAAGCTTGGAACCAGGGATTTGATATGAGCATACAAACAATCGGCTAGTGTAGTGTAATGTTAGGTAAAACTTCGATGTTGATCCTCCAGGACTCAGGAACCGTCAGCTAGGTTGCGTTGTAATTCCTCACACACTTGTTCAGTATTGTGTGTTTGATCTAATATCACATAAACGGTCCGTCCACACATAATTGCAATTTTAATTATATACCAGTTTAATATCACAGTAGAAAGGAATGGTCGGTACTTATGTTCTTCTAGGTGTGGCGGACTCGATAGGATGTCCCAGAACTATATGTGGGGAAAGCATGGATTGCACATATATTGTTCTCTAGTCGATGGACATATATCTTATCACTGTGAAATCACAATCATCCACACATATATATGATTCTTATCACAACATATCTTATATTGATTCTGATTAAAAAAAATGTGTTATTAAGAGTTTAAGATGTTGCCCGCCCATGTTGCAGGCCAATTTCAGGATGCACAAAAAACAAAAACTGTATGTCAAGCAGTCAATAACTAAATAATGGTATTGGTCTAGTGGCAGGCCGCTGAGGAGAGCAGCGTGCGCAAAACCTAAGACTGATATATTGAGTGTTTTCCAGTTTCCAGCTAGAAAGCTAACGATTGTGTTTTAGCGAATCCAAAAAAACATAGAGATGGTATGTTAATGTATGTACCTTTTGTCTTCTAGGAACTCGTATATGTTGATAGCAAGTTGTTGTGCGCTCCCTTCTTCAGTACCAGCATAAGGTTGGTTGCTAACTTTGCTAAATATGGTTCTCAAGATGTTCATGATGCTTGGACTTCGAGACACAGATAAGAAAGCTTGACAGACGAATCCGCTTCTGAGCTCTTGATACACTTGATTTGCGAGAGTTGTTTTGCCTAATCCTCCAGGCCCAACAATAGATACAATCTTTAGTTGCCGTGCTGGCCCACGACCGCCCTCTTCAGACAACAAATTGATAATTTCAGCCTTGGATTCATCAATTCCGACGATCTTTGAGACATGGTCAAAGATAACAAGAGCTCTAGTGTCAATGGTTCCATCGATGGTCTCCGACACGGCTTCGATGGTCCGGTGCCTTGCATTCCTCTTGCCCACCTCAGTCTTGTATCTTGCATTCTTCTCGCCAACCTCAGTGATCTGTTTCTTTAGATCATGGATCTCGTTGGCAATCTGACGGCAAGCCTTCATCTTGCCAAACTTGCCTAGTGAGTGCCTGATCTTGTCGACGAAGCCCTCTGGCTGAGCGTCCTTGTCTTGAACACTTTGCATGAAGTCGTCGATGCAGTCCTCCATCTCGTAGGAGAGCTCGCGCACCTCGTTCATCCACACTTTATCCTGCGCATCGGGATCCTCCTCCTCCGACATCTTGGTGAGAAAGGCTTCCATGGCAGCGAGTTCTTGGGTGAGCGATTTAACATCCTCGCGCACCCGCTTGAAACGCTTGTACTTTTCGCCGAGCAGAGCGCCGAGCTTCCCCATGACGGGTTTCAGTGCCCCCGTCGCGACACTCACCAACGCCGCCTCCATCGCTGAGCTCTGGGTTCTTCTTCACTATCACGGAAGGAGATGGAGCCGGACCCTATCACGGAAGCTGGATTCTTCTTCCCATCGGAGCTCGCCCGTGACCGGAGCTGCTGCCAAGGCCGTGCGGTTAGCAGTGAAAAGAATGGATTTTTCTTCACCGGTGGCCGTGGCACAGGCGGAACGCACCGACAGTGAACATCCACCAACCGTAGATTTTATTCGTTAGCGTCGCCGTCGATGTGAACCCCAACCCCTGAAAAGAAGAAAGCCGAAGAAATTACTACACTGAACGCGGATGGCGGGATCCGAGGCGGCGCCGGAGGAGATGGGAAGGGGACGGGGCACATACCTGGCGGGATGGATCCGCCGTGGAAGACGCGCAGGTTGCCGCGGAGTAGCTGGGCTGTTGCGGCGGCGCCTCGTCGGTCGGTCGAGGAGAAGGAAGCTCGGACGCGGTGGTGAGCTCAGGGTCAAGGAAAGGAGCGGTCGTCGTTGCGGTCTCTCCGGGCCGAATTTTCCTTTTCCTCTACACTGACTGAACAACTGATGTACTCGCTCCGTCCACTTTGATAGAAAATGGATGGTACGGTACATTTGAAGAAATAAAAGTCGGTTGTACTCCCTCCATTCAAATATGGATGTATTTAGACATATTTTTATGCTACATACATATATTCGTATTTACACAAAGGTTGAGTCAAGTATTTAGAGGGTGTTTGGTTAGCCTTTTTACTTGGCTTTTGCTTTTGCCTTATAAGCCATAAAAGCACTTGGTTTTTTTTTGACTTTTAGCTTATGTTACACTATGGTACTACCTCTGTTCAATAAAGGATGTCTTGATTTTGGCTAAATTTGGATGTATCTATACAATAAATCATGTCTAGATACATTTAAATTTTGATAAAGTCAAGACATCTTTTGTTGGACGGAGTGAGTATAAGCCAAAAGCACCTACTTCGGTACTTTTATGACTTATATAAACCAAAAGTAAAAACCAACAAAATAGTCTAACCAAACACCCTCTTAAAAACGGAGGGAGTAACTCACAAGCCGATCAGCTCCCTGCCTCATTCCGATCTCTGGAAACTTGCCAAAGTTCAAGTTTCTTCAGTAGGAGGGAGTAACAGGTGTGATTTTCTGGAAACTTGCCAAAAAAAATCGCATATTTATTACATTATATTTTTGTTTTCGGTGCCGGTGTGATTTTCCCAAATTACAAATTTTGTTCCAAACTGGCCTAGCCTCCACCATCCAGCCCTATATATTTTCCAATGTGAAGCAGTCCATGTAGCGTCACAGAAGAGTATTCTTTGTGAGATTATATGCAGAAGAAAATCGCCAAATAAAATCAAAATATTTTGGAGATGGGAGGTATCGATCCCCCTGCCTCAAATAATGCATTATTAGCGCTCTACCATTTGAGCTACATCCCCTTTTATGAAAATAGAATTAGCGCATCTAATAAGTACAAACTAATAAAATAGTTAAGGATTAAACAAAGTCAAGAGGTGATGATCAATTTCCCAGCCATGAACATAACCAATCATGATTTACTCGATACAAAAAAAAAGGATGCATATACACTAAACTCCAAAACGCTCTGATTACATTTCTATACATGATATACATTTTTCGAGGGGACGCTAAAAAAGAAGAAAATCTCGTCCGTCGAATCGCAGCTGTCATCCTAAGGATTGAAGTAGCCTGACCCACCGATGTTGGAGGAGACGAGCAGCATCACGCTGGTTATGGCAGCAAGCCACACCAGGGCCCTATCTGAAGCACCAAAAGCCAAGAAAAAAGGACTACAATCAGCTCCAGATCAACATAAACATATCCATATGAACTTTGACAAATAGTTCACCTTCTGGGCTACTGGACACGTTCCCGGCATCGACGGCAGCACCGACTGCGACATCATCACCAGCATTCGCCTCCTCGGCCTGCTCAATACTGTCTCTCGAGCTCCTGGTCTCGGCCGATGACACGATGCCCTGGAACTCTTCGCTAACGAGCAGCGCTGCCAGCAGGTCCATGAACGTTTCCCTCTCGTTGTTGCCGCCCTGCTGCTTGCCGCCACCGCCGTCAATCCGGACGTAGTCTATCACGTCCTCGTCCGAGATGTAGCCCGCAGCATACTCGGTCTTCACCCCTTCGTCATCCTCGTCCTCGACGTACGCTTTGTACGTGAGCCGGAGGAGGACTTCGCCGGATGACCTCTTGCTAAAGAGACCCCACCCTCCGTATAACGTTACGATCTTGTCGGTAGGTACTGTGTCTTTCAGTGAGCTTAGATCAACCTGGAAAAAAAACATTAACATGAAAAAACATACCCCACTTCATAAAAAAGATACCCAGACGAGATACTGAACTAACAAGCTTTGAACCCTACCTCTCCCGTACCGATAGTGATCTCGGTCAGACCAACTGAATCTTTCACTTGAATACACAGCTTTTGCTTGCGAGGGTTCGTAACTAGCATATGAAAATCCTGTTTCATGTGAAGTGTTTATATATGAAACAGAATTCAGTAAAATGCAAGTGACTTTGAGGCAGAACTGTGATAGAACTTTTACTTGATTCCAGATTGGCTCTCCTGGTAGGCCAGTCACGGTCGTTTGGCTGTTCTTCTTGCTCTTTATGACTTGATCACCAAGAATCATGGCAACATATGGATCTGTCTTCCCTGCAAGTGAAATTAAGTGTTTCTAAGCTTTGTTAACAAGAAAGAGAGGTTTGAGAGAAAAATGAATTAATTTCATATTCCTCTTTTTCAGCTTATGAATGTAATTGAGATAATGTGTAAACTAATTTTATTGGTACCGACTATTGAGGACATGCATACTCAGACTGTGAGACTCTTTCGACAGCATACTATACTGGTGCTTCAGTACAGACCTCAGAACCTATGTCTCAACCAGAAAATCCAGGCTGATTTAGTAAATTTAATTGGTGCCGACTTTTGAGATCAGGCATACTCAGTCGAACATCGATCAACTGTGAAACGCTTTCTGTCGGTATACTGGTGCTTCAACCAGAAAAAACAGAAGAAGACTAGACTGGGCCAAAGCAAACTGTTACAGCCCTTGAGAGGGTGGGGGGTGAGGAGTCTTTTTGGACCCAGCTCAAGTGTTTGGCCTTGGACTATCATATTCCAACTGCAGAAACTTGTTAGAGCACTTTCTTGCTTGACAGAACAACGTACAATATCGGCTCGACAGGAATGAACTGGATGTCACCTCTTAACTAATAAACAGATGCTAAATCGAACATAAAAAAATCTCAGAGTCCTTACCGAACAAGACGAAGCTAAGCTTCCTAGCATCAACTAGTGTCACTGATAGCTCTCCAACAAAGTCCTTATTCCCATCTTGAGCTAGGTCAGTAGCAACTCCTTGCATTATACCACTTGCAACATTTTGAATTATGTCACTTGCAACATCTCCTGCAACCGGTCCCATAGCTCTCCCCTTTTCAAAATCGAGGACAATCTTTTTGGGCCGGACAAAGAGACGTGGTAGATCTTCCGTTAGAAGTTTTGTGAGAAATCTAGAAGCAAAAGATCACAAGTTCCTTGTTAGGTCACTAGATATCAATGCAAGACCTTTCTATCAAAGCATAAAAAATGTTATTTTTTCTCCGTTAAATCTGGGATAAACTATTAAAAAATGCGGTGAAACATGATACAGGAAATCTAAAGCGAGTTCACTTATGTTTACCACTGAATCGAAACATCCTCTACGTTCTAGAAATTTGAACCATGACTAATAACTGATTGACTAATCTGTTATTCACATTCATGAAGAGAATAAATTACAGTAACTAACTAAGTGCAAGCTGGGATTAAAACTACCATTGACAGCTCAAACCAATTTATTCCACTGCCAAAAAAGCTCGAACAAATTTCTATCAAATGTTTTATCACCAATTAAGTGCACAGGGATCAATATTTTTCTCCTAGAACTACAGCAGCTGAGGGATGAGGGGGTCAGATTGGACATATGGGACGGTTGGGAGGCGGGGTGCATAAAATTGTCTATCACTACATAAACAATAACTAAAAATTGAATAAATGGATCGATAGCAACAGCAGTATGTAACCATGATTTTGCACAGATATTTTAGATGATAGGGCTTACATTGACAGAACAGGAATTGCTGGAAGAGGCGAGTACCATGTACATGCAAAGATTGTTTAGCACATTGTTAGCAAATAATCAACGCAAAAGCTGGACATGTCATCAAAGGACACGGAAAAGTACACAAAAAGGCTCACAGTCACCCCCAGTGTATGAAAAAAAACTTAGGAATAGGAAATCACAATATAACTGGCAGTACAAAGTGTGACATTGTTCTGCATGCAAAGAATAATAAATTTAAGATTAGTACTTATCCTCTCATTTTCTTAATAACATCTTAATACCAGCAGTAATAACCACTGGACGGGTAGACCTATGTGCAGAAGAGAGGTCTAAACAATGTCCTACACCCCAATCTTAATAACTGAATAATCATACTTATATTATGAAACTCTACTGCCTATGTTGCATTCAGGAAGTCGATTTGCTTAAGAGGTGCCATCTTTCAAAGGCCCAAGCTAATCGACCTAAAAAATGACGATTCTAGGTCTGAATTGCAAATGGTAACAGTAAAGTTGCATTAGCATCTACATACCCATAAGGTTGAATAGCCGGAACAGAGACAGCTCAAACTTAATCTTTGGAAGGGACACAAACGCCCAAGACGCGGCTCCCACCCATGGCTCTGTCGGTATAAGCCGCAACTTAACCCACAACTCCCCATCGATATCGAAATCTCGAACCCAGACCGGCACGACGATCGGCACGACGCTGAACTTTAAGGAGAGGGCCAACGCCATGCGTGCATCGCCGGCATAACGAATGCCGATTTGGTATCTGAAATGCACAATGAATTGGTCAATCCTAACCCTTTTTTTTGTTGCACCAAGGGTAATACTGAGATAAACACAGTTGTGGCAGCAAGAAGAAAAATAAATTAGCCTGAGGATGCTTGAAGACTAGTAACAGACAGAGGCCCCTTTCATGAGGTAGTCTACTTGTGCATCTTTGAAGCTATCTAGCTAGCAGTCGGTACGATTCAGAAACAATGCCAGCAAATTCAATTGAAGCTATCTAACTGAATTATGCAATTGCTGACACTAACATGATCAAAGAGGACAGCAGAGAGACTCACTGCAGGTCGTTGGCTCGGCGCGACGTCCGGCGCTCGACGTTCCTCACGGACAGCGGCTCCTCGCCGAGGTAGAACTGCCTGATCTCGACCCGGTTGACGTAGTCTGGCTTCTGGAGGTTGTCGACGACGGGCTGGAGGAGGCCGACGATCCAGTTCTCGATGCCGGGTCGGTAGACCTTCCAGAGCTTCCCGAGGACCATGTTGACCCACTCGACGGACTCCTTGCGCTGCAGGTCCTTGTCCTCGAGGAAGAGGGAGAATCCCGAGGTGGGCACCTGCGGCCAGGTGCCGTTGACGCGCACCTCGCGCTCGGCGCGGCGGCGGCGGCGCAGCGTGAGCAGCTTGTCGAAGGCGGCGCCGACGAAGAAGAAGAGCGCGAAGAGGCCGAGCACGGAGCGGCTGACGGCGGGGAGGGGCGGGGGCGCCGGGAGCGGGTGGATGACGCCCAGCTGGGTGCGTAGCTTGGAGACCAGCGGGTCCTCCGTCGGGGCGGAGAAGGCGGAGGAGGGGCGCTGCTGCGAGGGGGAGGCGGAGGCGGAGGTGGGGGACGGTGGTGTTGGGTTTGGCGGGGAGGAGGAGGAGGGGAGGTTGATGTTTGAGGAGAGCGGCGGCGGGGCTGGGGGCCTGGGACGGGACGGAAAGGCGGCAGCTTTGGGGACGGGGAGGCATCGTCGGCGACGGTGGGGGTGGTGGCGGGGAAGGGAAGGGAGAAAGGGGGGAAAGGTGGGGCTAGAGAGGGAGGCGGGAGGCGGCGGGGTGCCAGCGGAGGGGGGCAGCATCGGGGTGCACCGACATCCGGCGAGGGAGGCGTGGGGCTCGCCGGAGAAGAGAAGATATGCAGAGCAGTTAGTGGTGGATGCTATTGCTGCCGCCCAAGACAGCATAGTTTTTTTTCTCTTCTTTTTCCTTTGGCTCCATGGACAGCCCGGCCCGAAAATCCCAGGCTTAAGTGGGCCTGGACATGCCTCTCAGGTATACCCAGGGCATTTTTTAGGCCGGGCCTAAGAAGGTCCAACGCAGAAAAATCCATGCCCAGCTCGACTAAACTGCAGAAATCAGGTCTAAACTTGACAATGCCCGTTTAGGCCCTATCGACCCGATCCGATCCTCACTGAAATTTCTTTTTCTTTAAGCCCAACCCGATTTTATCGTCGGGCCCGATTTTTAGACCCGACCCGGCCCAAGATTTTCGGCTCGAGTTGTCCATGGCCAGGTATGCTCACAAGCAATGCTCGGGCTTGTGTTTAGTCTGATTCACTTGGATTATGCTTCGTTTGGATGTTTGCTTCCGGCCGATATTCGAGAGTTTCTAACCATGAATATCAGACTCTTGTTGTTTGGCGGGCCTAGATATTCAATGTCAATATCGAGTCGCAGCTTGGGACGGTAAAATGATAGGACCACTAGTGTCTATGGGTGAACCTTGGCATCGCTAGGTATTCGCATCCCGTCACACCCCTTCACGGTCCGCCCTAGCTACAGAAAAGAAAATCTTCCTCTCTCACAAAGTCTCGCTAACCTGCGGCGACGGTGATGCACGGGTAATCCGGCCTCTCGGCTCTCGTCCTCTTCTTCTCCGGCTGGAAACATATCCTCCCGGCCCAACCTTCTCATTCTCGACGCCCTCTCATCCGACTGTTTCTCCCTCTAGTCTCATATTTCTTCCAGTGCAGGCATGGGACGGAGATCATGTGGCCGGCAGCGGCGCACCTGCATCCCGACGCACGTTCACTAAAGCAGTACACACCGGAGGAATACTATGTCATATACTGGTTTGCTCAGGAGCCGCGAAGTCTGAACACAATATGACATCGAATCCCGCAAGATGAGTGCCTTGCCTTGACATCGGACCGTGCAGTCATGCCTACGGTTTCATAAACAACTCCAATCGGACCGTCCTTCACGTGGTTTTGCTGTTTTCGTTGGACTGAACCTCATCTCTTGGATTTTAAGGAAAGCTAAAGTATCATGATCCAGTATCAAGGTTGAATATAAGACATTAACCAATGGAGCAGCTGAAGCAATATGATATGGATAGAGTCTCTACTTAAGGAACTTGGTGTGACACAACAGCGTACGCCCATATTATGGTGTAATGATCTTAGGGTTACCTAGCTGACGACGAATCCAATCTTTCATGTTCAGACTGAAGGGAATATGCCCTAGAGGCACTTAATAAAGATAGTTTATTAATCATATCCCAATTGTTCATTATATGTTTTATACCATGCTATAACTGTATTAAGCGGAAACATTAATACACGTGTGGTAGATAAACAACCAGGTCCCTAGTAGCCTCTACTTGACTAGTTCATTGGGCAATTGATGATCGAGGTTTCCCGATCATGTGAGATTTATGTCAGTTGACAATGAAGTCATGTCGTTGGTAGAACGATGTGATGGACATACCCAATATTTGTAGGACGTAGTCATTACACCTTCGACCGTGAGATCTACTCTTATTGCTATTCCTGGAAGACACTTTGATTGCATCAAACGTCATATTTATATAGTGTGACAATAAAGATGTCCCTCTCGGGTGTCGGAGAGGATTATGTTGAGACGGGGGATCAAGAGCGGGATTTGCCAGTCCGAATAGCAGGATAGATACTCTAGGGCCCACTCGGTGAGATTATGTCAAATGGGTTTGCAAACATGTGACTAGGTCACCAGCTGACATAATATCATAGACGAGTAGAAGATAGTGTTGTCGGTAACGAGATCAAGCTAGGTATGGAGATATCTATGAATGAGTCTCGGACACGCTAGGTATGACATAATATCATAGACGAGTAGAAGATAGGGTTACCTAGCTGACGACGAATCCAATCTTTCATGTTCAGACTAAGCACACTGAGACCGACTTCCATTTTATGCGTGAGCGAGTAGATGTTGGTGCACCTTTTCATTTGAAAGTAGCCATATGCAAGAAAGGCTACCTATTGATACGAAAAGAAAGCCATCTCTGGCTATTCTTTTTTTGGGTGGAAAAGAGTGCTCCATATCCATATATGTGCTTGGAGGGAAGGCCACACATCTTTAATTGTATTCTTTTTCGAGGTCATCCTCTTCGGCCTGACGTTAGTAGTGCTAGTTTTGAGTTTGTTTTTAGTACCTTACCTACTTAGGGGGTCCTCTCTGGATGTCAGCTTAATTCGCTAATGATCAATTTCCCTGATGTATTTACTAAATCAGTCACACGACAAATGTTAGACATATTAAGTCCAATCTTAACCTTATATGTTCCTAGTGGTTCAGGTTGAGGGGGTGTGTTAAAATTGTATTTAGTCTAGCGTATGTGAATATGTACTCGTGTCGTGTACGCACTCTTGTAACCTGACGAGGAGTCATGGATGCATTGACCCCCCGGAAAACCCTAAACCTTAAACCTATCCTTCAAACTAAATATTCCTAACCCATACCCTACCCAACCACATGGGTATGGATTTGGATGCGGAGATGGTTATCCAGCGGCAGGTTTATTTATATGTGTCATCTTCGTGCGTACAACGAAAATAGGGAAATACATCATCCTAGTATGCTATTTTTTGCTGCGTATTTTAGTAGTATGATATTTGTAGCTTACAAAAGAGAAGTTGTTATTTGTAAACAAGTTAACATGGCGCAAAACCTTATACATGCATATTTTTAGATAAAGGGATTTTATGTAGCGTATACATGCAAAACCTTATACATGCATGCATAGGGAGTCTGTAGGTTGGTACGTCAGAAATTTTCTGCCAGACCTGATCGCTAAACCTGGGCCGGCCCAACTAAAAAACCATGCATATGCCCCTTACTCGCCCCGTATCTCCATGCCGCCGCCGCCCTGAGTCCCTATCTCGTAACTTCTCGTGCACCGTTGCCCAATCCAAATCCAGTTGCGCCGCCTCTCCGGCGAGCGAATTGAGTCACCGAACGCCGGAATCGATCCCTCTGGACATCCAATTCCTCATCCCCGCCACGCGAACAGAGTACCCGTTCACCGCCGCCACCGCCAACTATCCCTAACGTCTCCAGATCCTGATCCCCCACCACGCTCGCCCCGGTTGGCCGTGGACGACGATGACTGTGCCCGCTTGGTATCTAGAAGGTGCTTTTTGCAGATGCTGGCGGCATCGGGGGCGCGGCCGCCGGCGCTGCTAGATCCTTCCACGACCCACGCCGCGGCCGGGAGCCTGCCTGGAGTCACCGGCGCCTCGAGACGACCAATGCACGTGCGCGCCCGGCCAGGGCGCGGGAGACGACCGTGCGCGTGTCGCGTGTCACCGATGCCGCTCCCCGGCGAGGACCCCGACGCGGCGCCCTCCTGCAGCGGCTCCGACAGCAGCGAGCCGCAGGACTAGCAGCGCGCGGAGCGGGCGCTCTCCAACGGAGATCTCTACCTGGGCCAGTGGCGCGGGAGCGCGCCCTACGGCGACGGCAAGTACCTGTGGGTGGACGGCTGCATGTACGAGGGGGAGTGGCGCCGCGGGAAGGCCACCGGCCGTGGCCGGTTCTCGTGGCCCTCCGGCGCCACCTACGAGGGCGAGTTCCTGGACGGGTTCATGCACGGCGCCGCGGGGGGACACCTACCGCGGCGCGTGGGCGAAGAACCTCGAGCACGGCGCCGGCGAGAAGCGCTACGCCAACGGGGACTCCTACGACGGCGAGTGGCGCGCCGGGCTCCCTGACGGGTGCCGCTACATCTGGCGCGACGGCACCGAGTACGGTGGCGGCTGGCGCGCGGGGCTCATCCACGGCCTCGGCGCCCTCGTCTAGGCCAACGGCAACCGCTACGATGGCGGCTGGGTGGGCGGACGCCCGCGGGGACAGGGAACGTTCCGGTGGTCGGACGACTGCCTCTACGTCGGGTTCTGGGGCCGCGAGGCGCCCGGCTCCACCAGAAGGGCGTGTACTACCCGTCCCCGGCCGCGGCCGCGGGCGACGGGAGGACGCGCGACCCGAGGGAGGCGTTCGCGAGGGAGCTCCCGGAATGCGTGCGCTCCAGCACGGAGAGCCAGTCGGCGCTGCCGTCCCTGAGGTCGCTCAGATGGCTGGCGCGGCCGGTCAGCGGGCGCGGGAGCTCGTCGGCCGGAGCAATCTCTCCGGTGGGAGCAATTGGGGATCAGATGGAGACGTCAAGATCGAAATCACCGATGACTGGAGGCGTCGGAACAGTACCAGGGAAGGTAGGGGGCTGCCTCCCCCTTCGCCGGCGCAGCTTATCGCCAAGGCTGCACCTGCACCGCTGCGGGTGTCAAAGCGGCAGGGGGTGACCATTGCCAAGGGGCACAAGAACTACGAGCTCATGCTCAACCTGCAGCTCGGCATCAGGTACGTTTCTCTCCAGTTATCTTCCTGTGGATATCAGAAACTGTTGCCACTTGTGTGTGGTGTTTAAAAATATCAATTAGATGTCGCACATTATTCTCACAGGAATCTGCTTGAGGTTATAGGTGTTTACCTGGTAAACATGAACACCAACAGTATTTCACTTGCCTGAAGAGAATTGAAGCTCATTATAAACGGTTTATGGTGGAGAATATAAGCCTATTTTTCATTCTGTCGTGCATTCGAAGCTCAACATCGAATGGATATCTAATGTTATGTATTGTACAGAATTGGCTTGAATCTGGAAGGAAGGTGTATATTCTAGATTTGGATTATTTCCAAGAGTTTTTGCATGAACTCAGATAATTTATTTTGTCATCATAACTTTCTTTAAGTCGCATGACGTGTTCAAGAATAGGCTCATCCTGATGAACCGGCTCCCCCTTTAAATTCGCATGACGTGTTCAAGAATAGGGTCATCTTATTTTGGTATTTATAGCAGTCCTTTCGTAATTGCAGATTTTGCCTCTTTATGCTTTGTTTTCTAAGAAAAAGAGGACTGTAAAATTGACCAGCCCAACATGGAATTTAGATTGTGATGTCTTATCTGCTCTTACCGAAATTGTTTACTATGGTTTCAAAGTTTATCTGGTCAGTCTTCAATGCATAGTGAATTGTGATGTCATTTCGATTATATGTTCCAGAGGACAAACCTAATTTCCATTTGTACCCTCTGCTAATTGCAGTCATAAGAGCACCAGGAATGGGCACACTAAAGGTCTTTCTTGCTGCGGAATGCCCCACACCTCTTCTGCCTATGATGAAGGAGTTGTAGCAGCCGAATGGTTCCCCGACTATTTAGGGAAGCCAAGTCGACTCATGCCATTTAAAGAAGGTGTGTATGCCTTTTGATGCTCTTTAATCGCAAAATATGCCTGTGATACATTTCTATATTTTCATGATAAACTTTTACAATGATGTTATATGTGTTACATTCAAAGAATTTTTGTTTTCCATGTATCTGACAGACTGAAATCATATCAACTAATCAGCCATTGTCGACATGTAAAAGATACTCCAGTTGGCACTCTCCTAGCTAGCGTGAACCTCCACCTTGTCCTACTGTCCCGTCCAACTCATCTCCAACCTAGGTGGCGTGCACGTGTAAATGATCTTGATTTCATATGCAATAATAAGGAAAAATTGTTGATGGGGAAAAAGGAGATAATAATATTAACAAGAAGAGAAGACAGTGCTAAGGTGCTCTTCTGTAGCTTTCATCAGTATAGAGGTTATTCGGTTAACACCTGTTTTAGCTATTCTTATGAACCAGTGTGTTGCTTGATTAAGCATAACTTGTAGGATTTAGTTGTAGCTGAAGGTCAAGTTGCTGTAATCAAGTTAAAGCAATAGAGTCATGATTTCGTACATGAATCAAGCTTTTTAACACAGTGATCATATTGAGCTTTCTGTTTAGATCTTATATGGTAAAATTGTAAAATACCTGGCTACCTGAGATTTGATTGCCAAAAGAAAAATGCAGTCAACACGAGTTTCATCTTGATCTATGGATATGTTCCTAGAACAAACCATAAGATTGTTTAAAACTATTGATCTGTTTCGTGGTTAATATATCTGCAATCAGAACTACGAATCCCTTAGTTGAGTTTCTCAATAAGAGGGATTGTTTTCGTGCGAGTGAAGAGGTGACATAAGTAATGATAAAGATTCAAGAGCACAATTTGTATTTTCTTTCAAAGAGCATGATTTGTAGCCTCTTCTTTTCTGGAGATCATGATTTGTAGTGAGTAATCTAAATTTGGTGCTTTTTGCATTTGTTCAGAGGTGTTGTTCTTAAAATTAGAATATCACTTAAATTGTGTTTTACCAAATAAATTGATACTCTCAAACAAAAATTTGTATTGATAAATAAATTTTACGACCCGTAGGAACGCACGGGCATTCAACTAGTACTCTAATTAACTTACTAGTACATCGATCGTTGGAACGAACGGACGTCGGTCACGAGACGTGGAGCAGAATGCATGCATTCATGGTGCAACTTTGGCACGTCAACCGATGAGAGGCGTCGACTTGGTGGAGTCACGGTCAACGGCCTTATCAATACCGATATACGTGTGTACGTAAAAGGGCAGCAAGTCATGCATGGTGTGTACATTACATGCGCATACATACAACACAAACAAGGACATGCGTCGACTCTAGCTGTGGGTCTTGCCTATAACTGTGTGTACTGATTGTATGTACTCCATACCATACGTAAAAAGGGGATCATGGTATAATGCATATATTGTACAAATTAACGCGAAGTGAGCCTACCTCAACTAGTTTGGTTGAACCAGCCCACTCATGTTCAAGTCTCAGACTTGACATGGGTGCTCGCATTTTCCTGGATTTTCCAGGATTTAACCGGCGCTATGCTTTCAGTGGTAAGTGACGTGCCCGTCAACAGCGAGGCGCCCGTGGTGACTTCGTCAACCTCAAGATTTGCCGGACCAGTCTCTCAGAGGTGCTCATAGGGGTAGGGTTTGCGTGTGTGCGGTCATATGGGTGTCTGTACGTGCGTGTGTGAGCGTCTGTACTGTGTTTCTAAAAAAAAAAGGGTAAGTCCAGCAAAGAAAAGAAATAACAAAAGGACCCTGCAAATTGCACGAAGCACCCCGAGCATCCTGGAAGAAACACGATCAGACCCTCCGCCGCGCTCCCAAGAAACCTAGCCGCCGCCGGCGTCGCCGTACCACTTGCCGCCGGGGAGGAGGTGCCACCTCAAGTTGAAGACGACCGCAAGATCCATCCGCCACCTAACGACGGAATCTGTGCTCGATGAACGGCCACGGCCAAAGCACCAGCTCCCGAGCTCCACCCTTCTTCCCGCCGACGCAGCGCCGCCCAGGCCCACCATCCTCACCACCCTACCTTCAGCAGCCACCGCTCCCCTCGCCACCGAGGCCGGCCAGAGCAGAGACGCCGAAGAAGAACACCACCACCTGCACCAGCAAAAACGGAACACCCCCATCCACCCGCCTCTCCCCTCGCCTCCACGGCCGGCCGGAGAAGCACAGACAGACGAGCGTGCCCGAAGAAGAACCTTCACAACCTCCCCGGCACGAAGGCCGGAACGGGGACCGGAGGGGAAGGACCACACCCCACTCACCAGCGCCATCGCCACCGTCTTCGAAGCCGCCGAGAGGAACTCACACCTAAGACCTAACTACTACCTATCTACACGGCCGAGCGATTACCAGAGCTCCCCCCCCCCCACCTCACGGTGCCGAAACGGCGACCGGAGGCGGAGGGGAGCGGCGGAATCACCGCCGGGAAACTGGGAACTACGGGATCGCCTCCTCTCCGCCTCTCTACTGTAGCAAGGGGTGGGGAGAATGAACATGGCGTGGACTTGGTGGTCACGGTCAACGTTTCATTCGATCGATTTTGTTTTTCAGGGGTAGTCCATTAATTTCTTTCGATAATCAAGATTTTTCCTATCCTTACATCGATCGGACGGCTTATCACCTGCAGCAGCTCACTCTCACAGTATATATAAAGCTGCAGAGCTAGCTAACCTAGTGCAGATCGAACAGTACAAGAGAATAAGTGATCACCGGCGACCATATCTATGGCTCGTCCATCAGCAAGAAAAGCTAACGTTGCGATCGCCGGCACGATGCTACTCCTCTTCGTTCTCCTCCTGCCGGCGCCAGCTGCCTCGTCGCTGCCGGTGGGGGCGGTGGGGGCAATCGCCCGCTCGCCCGCCATAAGAAGGATCGGGAGCATCTTCATCAAACAGGTAGCAAGCGCCGGCGGGTCCGCTCTGATCAAGGCGGCGCTCCACAGCTCCAGCAACGGCGGCGGCGGCGACACCGACCAGCTAGGCGGCGCTGCCGCCGACAACGCCGGCATCATCCTCTACAACGTCTCCGTCGGGCGTCAGACCTTCTCCGGCATCGTCGACATCTTCAACGACTTCATCTGGGTGCAGTGCCCGCCTGCTCCGGCGGCGCCGTCGTCCTCGTCGGTCCCCTGCGCCAGCCCGACATGCCTCAGCGCGCTCAACATTACCGCCGACGACTGCGCTGACAGAGCCGGCGCCTGCGAGTACGTCTATGTCTACGACGACTACGAGGGGGCCAACAGCACCGGCTACCTCGCCAATGAGACGATCACCGTCGGTGCCGGGACGGCTCCCATCACCGGGAACGTGGTGTTCGGCTGTAGCACCAACACCACGGTGAACCTCGACGGCGCCATCGGGTTCAGCAAGGGCGGCCTCTCCATCCTGTCACACAAATCTCCAGGTTCTCATTAATTTTCACGTCAAGCTAACAGTGTATCATTAGATGATTCATTATCTATATATACTAGATAGATACACCACGCCCACGCGTTGCAGCGACATCTCTTAAAAACCTAATAAACACATAAATCTTGAGTAAACTATAGAAGTATGCACATAAAAACTTTACTTGATTGGCAAACTATTTTTTCACGTCAAGCTACCAATATCATTAGATGATTCATTGTGTATATAGTAGATAGATACCCCGCGCGTTGCGGCGACATCTCTTTAAAACCTAATGAACGCATAAATCTTGAGTAAACTATAGAAATATGCATGTAAAAACTTTATTTTGATTGGTAAACTAATTTCGGTGTTCCCCTAACATGTGATTTAATTTGGTAATTACATTAAGTGTAATTATGTGGTCTTATCATTGGAACCCCAAAATAAAAAGGATGACGTGAATAATTTAATGGCTAAAGGAAAAGATGATGTGGATACTTGCATGTAGAGATGGATAATAAGCAATAAAATTTTGTGAGATTATGTGTATAATTAGTTGGCTAAAAGAAGAAGTGATGTGTATAGCTTGCAAAATAAAAAGGATGACGTGGATAATTTAATGGCTAACGGAAAAGATGATGTAGATACTTGCATGTAGAGATGGACAATAAGTATTAAATTTTTATGGGAGAGTGCTTAGCGTAAAACTACCACTCTACAGATTAAATCACAAAAAGCTACCACTTTTGCCCGCAATCGCAAAAAGATACCACATTTGGTCTGTTGCTAGCAAATCACGTCAAATTCGGTTTGAGAGCGAATTGACACTAAATCTGACGTGATGGGTCCACATGTAAGAGAGGTGACATGGCAACATTGACTTTTCAGCTCAATAAAATATCCAAAAAAATTAAAAAATCCATGGCACAAGCTACGACGGGGCGCCGCGGCCGCCGGTGCCCATGGCCGGCGCCCTGCTCGTCCGGAGCCAAGCGGCGCGCGTGGTCCGCGACCGACGCCGCCGGTTCCCATGGTCGTCGCGAGCAGTGGCCTTGGCGGCGAGCAGGGACGGCGAGCAGGGGCGGCGGCACGGCGAGCAGGGGCAGCGGCAGGCCGGCATCGCGCCGCTCCGTTTTCCGGCCAGTGCCGCCGCCGACCAGGACGAGCACGGGTCCCAGGCCTCGCTCGAGGATGCGTTTCAGGGCACCACGGGAGGCTGGTGCGTTTTCCCAGCCCGGCATCATGTTCCGCTCCGGCCGGCAGCCGTCGACGACGAAGATGACGATGCCGAGTTCTCCGTCCCTGCTATCCCCGTGCAGCAGTGCTCCGTTCGTCGGGCAAGCTCCTACGCGGTGCAGCCCTTGGCCGGGCGCGTCGTGGACGGTGGCGCGACGAGCAGGGGAAGCGGCCGGCCGGCCGGGCGGCGCCGCCGTGCGTGGTCGATTTGATTTTGCAGTTTTGATTTTTTTTGCTAGCTTTGTTTTTTACGTTGTTGCCACGTTATCACTTACACGTGGGCCCGGCATGTCAGTTTGAGCATCAATTCGCTATCAAACGCGATTTGGTATGTTTTTGAGATTGTGGGAAAAAGTGGTAGTTTTTTGTGATTGCGGGTAAAAGTGGTAGTTTTTTGTGATTTAGTCTGTAAAGTGGTAGTTTTACGCTAACTACTCTTTATGGGATGATGTGAACAATTGGTTAGCCAAAAAAAGAAATGATGTGTATAACTTGCATGTTGAGATATAATCATTTATTGCAAGTTAGTGGGGTTTTGCTTTATACAAAGTACAAATAGATAGGTGTTTCTTAATAATGAACGAGGTAGGACCGTAGGAGACCTCCACAACGTTTTGGTTTTATGAAACAATAATAACAAACCCAAATTCCTGGGGTTCCATGTTATCAGCATGTATTGTTGGGTGGTACATCCACTCTGAGGGGCTACGGTCACCTTCTGATTATGAATAAACTTGGTGTTCATGTTGATATATTTATAAACTTGGGAAAACTTCACACAAGTTCACCTACAGTTAATGTCGAAATATGATTTTGTTGAACTCCGTCTTTGCCTTTCCCATCCGTAGGTTCTCCTACTTCGTCACACCTGATGACTCCAATAGCTCCAGTTCCACTAGTGTCGTCCTCTTGGGCGACCAAGCCGTGCCGCAGACGAAACATAGCCGCTCCACGCCATTGCTACAGAGCAACGCCTTCCCGGACTTGTACTATGTTAATCTCACCGCAATACAGGTTGACGGTGAGCCACTAGCAGGCATCCCAGTCGGAGCGTTCGATCTAGAGACGGATGGCTCCGGCGGGGTGGCCCTGAGCACAACTAGCCCTGTCACCTGGCTCCAGAATGACGCTTACAATGCAATGCGGCGGTCACTAGTGAGCAAGATTAAGTCGGAACCCGTGAACATCTCGGGGACCGATGATGAGGGGTACTTTGACCTATGCTTCAACATGAAGTCCGTGGCCGAGCTGACGTTTCCAAAGATAACTCTGGTATTTGATGGTGTGGACTCACCGGCAATGGAGCTGACAACGGTGCACTACTTCTATAAGGACAACGAAACTGGGTTGCGGTGTCTCACCATGCTGCCAATGCCGACGGATTATCCTTTGGGCTCCATCCTAGGAAGCATGCTACAGGCGGGCACCAACATGATCTATGATGTTGATCGTGGGCAGCTGATGTTCGAGAAGGGGGCAGCGAATCCGGTGCCCTCGCAGGTGCAACTCATGGTTATAGTCTCTATGCTCCTTGTGTTTGTGCTCCACTTCTAGATCATCCCTTCTCTTTTCTCATCGATGGAGTTTCAACCCTCAATCTTCCTGGTACGATTGTCGTTAAATGTTCGGTCCCTAAGACTAGGGGATGGTACGTCCGCAGACCCTGGTACAAAATGTCTAATCTAAAGTTAATCAAGGTTGTTGTTGACATCAATATAAATGTATTCTTGCTTACACCATGATACTAGCTGTGTGCTTATGTATGGTTAAGCAAGTATATAATGTATTTAAATGTCCATGTAAGATGCTTGTACCGAGATATGAGTATATTTTTAACATATTATTCACACCTTTTAGCGAAAATGGATGGTTGATAAAGCTCGTCGCCAAGAAAAAGATGGCATATGTGGATCTTACTTTGATTGATTTCATTTGGATGATGTTCATCAAAATTTAGTCATGAATCCATGTTGTGATATGGGTTGTCTCGATCTTTTTGATTTCACCAAGGACGTGAGAGGGGCTAGTTGGCGGAAAACATGAAGCACAAGTAAATATAAAACACCTATAAGGGTTGAACCAAACAATAAGCACCCAATGGTACACTCTGAATTACCTTCAGCTATGTCATCAAATTGTATTCCCGAGTAGATTCTCGACAAATGTTGACTGCACGAAGTTATGAGCCAAGGCGGGACAAGATGAACCTCAAGGTGGAGTCGGTATGTCAGGCACCAAAGTGTGTCTACGCCTTCTGGCAAGCAAAGGTGTAACATGAGAAAGTTTGGACGTAGTTTTCACGGACTATTGGGCCCGAGTGGACCACTCGAGAGGAAATTACGTGCGAGAGTAGAGGGAGTAGAAAGACAATGTTGTATGCCAACCAACATGTGCTCGTTAGTAAGGGTGGAAACATATTAGATACAAATCATATAGTGCCCTTACCATATTTGTTTTCATATTTTCAAACAAATATGCATATAAGTATGGATGTTGTCGAATATGAATGCAGAGCGGATGTTACCCAAATACACGGGCATATAAGATGTTTTCTCAAGTTGCAATGGATATGAATATAACAAAATATTAGTCTTGCGGTTTATAATGAGAGTCGTCGATAAAACATTATCGAGATAAATATGCTGATATAATACATAATAGTTTCAAGTTCAGTCACATAGAAAATATATATTACCTTTAGGGTGTATCGTGTTCGGTAGCTCCGGAGGTGACCGACTCTTTTTGTTGAATCCATGGGACATTTCATGTTTGCTTTGTGGGTATGTTTATGTTGACAGTGGTCGATTTTTTCGATGAACCTATGGGTTGGTGTGCGGGTTTTTCTTTTTCTTTTGTGTGTCGCTTTGCTCGTGTCCTCAAACATCGAGGGCTAAGACTACTTAAACCTTGAAATAACCGTTTGGTGATCAACTGGAGACACTATCGCCCCCTTCCAATTTTCACACTCGACATTCATCCGACAATTTATTTTTTCTAGAGAAAACAAAAGAAAAACTCGGGTGTGGCTGCTTGGGTTTCTTCTCGGCTCTTCAATGGAGATTGGGGCCAATCCACATTGGAAAAATCTTTTAAATGGCCTGAATCACCGAGGCTCTTTTTTGCGGAGAGGAGAGAGGGTGCGACTATGTAGAGGCCTCGCTCGCGTCCGCGCGCCAGCTTCCGCCACGTGGTGGCCTTTGACGGGCACAACTACGGCCGGTACGAAACTTCCAGCCCCCCTACGCGGCACGATTATTTCCACAGGAAGCTCCCGCGCGTCTTTGGGCAGAAGACGAATCCCCAACTACGTAACACATGGTTGTACAGCTAGACAGACACATGTTGTACAACTAGACAGACACATGTTATACGGACACATGTTGTACGGACACATGTTGTGTAGACTATATAGACACATGTTATACAACTAGACAGATACATGTTGTAGAGACACACGTTATACAGACACACGTTGTACAACTAGACAGACACATGTTGTACAACTAGACAGACACATGTTATACGGACACATGTTGTGTAGACACATGTTGTACAGACACAGGTTGTACAACTATATAGACACATGTTATACAACAAGACAGATACATGTTGTAGAGACACACGTTATACAGACACACGTTGTACAACTAGACAGACACATGTTGTACAGACACATGTTGTACAACTACGTAGACACAGTTTGTACAGACCATGTTGTACAACTACACAGACACAAGTTGTACAACTAAACAAGCACAGTTTGTACAGACCAGGTTGTACAACTAAACAGATACAAGTTGTACAACGATATATAACCGGAAGTACAAAAATAAAGTTCGTCGAAACCTATCAACATGAGATCTAGTTTTGAAGATCGTGACGCGAGGAGCTCAAAAGTGAAAACGGTTCGTAATTTGGATAAACGGTTCTCAAGATATTTTATTTTTTAAAAACGAATTTTAAAATAAATACACATATAACCCTCCGCACGCACGGAGAAGGAGAAATCCTACAAAAACTCTCTCGCGCGGTCACTTGTTACATATTTAAGTACCCACGGGGACCCGCGTGAAGTGAGAAGCTGACACTTATCATCACGATAAAGGGAATTTTTTTAGTGATTTCGGAGTAGAGACTAACCTACGTTAAAAAAATAACTGGGAAAAGCACAATTGTACGCCTGAAAAAGCCCGTTCACATGAAAAACTTGCCATGTTGCGTTGAGAGCTGGCGGGAAGCGAGGATGCTTTTCCCGCGCTTTGCCGCCGAATCTCCCGCCAATTTTCCTTCCTTCCCAACTCCCTCATATTCCCGGGCTCTCACTCTTCACTCCAGGTTGCCATCTCCGATCCTTCGCCGCCACACACCAAGTCCGCCGCCTCCCACCATCTCGACAGCAGATCAGATCAGGGTGGAACAGCAGAACAAGAAGAGAGTAGCAGCCATGATGTTCTCGAGCCAGATCGACGCCTTCTCCCCATCGCAGTTCACCTCCCCGTCACAGAACGCCGCCGCCGACTCCACCACCCCCTCCAAGGTGCCGTCCCTTTCCTCCCTCCCACTCCCCGTCTCCCGATAGATCCGAGCCGGTTTCCTGACGGGTAGTGTTTTCCGTGCCGCAGTTCCGGGGCGCGTCGGGCACGACGCCGCTGACCGTGAAGCAGATCGCGGACGCGCAGCTGGCCGGCGCCGGCGAGAATGGCGCTCCCTTCGCCGTCGACGGCGTCGAGACCGCCAACGTACGCACCTACTACTACACTCGTCGTCTCTCTCTCTCTCTCTCTCTCCCAGACAATGAATTGGCTTCTGATGCTGATTGCGCCGTGGGGGTTTGCAGATCAGGGTCGTTGGCACGGTGAGCGGCAAGGCGGAGCGGGCGACGGACGTCTCCTTCACGCTTGACGACGGCACCGGACGCATCGACTTCATCCGATGGTTAGTGCGTTTCGTGGGGAAATCTCTGATCTTTATGTTCTGAATGTGTCACACGGGGCCACACACGCTTGTCATTGCTAGATGTTCGATACTAGATTTGTCAAATCCTTCAAGTTTAATATTCACTATTAGAAGTCTAGAAGTATAATTTCTGGTTGTCATCTGACCAGTATTGTGAAACCTGCAATGGCTTACGCTCTTACCATCTGACCAGTTAACCATTTGAGAGACAGTAGGGTGATATATTACTGTAAAAAACTTCTTAACTGCTGTCATTAGGATCATTACAGTACTATCCTATAAATATCTTAAATACTGCTGCCCTTCACGCTTGATGATGGCACCAGCTGACTTGATTTCATCAGACGGTCAGAGCGTTTAGGGAAATCTCCAACCTTTTATGCCCCAGATGTAGCATATGTTGTACAGTTGTAGGCATTTGTGCGTCAGGTGTCATTGCTGGATGTTGGATATGAGATTTGTTAAATCCTTCAAGTTCTGCCTAAGCTTGATATACTGTTGGCTATTATGCCAGTGCAAAGTAATGCGAAAATGAGGAATCTACAATTATGCTAGTGTCTTTGACTAGTTACTCATTTGAGAGGCAGTAGTCTGATATAATACTGTGAAACACTTCCTTTTGTAGTCTGTATGCAACGGCTAAGGATCATAGTTCTTAGCACAATTCCCGTGGTCTTGAGAATATAAGGTATTTAAAAATGCTGCCATTCGGCCCATTACAGTATAATCCTATTAGTATGCCAAGGGCATTCTAGCTAATCATATTTGGTAGTTTCTGCTATAAACAATAGGTTACAACTTATCTTTTTCGATATTGATAGATTAGTAGGTAACCACTTTGTTTGGGGGGCACAGGGTGCATGTTTTGGGTAATCATGAGTTCAGGATCTGCAATACCATTCAGAAAAGAGCTTCGTGGATTTTCATATACTTCATAGTATCTGCTGTCAGCAATATGTGTCAGTTTTACATCTTTGTCAATTTTGATGTGTTTACAGGGTGAATGATGCTGCAGATTCTGCCGAGACTGCAGCTATTCAGTATGTATAAGTTATAACCTTCGTTTATGCCATTCATGCCCTACACTATCTTCATATGGCGAGGGAAAAAAAACCACCTCTCCTTCTAAAAAATGATCACCTTTTTTTTGTGTTTGTTAATTCAGGAATGGCATGTATGTTTCCGTCATCGGTACCCTCAAGGGAGTTCAGGACAAGAAGCGCGCCACTGCTTTCTGTGTCAGGTATTATCCTTTTGCAGAATATTGTGATCTGCTGATGTACTTAAAACATGCAAATTTTATACACTCCTTTCATTTTTCAGACCTGTAACTGATTACAATGAGGTCACACTGCATTTCATCCAGTGCGTACGGATGCATATCGAGAACACAAAATCGAAGGTATGCTCTTTGATGTGCAGAACTAGTGTCACATGCTAATACTCCAATGACAATAGGCATTTGGTCATTACTCACATCGCTTGGCTGAAAGAATCGTTATTATCATGGTTAATTGTAGATTGGCAGTCCTGCACACACCAGTTCTGCTCTAGGAACCCCGTTCTCCAGTAACCTCAGCGAAGCAAGCACTCCGATATCTTTGAAATCCAACCCGGTAAGCTGCAGTTGCTATTTTTGAATGAATCAAACAACTAAACTTTTCTGGTGTCATCATTTATTGAGATTTCATTCTTGCAGATATCAGTGGCCAGTGGAACAGTATCGGGGACTGATTTGTATGCGCAGGTGCTGAACATTTTCAATGAACCAGCAAGCCTGTAAGTCTGCACATCAACATTCCTTCCCTAGCCTTGTAGGAAAAATACTGAATACTTACTGTCTCTAGTCAGTGCTTGACTGAAGCTTATATGCTCAGCCATAATATCTTTGTATATTGTTCTTAGCTATATGTCATCAAAATCTGATGGTCTGTTACTTTGCCTGAGTTTCTTTGTTAGACAGAAACAAGTGGAGGATTCATTTCTTGTAATAGATCACTAGCATTTTATTTAAATCATTAATTTTCGACAACTTGGTTAATTGGCAGTCAGAGTGATCACGGCGTGCATATGGATGAAATTGCTAAGCGTCTCAGACTATCGGCAGTCAAGCTCAAGTAAGCACCCCCCCTCTCTCTCATCACACACACTCACAAACACAAAACTTATTGTTGTGGTCTAACTTCCATCTCTGCTATGTAGGGAAGCTATCAATTACCATGTCGATAGTGGGCACATTTACTCGACGATTGATGACTTCCACTACAAGTCAGCTGAAGTTTGAGAAACATGATGTGCCGTTAGTCTAACTGTAATGAGGATGCTTTGGGCATGTAACTTCAAATTCCTGTTGAACCGTGTATGAGGTTTATGTTGTGCGTCATCTAGTGAAACTATGATCAGCATTTCTCTTGTTATGTTTTGGGTGATATGGTTGTTTTAGCTGCTAAATGAGATTACCGCTGAAGTAGAATGGTTGCTTGCATTTTGGTAATTGTGTGATGAGCTGGTAAGTCAGAGCAAGCCAAAACCATTTCTATTCTACAACAACGAGCAAATTACAAGTTGTCACACGGTAACTTTGTAAACACAAAAATAGTGAAGCCCTTTATGCTTCAGCTTCAAAATTTGGAAGCACCATTACTGTCACTTGGTTGAAAATGAAAAGAAATACAACATAAAGCATTCTATTCAGGAATGTAGATCTCAGGTTCTGGTGGTGAGAGCAGGATGCAAGGCCAAGACTGAGCCAAAGAACATCTTGCCCAGATAATGCATCAGGTCGGTGGAGATAAAGGTTTCCATGCCAGGCTCATCGAGGCTAGACATGGAGGATATATGAGGTGCATATTTTTGTTTTTGTTTTCCTTATCATCCCGGTGAATATTTTTCGAGTGCGTGTGAGAGGTACTGTAAATGATTTATTCTGCTTATCATGTAGACGGACGGACAGTGAGACAGACATAAATTTGCAGCTTGTTTTGTCTTGGTAGCTAGCTGGTCCAATCACAATCACAATCACAGTGTCAGTGTGTAGCTCTCGATCAGTGAGTGATCTGGAAAGGAATTGATAATTGTGATGTCGCCGTGCCCATCATCACCTAACACATGCGCCTCATGACCAATGAACATCCACATTGATCGATCATGCAAAAAACAGATCGATCCATCGATCCATCGATGAGCTAGAGCTAGCTACCTCATCGATCGCCTAGCTGGGCTACTGCAACAAAAATCCCGATCCTTGCTGGTTATTGGACGATCTAGATCATGCATGTTCGTACGTTGTTACCGGCCACAGGCCACTGTCTGTCTACCAAGAGAGGACAAAGATTAACGCGCCCTCCATCGGTTTCTATATTCAATTAAACACCAAGTAGTAAGAAGACGACGACGACAACAACAGGTTGTAGGGATGGAATTTTCTTTTGCAGAGCTGTCTACGGTTGGTGCTACAACACACAAGCACCGCCAAGCCTCAGCTGTTCGGTTTCCTGCGTGCTTGCTGCCTACACTACATGGAACCATAGAAATATGTGTTCACCGTTCTCTAAAGTGTACTTATGCACAAGAATATAGATACATATATGAATATATAACACATCTGTCGACCACATGCCAGCGCCGATCGAGACAGTCTACAAGCTAATAATATTACTGGCCTTGGAGTCTAGGTGTTGTCAAATGCGTGGATGGCAACAGGGCCTGCTTGTGACATGGTCGTAGAATGCACGCATGGGAGACAGATGCATATGCATATGAACAAGAGGGAGAAAGGCCGGGAAAAGTGGGTGTGTCGCATGCAAGCATAAGCTTCCATCCGCCAGGTGTATTGTACCACCTGTCGGCCAGGATTCAGATCCCAAACATGCATGTAGTACCCTCTAACCTACGCCACCTATATATCTACCTCTAGCTAATGGGATTACTAACTTCTTACCTTAAGATTTTGGGAGGGAGAATTCCTCTACTTATCTTCAGCACTGGGACATCCATATACCTATATATATATATATGTTGGCAGGGTAATATACTGCAGCTCCGTTTAAAAAAACTTGAAATTTGAAGTTTCAAAAACAATTCCAATTGTTCGAGTACACATAACACATATACATGGTATGTATATTTTTGCAAAGGTTTGGTAAAAAAAGACGTTTATTTAGGGTTACAAAAAAACCAATTTGTGACCATGTAAAGGAGTAACAAGTCTTATATTTTCTTGATTTTGTTATTTTTGTGAGCCAAAAATACAACAATTTTTTTAACAAAACTTCATGGTATGTAGTAATACATATGTATGTATATACTTTTTGGCAGATTTTTTGACACCCACAAATATGATTTTGAATTTTTCGAGAAGGAGCTCTACTGAGCTCGGGTGCATCAACGAGTTTTCCTAATATACTCTATTACTAGCCAGTATATGCATTTTGCAACTAGTGTCGTACCAATTCTTTTGAAACAGGGTAGTACTATACTTCATCATATTTTTACCAATAATATGACAAATGACGAAAATGTAACATGATTCACTCGGACACTAGAAGCAACAAATCCAAAGAATCAATCAATAGTCAGTCGCATGCACTAATCATTTCACCCAAAAGTATTAATTGATGGAGAAGTGCGTGCAATATATATTTCAACACTGACCAAGTTTAGGATCCACCGAACCTTAAGCGTGGGATCGATGCGCTTTCCCTCATGGTTAATTGCATATTTTCAAAATTGCATGAGTTTGATATACAAAGCTAGTTGACAATTTGAGCGTAAATAGTATGGTTGTATGCATGAACCAACGCAGACACCAGGGATCAGGGACGGAGCCAAGGGGTGTGAGCTGGGGCCATGGCCCCCCACATGTTGGATTTTTTTTATGAAAACACCCCCGTATAATATATTTTTTGACCCCTAAATTTATGATAAATTAACAACATGGCCCCCTCCAATTAGTTTAGTCTTTATTTGGCCCCCTCTATTTGCCAATCATCGCTCCGTCCCTGCCAGGGATACGCTCATTTTCAAAGGAATGGCTAATCGTAATTTAGTAGGTTGTTATCTGTGGTGACAATGAATCGTGCTACCCCTGTAGGTGGGCACCGGCACTCTAGTGGTGGTGAATTTAATTTTGGAGACACGGTCGGAATTCGGGTGGAGCTGCGTCGTCGATCGATATCAGCTAGCTAATGATGCATGATATAGACAATCAGATACTACTATAGTATATATATATATATATATATATATATAGACTGACTCGTAGTCTTTATTAGGGACACTAGCGTTCGATTGCTCAATGGTTTTGTGTGTAAAAACGCTTGACATAATCAAAAGTAATCGACTCGTAATCTTTACGGGCTCCACTCCACGGGGGGATGGATGGATCCGGGGAGTGCACGTGAAAAGTGTAAACAGTAGTCATGTCATGTGACCGATCGATCCATCCATCCGTCCAATTTTCCATCCACAAGAAACCTAAGTTTATATGTAAATATAACCATCAAGCAGCGTATATATGATCATTTTTTGCATGATAAAATTCTATCTGTAATTAATCGTCACCTTAATTTTTTTATGAAACACATCACACAAGGCAGATTCACATACACGCGCATACGCTTAATTTTTTATGAGACTGGGCCGACGGATCAAGTCTTCAAATTGACGAAGTCACGACGGGAACGTCGTCTCCCACTGAAAAATATTCCGACTAAATAAGAAACGCCAACGTCAAATTTATGATTTGAAAGCCATTGGACTGGGGTACGACAACTCTACTACTAACCATCGTAGCACAAACAAGATCTCACCTTAATTACGGAGATGTTATTGTGCATATATATATATATAGTTTGATATAGGGATCGATGGAGTGGCCAGCATGCATACGTACACAATTTAAGATGAAAAGGACGGGCGTCCTAACGGGTGCACGTGTGGATCGTCGGAAGTTATATTGGACCCTGTGCGTGTGCAGGTGAAATTCCATTCTTCCCTTCCTTCCTTTTGGTTTTTAACTCCCCTTCCTTGTTGATCCGGTTCTATTTATACAGCCCCTTTGCTCCTCCCCCAGTTCCCCATCTCTCCTCTCCCTCTCGGCCCTTCCTCCTCCACCTCTCCACAGATCCATCGATCGTCTCTTGCAGATCGCGGCCATGCTCTCCACAGGCTTTCTTGAACTGTCAACTCGCGCCATGGCGTGCCACATGCCCAATTCGCCTGCTCGATCTAGCTGCTTGTTTCGATCTTGCCTGCCGAGCTTGTTGATGGTTCAAGAAAGTCCATGGAAAACATGCCCCGCATCTCCTTCCACAATTCCATTCACCGTCACCGCCTTCGTTGCCAGGAGATGCTCGATCGATCTGCAGGTTTCAGGCGCTGCTGCCTAAATCACTTCAACAATTTAGTTTTGCTTGATGATTTTTTTACCGCATGCATGCATGCACGTGATGAGAGAGGATCGATCGATCTACTGTGTGTCATCACCGCAAGTTTTGGTTGTTGTGGGTGTGTTAGTCGTAGTGATCCACACATTTATCGTCGTATGTATGTTCCCAGATCTATACATCTTTTTTTGGTTGCGCTGAATTATTGTTAATTACTGACCCGGCCGTGGATCTATTTCTTGTGTGGATGGGGCCGGTTCTTGTTTAGATCTGGTCATCTAGATCACTACGGTCTCTATACGTTAACTTTAACGACAGAAATACACTTTATTGTTTGGGCTTTTTAGTTGAATCTGTCCTCTAACCAATCAAATAAGATTTCTCCCCATCAAAAGAAATCAATTAAGATTTCTTTGCACATTTGACTCTTTCGTACGTATTTGAGGAAAAAAGATCCTTTTATTACGGATGGATAGATCTAATGCTGTAATTGTTAGGGACGAATAAGCAGGAATCAATTTGTACCGTGTACATTAATTTCAGAAAAAAGATGATACAATTTGACATGTATTTTTCTTTTCTTTCTTCTTAATTTCCTGGTCCGCTTAAATCTATTGGTGATCATCAAATTAAATAAAGATTTGTGAGAAAGCTAGATTAAAGTACATCTTATTACTCCTTGGTGTAGAATATGCTATTGTATGTATAAAAAAATTGTGTGATGTGCATCATAATTGTAGCACAAATGGTACTGTTTTTTTTTCAAAGTTATGGTAGATGTAGAACTATACTCCCTCCGTTCTTTGATACAAGGCGTATAGTTTTTTAAAGAAAAATTCATAATATAAGGAGTATTAGATATTTATGGATAGTTTGACCCATCAAAAAATGAGGCGTGGTCTCAAAAGAGGGATTTAATGGATTGCATTCATTTTGTGCCTATTAAGAACTGATCTCTCGCGATTTTTTCTAGAAAAAAATGACTCCAATATGTGCAAAATACAAATGTCTTAATATTCGTGCAGAAAACTATACGCCCTACATTCAGAAACGGAGGGGGTATGTTTTTGCCGTATTTTCTTGGATAACCATTTTACTCTAAATGTAGTCCATCATTTATATATATTTTTACCTTAGTCCATCATTTAATATTCACTATGCATGGTTAAACAGCGAGAGAAAGAAACGTGGCATCATCTTGTTGTAATAATGTTATGCTATATGTTATTACTAAAAGAAGTTTATTTTGAGAATAGTACAAATATTTTCCCATCTCATTAATTAAGGAAAATAGAGTCAAGTAGAAAAATAACAAAGCCGATGGCCAAGCAACAAAGAAGAAACTCCACCAACATGGAAAAACACAAAAGAGAACATGTCCACTCTTCCGGTAAAGCATATTCTTATTCTTGATTTGTTTGTATAATTCATATCACTCGTCCATATATAACCAATTCAGTGAGTTGTCGTCGTAGTACCTCGGGAAACGTCCCCTTCATTTATAAAAATCAACGACCTTCGTAGTATTCGGCACCATGATGTATATGTACATGGTAGAATTTAACTATTTTTTGCCTTATCCTGCATTATCCGATACGTAGCTGGAGAGTATATATATTGTAATACGATGAGAGGTGGCGGGAAAAGATGCATGGGTGCTGCCCATGCCTAGGTTTATCTTTTTGGACGGAAAAAATGGCGGGATTGCGTGCGTGCACGAGCGTGGAGCAGTGGAATGGCAGCAGATCCAACAGCTCCAGCCTGCAGCTTTATTTTGTTGACGTCTCGACCCTGCCATGGTGGGTGCCGACCCGACCAGTCACGTCTCCCGTCCAACCAACTATTTTCTCTCTGTGTGCATCTGCTTAGCTAGTTTTGCTGCCAACACACTGTACATCATGGTACGTACGTAGTGTTGGGAAAGCAAAGCAAGCTACAAGAATATATATATATATATATATATATATATATACATACTTGTCTTTTGAGTATACTTGCTCCATGCATATATGTAGAGTTGTACATATATACATTTATACATAATATGATACTGTAGATTGAAATTGACTGATCATTGCCCTTCTATATCTGGAAACGTGAGAATAATTGCGACAGTGATGTTGCCTAATTGGGAAACCGCCGCACTGTACATTCCGGCGGCAGCACGGCACGCACGCACTCACTCACTCACTCATGAAAGAAAAGCAGCTCGATCGACCACTCACTCACTCCACATCTTGTCACAGCATGCAGGAGCTCGCTCGCAGCAAAAGGCTGCGTCTGCGTGTGTACGAAGTGACACAAGCTAAACCCCTAGCTTCGATCTCTGCAGCCTAGCTCGGAATGTTTTGCTTTCACTGTCGTCCATCGATCAGAGGTGGAATGATTGATCGATCCTAACGTACGTACTCATCCAGGGAGGGATCACTTTTTTTTTGTTTGAGGTAAACTCCTCTAAGATCTAGGGGCAGGGAGTTTTCGCAATTCATCTAAGAAGAGAGAATTGGCCCCGTTATAATGGAAACTGGGCTTGAAAACCGCACAATGCACGATTATTAAGGGAAAACCGGGCAGCGGGGAAGAACACCTAGCTAAACTAGGCCTACGACTCCCCCGAAACCACGACGACACCACCAAACCTTGCACCAAGACCTCCTTGCCCAGCACCCAGCCTGGAGGCGAGGATGCCAAACACCGAGCTTTGATGGCCGCGTCACAGGCGAAGAGGAAACCAAGCCACACCAATAACACATGACCGCCCAGATGAGGTCGCACCGTATACGCCTAGGAGAAAAGGCAGACCAAGAGAGGCCTAGCCCCGGCAAGTGGGAGGCGTCGGACCGGAACTGAGTGAAGGTTGCCTCCGCGCGTCCATTGCGCCCTCTGAAGCTCCACGCCCATGCGGAGATCGGCAAGTACCCAACACTGCATGGAACATGGGATATTGTGTGCCAAAACAGCACCCTCAAGAAGGAATGCGACGCCACGCGCCACTGCTGCCCGGACCGGATCGGACCTAGGGTTTCCCCTAGGCACACAATTGAGATTGGAGAATGGAGATGTTCTTGACGCCCCCCAGGGAGGAATGGCGACGCCCACAGGCGCCACTGCGTCAGTGCTGGACGTACCCGGCAGGGATTTCTCCCGCAACCCATCTCCGCACCACGAATCCCCGAGCCGAGAAGAAGTGGTGGAATACCAGAGCCGCGAAGAGTCTCTGTCGAGGAAGGAGTGCGCAGGGGTCGACGATGGGCGCAGGAGGGGCGCGGGATCACATTTTTCTATGGCTGTTTTCTTGCTACCTCAACTGCTCGATCGATCGTATACACTGCATGCGTGGCCGCTGATTGATCTTCTGATGATGAACGGATCTATTATTCTTGCATGCAGGCCGAGTAATCGAGTGGCAATGCTTGCTAACTCTCTCGGACGCACGGATCCTGATGAGTGAGGAGTTACTTTTGAAACGGGAATGAGTGAGGAGTTATGACATTTTCAAGTTTGGTCAACTTTCTAGAAAAATGTAGAAACATCCTATGACACTAAATAGTATCACTAGAACCGTCTTAAACTGTAGTTTCATAGTATATCAACTTGATGTCATATATATTGCGACCCTTGTCTATAAAATTGGTCAAAATTTAGAAAGTTTCACTAAAAACAAACTTACAAGTACACTTATTTACATACCGAGGAGTATTACATTAGGTTTGATCCAAGTCAAACTAGCAAAAGTTTAATTAGATATATAGAAAAATGTTTCACGCTGTCAAGTAAATATTATTATAGCCGAATAGATGATACAATGGCAAGATTCTTCTGGACACCTTATACACTCTATATACTTATACCTAGTCATGCGCTACAACCTCAATCAAGACATCCTTTAGCTCGACGCCTTAGGGATCTCTACTTACATTATATAAAATTATACACAACAGACACACACAAACACATAGGCGCGCACACACTTTATATTCAATGCAAGGGCCAAAATTGTTGAGCAACCACATGTGATTTTCCTTTATTTTAATTTTACTCGCCTTTAATTTTTTTTGCTTAAAGATCTTCAAGAGGTCTCGTATTCAACATAATTAAAAAAACCCAAACGTGGTTATAAAATAGTATTTATATTTATCACATCCAATGTAGTTCTAAATTTAGAAGTTGGGTATGTATAACAAAATGCACAATCAATATCGAGTCACATTATTATGTAGTTATTTGTTTACTAAAACACTTTTAATTAAGTATAACAATATAAAATATAAGGGTTCATTTCGATCTAAAATCCGTTCTAAAAAGCAGTTTTCACTTATTCGGAGTTTCTACAGGACCAGTTAAATGTTTTGTACCGACAAAGTCAGATTCACTTCAGCAATAATTATCCGATGAGTGTTGATGAAAATTCCTCATTGCTCCTGTGGTCAATGTTCCCGTGACGCCAGAAATGGAGCCATCAGTAAGTAGAAATAGTCATTCCTGTGTTGACTATCATCGCTCGATAAAACATTATATATGTTGAATTTGACTAAATTCATGTGCTCAGATTGAAAAACGAACACATCATATTATTACTGTGAGAAGGAAGGTTGATCGCGCCGTTGGTAGAATGCTTATCGAGAACTATGGCAGTTATGTTGTCGTCTTCGAGGCATATATCAAGGTAGATGGCTGACTTGGGTGAGGGGGTTGAAGTGGGCGAGGAGTCTGAAGTTACTGATAATCTGGTAAAATTGTGCTTGTCCGGGCCAGAGGAGCTTGCTGCCTGCTTTGGGAAAACTGTCAAGATAAATTATGGCCCCTCTTACACTCCTCGCATATACATCATTATATGCTTTGCACTCAGTGAGTTGTTATTTGGTTATTTCGCCCGCCATCATATGTTTTGCACTCAATGAGTTGTTATTTCATTACATAAGGTATAGCAACTTGTGTGTATGCACAATGTGCACACATACATAAAAGCTACCTTGCAACTTGTATCTTTTACATTTCTAAATATCCAAAGGGAGTGACCCACTAACGCCTGCATGGTAGCATAGCTAACTAATTACTACGAAATGAAAGAAAGAGAGAAGAAGGTATGTCTTAGTGTTGACATGACAGTGATCGAGCATGCAATGAATTGCTAATCAGGTAGCTGCATGTGAGATTTGGATTGGATGCAGGCAGGAGGTGGGGCATATGTGAATGAATGATGGAGAGCACTCATCTTTTTAGGTGCAGGGTGCCTTTCTTTCACTCAATCTGCAGTGAAGGTGCAGGTTGTTGCCGGGCTTGGAAAAGGGATTTCGAAAAGATTTGCAGCAAAAGCGAAAGGGGGAATGTTGTGCGGGTCCGGGAAGCAAGATTGGGTTGTTGATCATGCACGACATGATGATGATATCTCGCCAGTGATGATCATACACGATGAACTGATGATGTGTATGCTCTCAAAATACCAGTTCCTTCGCTTCATCATCTCGTGTGATTGGTTCCACTCTGATTTACAGTAATATTTTAGTGCATGCGACTGTGTCAATGTGTGTGTGAGTGAGCAGCAAGCTCTTCTACAGTCCAGCCGTAAAGCAAGGCAAAGCAAATGAGAGCAGCTTTAGTTGAGGAGGAATCTTGATATAGGCAAACGAAGGAGAGGCCAAACGTGTCAAGATCTACCTAGCTAAGGTCCTCTCTAGATAAGCTAGTGCCTAATGGTGTTGTGTCGATTAGCTAGCTATTGCTATAGCTAGCTTTGGCACGCTAGCTCGTAGGAATGATCGAAGGAAGAACCACACGCAGCGGGCATCTATTGATCGTACTTCCACTCACCGATCGGCCAAACCCATGGATCCAAAGATAAAGAGCCTACTCGAGCTGAGGTTGTTCTGCTGTCATGCGTGTCCTGCTAAGATACACACACAGGTGATAGTGGCTCATTGCGAGATGCATGTGGTGACATCGTTAATTTTATAGATCCCTTCCATGACACACACTTGATCGGCATACAACATCGCAATCTTTCTACCAAGGTGTGCTCCACATCGCAATCTTTTTTTCGAGAGGAGCCAAACGGATCCTAGTTTTCATTTTTTCATTTCCATGAAAACTGATAATACAAAGCATTTTCATGTCACTCTCCCACGCACACCATGCCCAAGATCATCACGGAACCATGACCTACAAAAGTTGATGACCCTTACACAGAGGGCAGTACGACACAATATCATCTAATAAACCTTCATGAACAGGGATTACTCACCCCCTGTTCGGGAACAAATTCGATCTTCAGGAATTCTGTGGCTACGTGATAACAGTCGTCAAAAATTGCCGCCGCTATCCAGTGTGAACTGGCGGTAATGGGTAGCAGGTGGTGCTACCGGTGGTATGTGCGGCGTTGCTATCAACGCTTGGCGGTGCTGCTGCAAAACGCCAGTGGTGGTGCTACCGGCCTTGGACGGCGCTGCTACAAGCGCTTGGTACTTGTGCTGCCAGTCGTGGTCGGAGGCGGCGCTGCAGCGACCGGTGGCGCTGATGTCCATCCGTCGTGGCTGCAGCAACGGCTTGCACCCGACGGCCGGGCCTGCTTTATAGCGATGGGGGCGGTTTTAAATTTTTACTTGAGTTTGGATTTTCTGTTTTAAATTTTTACTCGTGATCACCGAGCTTCGTTATGATTTTCTGTTTTAAATTTATTTTGTCGGTTTCATATATATTCAAAACACACCCCATATTTTTACTTGAGTGTTTTCAACATGCAAATGCTCTCTAGTCTATGCACTCGATCGATATTTTCTACCTCTAACTTGAGTGCGTCCTTTATATTCAAAACACACCCCATATTTTTACTTGAGTGTTTTCAACATGCAAATGCTCTCTAGTCTATGCCCTGAGATCGTTTGCGGAGGTCGTCCTTCCTTTTGAGGGGTTCAAGGGCAAAACAAAGCAAGTTTTGTGGCTTTTCTTTGCGTTGCAATGTTGGGCTATTTGGGTTACTCGCAATAAGTTTTCGATTGAGGGCATTTTCCCCCGGCAACCTGCTGATGTGGTATACAAAATCATCATGTTTTTGCAGCAGTGGCGCCCTCTCATGAAGCATGATCTGCTACCGCTGGTGGACGAGCTCAGGGCGCTCACACAGGACCTCTTCGTTAAGACCCACACTCCTGCTCCCCGCCAGCCGCCTCAAGGAGTCCCTCTGTCGACTTAAGTGTTCGTTTCTGTTAGTCTGGCTTGCTGTTGCTTGCCTTCGAACTTCTATTTGTGCCTACGGGCCCCTATGTATTAAGGCGTGCTAAACATTTGTGCTACTAAGTGCTGGTGCCCCCTCCCAGCTGTTCTTGTGTTGTAAACTCTGCCTGGTGGCTTTATTAATTTAAAGTCGGGCACGTGATGCCTTCTATTTAAAAAAACTTGAGTGCGTCAGCACGGAACAGATACTGTACGATCTTGTACTCAATTATGTGATTCAGTGACTGATAATATTAGTACTATTAACTCGTAGTATATATAATTAAATAGAGACTATCACCAACTAACTAAATATGGAGGCTATGACCTTCCAGATTTAGACTTTCTCATTCATTTAGCTCTCGATTTGCTTCCCTTCATAGACATACCGTACAGTTTTTTAAGATAAAGAGTATATATTAATATCACGGTGATACCAATTACAGGCCTCTACACCAACTCATTGCCCTAACGACATTATAGATGCACATAGCTGAAAAAAAAGAAAAATTACAAAAAAAAACTAAGTCCCGCTATAGCAATTTATTTCTTGTAGTAGCAGCACTAACACCACCGAGACATCACCAAAAGTCCAGTTTCTCCAAAAGCGATGTCTCTAAGAAGGTAAAGGTGTACCAACGCCGTCATCGCCCGATCATAGATCTTAGGTTTTCACCCTGGAAAAAGTCCTCGCTCACAAAACAATGCCCTGAGCAAGGTCATTGTCAGGCACAACCAAATAAGGTCAACTCAGACCTTGGTCTTCATCCTGCAAGACAAGACTTTGAACTTCTCGTGTGATGTGGCCCCCACTTACGATGCCGCTGCTCCAAGTCATAAATCACCAAGCCAACTCCTCATCGCCACCAAGAGTCAAACCACCGTTGCTAGACCAGTACCACGGAACGTGAACATGCTCCATCATATCAACAGCCGATAGAGTTTCGAAGCGCTCCCTCTGAACCCAAAGGATTAGAGAAAAACATGGGTGCACACGACCGGTTCCACCCGATACAGCAATCTCCAGGCATCGCCAAGTGGAGCGCCAATGGAGCATCCGGAACACGACTCTTCTGCTAGATCGATGACGCCATGCAGCCGATATATCCTCCTCTTGATGCCGGCAGGGATCCCTAGGACCATCGCCGCATATTCATGCCGAGCTCACGGAGGAGGATGTCCTCAAGCTCGCTCGGGGAGCAGTTAACGACGCCGCCCCGAGTCCAACCGCGCCGCCACAAGAACGGCGGATCTAGGCGGAACCCTAGATCCACGGCCAACCACCATCGCCGGCAGCCCTGGAGCACAGGATCTAGCCGCCGCCTGGCCGAGGATCGCCGCCCCGACCACCGCCCGCAGCTCTCCCCATCAACCCAGCCCTAGCCACATCAAAGAGAAGGCCCCGTAACCGCTAATGCACCGGTGAGGTGTTGTTGGGAACCCCAAGAGTAAGGTATGAAGTAGTGCAGCAGCAAGTTTCCCTCAGTTGTGAAACCAAGGTTATCGAACCAGTAGGAAACTAAGAATCTTCTCAAGTTGGCAACGGCGCCAGAAAACTGCTGGTGTTGACGTGGAACCTGCACACAACACAACCAAGATACTTTGCCCCAACTTAACAGTGAGGTTGTCAATCTCACTGGCTTGCTGTAACAAAGGATTAAACGTATGTATGGAAAATGATGTTTGTTTGCAGAGAATGAAAGTAACAGGATTGCAGTAGGATTGTTTAACAGTTTAGGGAAAAAGGACCGGGGTCCACAGTTCACTAGTGGTGTCTCTACATAAATAATAATAGCATACATGCGGGTAAACAAATTACAGCTGGGCAATTGACAGAATAAAGAAGTGCATAATGATGCATATACTATAGTTATGATGTCTAGTGTGATATTCATTTGGGCATTACAACAATATACATAGACCGTTCCAACCGCATCTATGACTAATAATCCACCTTCCGGTTAGCGTCCGCACCCATTTCAGTATTAAGTTGTAAGCAACAGATAATTGTATTAGGCAATGTGTGTAACGTAAGTAATACAAATACACTTAGATAAAGTACTACTGTTTTATCCCTATTAGCAACAGTACATCTACAATCTTAGAGCTTGTTGTCACTACCCTAGATTAAATAGAGACATGAACCTACTATCGAGCATAAATACCCCCTCTTGGAGTCACGAGAATCTACTTGGCCAGAGCATCTACTAGCAACGGAGAGCATGCAAGATCATAAACAACGCACTCACAAGATATATTATGAAGCAATAAACTCAATATTCATCGGATCCCAGCAAACACAACATGTAGCATTACATAAAGATGATCTTGATCACGATAGGCAGCTCACAAGATCTAAACATGGTAGCACAAGAGGAGAAGACAACCATCTAGCTACTGCTATGGACCCGTAGTCCAAGGATGAACTACTCACGCATCAGTCCGGAGGCGGGCATGGTGATGTAGAGCCCTCCGGTGATGATTCCCCTCTCCGGCAGGGTGCCGGGAAGAGGTTCTGAACCCTCCCGATCTAGGGTTGACGACGGTGGCGGCTCTGGACTTCGTGGAGGAAAAAGGTGCGCGTCCTAGGGCTTGTGTTCTCGGGGGGTTTAAGTAGGCGAAAGGGCGAAGGCGGCGGGGCCTCGAGGGCTCCACACCCCTGCTCGCGCGGCAGAGGGGGGTGCCGCGCCACCTGGTGGTGTGGGCCCCTCGGGGGTCCCCTCCGTGTGCTCTTCGGTGTTCTGGAACCTCCTGGGAATTCTAAGCACTTTGACGTTTTGTTTGTCCAATTCCGAGAATATTTTCTTAACAACTTTTCTGAAACAAAAAACAGCAGAAAACAGGCAACTGGCACTGTGACATCTTGTTAATAGGTTAGTCCTAGAAAATGCAGAAAATGATATAAAAGTGTATATAAAACATGTAGCAATTGGCATAATATAAGCATGGAACATAAGAAATTATAGATACGTTTGAGACGTATCAACCGCCTCCCCCAGCACCCATGGCACCAGGGTCAGCGCCGGCGGGCAGCTGCGAAGAGGAGGAGAGAGATGGGGGAGGGGCGCTGGAGAGTCGGCGGGGGACCCCGGCGGCGCGCTGGGCAGCGCGGGAGGGTTAGGGGAACTAGCCAGCATAAGCACCTTGCGAGATTTTTTTGTTTTGAATTTTTCATATATATTAAACCAACAAAGAGTACACGATTACATCGATTACAAAAACAATACTAAAAAAGACGAGCAAATCTATAAGATCTTCAAGCCCTTTCTTTCTCCATGACACAATCTTGTACTTTTCTAAAGTAAGCCGTAGAAAAACACAAAAAACACCAAACTACAGACCTGTGAGTACCACCGATGATTCTCCCCTTTTAATTTTGAGCCGCAATGCCAAGGCTTTGTGCACGCACGCAGCCATTAAATTAATCAAGCAACATCGGCAAGAGCACCACCGATTCTCCCCTTTTAATTTTGAGCCACAATGCCAAGCCTTTGTGCACGCACGCAGCCATTAAATTAATCAAGCAACATCGGCAAGAGCACCACTACTGATATTTAAGGGACAAATAACCGAACCACTTTGTCGATGACGTTGGGAGCCGAGAGAACGAATCACCATTGCCGAAGACGTAGTAGCCGGGATAGATAATGCGAGGACAAACCTCCTCGCGGCAATCATGAGAAACAATCCAACATTGATCTGGCGAAGCAAGATCTGAAGAACCATACCTAGACAAACATAATCTTCCAAAGCCACCATTGATGTCGAGAAGGAGATCTCGCCGACGAACGAAGCGTGGAAGATCACTTATTGCAGACGATGTCATCTCCATTGACGAAAAACACTACAACCAAAACCAAACTCTAACATTAAGGACCATTTTATAGCGCCCTGCTCAGGTCCGAGGTCCCCACCCCTCCTAGTGGCAGAGCGGCATATAGAGGACGTGAGGACCCGTCAATTTTTAGACGAAGACGACGATAAAGATGCAGATGGCTTCGGCGGATTGATTTCAGCTCGAAGAATCAGACCTCTTTTTTTTTTGCTTGAAGCCTGCGTAACTTAAAACTGAACCTTGTTGCTGTAGATGAAAAACGCCTAAACCCACTGGTCCAGAATTCAGGCATACCATACATAAATAACCACGATATGCACACTTTAATTACCTTTGATCGAGCCCGGTACTCTATGCATGTATGGATGGTTAATTATCATTATTTTTGAATCCTTTCTCAATTAAGACCAATTATGTCCGCTCCGGTCTATAATATATATGTGCACAGCTACATACCTACATATAATACTATAGTACTCTTGCCCCCTAGCCTACATAGTACATACCACTGCAACGACAATGCCGCTGATCTACGAATACGTGGGAACCTCCGATCAGACGTGCGCCATGATCTTCTTCGTGGCTCTCATCTTGGGGCTGTTCGGCGTCTTCTTCTACCTCTGGACGCTCTACAATTAGTCTCCTGCTGGCGATGAACCTTCGGCCGGCCAGCATGGATGGTCTGGTACCGTAAGTGGAACTTTGGCGGCCGGCCGCCTGGCAATTTCTCCTCTCTGGCCAGTCAAATTTTATTTTAAAATAAATTTCAGTGTGTTGAGTTTACATTTGGAATAATAGTGGATGTGTCGATGTACTGTAATATATTTCACGGCCAGCCAGTAAATTAATAGTATGATGATCAATGTTCCTCTTTTCTGTTTGTTTTAGTTTCTTCGACAAGCGCGTCTCTCTCTTTCACAGAATTGTGTTGATTAATAGACTTGATTTGCCACACATAACTGCACGTGGATCAATTCAGTTGTTTTCACAAAAGTAACCGTACAATAAGAAACGGAAACTGAGGTGTGTCATAAATCTCATGTTTTGTTTGCTATATGTGTCTACAAATTAAGCGGCTGTTATCTTCAAGGGTGTTGTGGGTCATCCTTGCCTCGTGCACTACAATCCTCCATGGATCAATCCGTTAAAGTGTTTTTTTTCTAGTTTTTTTTAGGGCTAAAAGAGATGCTTTATTCACACATTTGGTTGTGAGGTGTACAAACTTTGAAATTATATATGTAAAATACCTCTCAGCTACGATAACATGTCGCAGCCACACTTTGGACAGATTTAACAATTGCGCCGCATTCAGATTAAAATATGATAGGGTCGTTTGTCCAATCTTTTGCAAGGCTCCAGCCTCCTCAGCGCTGCTGTATTTTGTCCAACAATTGTTTTGTCCGTGGCTCAATTGTTGTTTCCGGTGTTTTTCAAGTTATGGTTACACGCGGTACTCATGATTCGTGCTTGCTATTGAACGTACACCTTTTGGAATATTTGCAATAAAATAAACAATATTTCTCGTTTCTCGTGATAAATTGTTCGTGATTTTCTCGTCGATAAATATGTGGCCGACTATGTGCCAATTCGGCCCAAAGATCAAATATCAGGCCAGCCGACATAGTGTGATTGGGCTTTTCCGACTAACTTTTCAAGGAAAATGAAATGGATAACACCCGTTATTTTCAAAAAACGACCCAAAAAAAGAAAATCAAAACGAATTTGAGATGGGAGGTTTCGATACAACATCCTCTTATTAAGTGCTCAACCATTTGAGCTACATCCTCATACAGTAATACTGCTAATGCTTCCTAATTAAAAACACTAATGAATTATGAGAGGGGACAGTTTAGACATAGGGGTAAAGATTTGTTGTGTGGTGTGGCCCTGAATCGGGAAAGAGACAAACCTTGTTGGAAATGGACTGACAATAACATTTTTAGTGTTAAGTCTATGTATCAGCATCTGTGCAGTGGTGGGGTTGGTAGATCTTTTAGTCATTCGTGGAAGGCTAAAATACCTCTTTAAATTAATGTGTGGTTCTGCTTAATTTGGCATAATGTCATTGCATCTAAAAGACAACATGATTAGGAGGAAATGGGTTGGCAATCCTAGATGCCAATTTTGTGATCCCAATGAAACTATCCAACTTATGTTTTTCTCTTGTTCCTCAGCTAAATATGCATGGAGTCTTGTGGCCAATGCTATTGGGGCATGTGACAGGCCTGGGTCTTTTTTGCAGGTTTTCTCGTGGTTTCCCACACATATCAGTGTTAGTAGGAATGTTCAAATTGTTGGGGTGGCAGCAATTTGCTGGACAAATTGGAAGTTGCGCAACAGATCTTGTTTTGATGGGAAATTGATCAAATCACCCATTGAATTGATCAGCTATGCTTGTGTCTTTTTAATATACTGGGTATGTTAATGGGTGATCGGAAGCAAGCTAGAGGTGATGAGGGGAGGAGCTGAAGCCCTGTTAAGCATGGCGATGGTGTTTGCGGGAAGGGGAGTTGATGATGGTGATGAAGGAGGAGGCAATTATAGATTGCTGGTGCATGCGAGGAAGATGGGGATACTGCTGGAAGATGAAGAAAGGCTGAAGTGTGCTTCTACAGCAGAAAAGGAGGAGCGGTTTTGTGGCTGGATGCTTCTTTCGTTGGTCGTTATTTTGTTTTGGCTATCCGTGTTCTTAGAGCTGGAGAGGGTACTGGGGTGGCAGGGTTTGTCTAACTTGCTTGTAAATTTGGATGTTGTTTGTGTTTGCATTAAGGTGTTGTTGTGGGGGTAGGAAGTTAGCTCAGTTGGGAGACTTCTTTCAAGTTTCTGGTGGCCCGTGGGCTTGTAATAATGCGGGAATCGAACTAACGCTGGATATGTTGGTGGTTGTTCCGTTTTAAGTAATGAAAATCGATCTCTTTGTGGGGGGTTTCGCGTGTAAAAAAAATACATGGGGGTAAAGAAAAAAAGAGAGATAATCAAGTGCTGCCCATCTACTTATATAATCAGAAATGATCCGCAAGAGACCTCGCCCCAACTTTAACGAAGCACAATGATATACGACATGTCTACATACATCCACTTTCTATCAAAGTTTAGACACTTATTTTGGGACGGAGTGAGTATAACAATTTGCATTCCAATAGTATGTTTAGCTCGAGGCAAGGAGGAGAAGATCGCTAGATCTACCACTCTTCCTTACGTATAACCTCTTTTTAACACGTTCCTTACTTATTATAACCTAGTTTATAGCATAGACGACTATGTATGATCCAGAAAACATCATCACGAGCAGAGATTATTATTCTTGGGCGGAAGCCTGCAGCCATGCATTGATAATTAATTAAGGCTTGGTAGGATGGTGCGTCCTTGATTAATTAAGTGGCTCATGGGCACTTTGGTTTGCCGTTCTTGGAGTTGACCATGTTGGCGTAGCAGGGGCATTGGTTGCGGGTGTCCTGGCCGGTGCCGGAGGGGACGCAGTTGCACTTGCCGCAGCAGATGTTGCACATCTTGTTACACATCTCGTTCTTCCAGTTCCGGCCGCATCGAGCCTTGCACGCCGACGTGCAGTCTGCCGTTATTATTTCAGAGATCAGCTACTTATATGTTTGAGTTTGAGATGATATGGATAGAGGGCACATGATGCATGCAAGAACAAATTACCTATCTTTGTCTCTCCAAGCAGAGACCTCTTGCCGTCACCCATCACCTGCATATGTATATGCATGTAGAAATGAAGGTTATCTTCTCATGACTGAACAAGAAGTACGCCCTCCGTTGATCGATTCAGACGAAGAAGAAGAAAAGCAGAGAAAAAAAATAAATCGACGGCAGCATAAGTATGTTTCTCCAGGCCATAAGTATTATAATTTGTTTACCGAGGAGGAATCATCGGTGGCGTCGGCAACCAGGTTGAAGACGGCGAGGGTAAGGAGGACGACAGCGAGGAGAGGCTTGGAGAACGCCATGGAAAACAAGAGGATGATGATGGATATGAGATTTGGTTACAGCAAGAATTGATCGAGCAGCTAGCTAATGTCTGTGGAGGATTCGATCGTCTCGGGCTCAAAATGCAATAATATATATATGGAGCTAGCATTAGCATTAGCATTAGCAAGACCTCGATCCGTCTCCATCGGGACGAGATCGCTCCAAACTCGGCGCGTATGCTTCTCTGCCTCACGTCTATTTTACTTTCTTCTCCGCTTCCCACGCTGCATGGAATGGAAGAAAATCTCCGTTTTGGGAAACCAAGCATCTAGCATCGTGATATATTGCATTTGATCTGTTGATCCCAAAGACTGATATATAGATAGCGATTAGCGAACATAGAGATCTAACAGCAGGGAAGAAGATCGGATGACAACACATAGCAAAATTGATGTTCGGGGAGGCCAAAATAAAGGGGTATTTTACCAGCTTAAGATCTGCATCCAGCTGCGCGTCCGCAGCCATCACAGCGACGGCCATGCCGACGAGGAGGAGGGGGAGGAAGATGAGATGAGTCTTGGAGGATTCCATGGTGGCAGATGGGGTGGTGGAGGAGAGCACCTAGTATTTGCAGAGCAGTGTCGGCCGGCCAACCCTTGACACTCGGAGCCTGCACCTGTACGTCATGGCGTCCAGCACGGGAGGCAGGAATAGAATGGAAACAGCGACTGGCCAGTACGGGATCAGCTCTGTGGATCGACTGCTAGCTACTCCCTCCGTTCCACAATATAATCTTTTTTAGTTAGTTAAAAAGACTTACATTAAGGATAGAGGTAATACATTTTTTCTGACATGCATGTACGTCGGTGCACCGAACCTGGCCGATTCTAACCAGTACCTACACCAAAAGTAGGTATGATGGTACAAAGGCTCGTCAAGAAAGGTCAGAGTTGGCGATATTGTAAAAGCGGGACAGTACAAATTCCATTGACACATCCCCACTATTCAATGGATATGTTCTACTCTTCCATTGACACATGACCCAGTTGCATGGAACATTGTTTCACGTAACATGTTGATGTTAAACACTACTTGATGTTTTAAATACCATTTCACGCCCAACCTCCCAAATGTTTATTTGCACCCCAAATTATTTTACACACACGATAAAAGGCAATACAAAAAAGTATTACATAGTGATGCATATAACTAAAATTTAAAGAAATGAAACCATTCACGGACAATTTTTTTTGAATGGATTATATCATGGGAAATACATATTGGCACGACAAGTCATGAAAAGAGATATTTTAACAAAAACGAATGACTCAGAGAAAGTTCTCCTTTCAAAAGCTTTGTGATCACAAATTATTATGAAATTCTTTTAACTAAGAGCCCATGGATTTGTTATCTCGACACCGTATATGAAACCTTGCATTGTTGAATTCTTATTGTGAGGAATGCAATGTGGTTGTTTTGCTACTCTTACTCTAACATCATTGTTCTCTCTGATGCCCGACCAACTAAACTCCACCTCAATGTATGCCTTGTAATGTACTCTGTTTGTTGGTTAACACCAACTATTCCAAGGTTACTAATGTACAATGAGCTCAAGTTCAGCTAAGAACTCTAATATCATCCAGAAAACTTACCTAAACCTAACTCTTAAGGTAAGGAAAATAATTTCACACCTCGAATCTATGTCCTTACGCCCATGTGTAAATTTTGATTGGAGCAAAGCAAGTAGACATGCGTATTTTGCCTGGCAAATGTTTCAAATTCCAGATAAAGATTGTAGCCTACACACACCATGCAAACAATTTGGTAATTCTCTGTCAAATATTTTCCTAAACAGATTATGTTAGTCTAATCCATTACCGTTGATTTTCTATTCATTATATACAAATGACTGTGACAATATGTTTACCTTGTGACAAGGTTATTGGACGAGTTGTTAGCATAAAACTGCGACTTTGACGCTCAAATTGTGAAAAACCGCGACTTTGATGGGGGATCACACAGAACCGCAGGTTTGATGCTAATACATCGCAATAAACACACATCGAGCGTTAAACGCGAATTGACAGGAAAACTGACGTGTGGGTCCCACCCAAAAGCTGATGTGGCATGGGAAACTCAAATTGTAAGGACCAATTTGCAAAATTTTGACACGGTCCCACAGGTCAGCCCCATGTAAGCCAATTAAAAAAATAAAAGTGTCTAAAAAACGAATCCACACCACAACTCACGAGTTGTACCGAAATATAGTAACTAAATTTCACCTTCCATTTGGTGCAATATTTTATTTAGGAAGTTGCACGGTGCACTTGTTGAGCGTGTTTGGTTGCTTGCACCCACTCCAAACAGACCCATTGGACACCGGTGCAAAAAAGGGTCCTTTAATTATTTGTTCGCTCGAGAGCACTAACCCAGACTTGCAAAATGCTAAAAGCATCGTGGATCCTGTCACCATAGAAACAATAAATCCATGTCGAGATGGGTCACAACAGTGAGTGGAAATGGACATCATAGGCAAGGGAGAAAAAATTAAAAAAAAAAGAAGACATAAATTTGTTAGTGCGGTATGATGGGAAATCTTGTCGCACTCGCGTTTAGGTGATCATGTCTAGTAGACATGTTTGGCGGAAGTTCGCCTGGATAATTTTTGTGTCCGCACTGCTCCTGTTTCACCTCATCCGTGGGAGCCGTGTATGTAAGATGGCTGAATATCAGTTAGCAAAAAAGTCTAGCGGACTGCGGTATGATGGGAAATCTTGTCGCACTCGCGTTTAGGTGATCATGTCTAGTAGACATGTTTGGCGGAAGTTCGCCTGGATAATTTTTGTGTCCGCACTGCTCCTGTTTCACCTCATCCGTTGGAGCCGTGTATGTAAGATGGCTGAATATCAGTTAGCAAAAAAGTCTAGCGGACTGTCCGACTTCATCCTCAGTCTCCGAGGGGAGAAAGTTCGGCCTCAGTATTTAACACCGACAACAACAACTATGGAGTTAGCATTAGCAGGTATGAGCGCATGACTTCCTCGTAATCAACTAGTTTAAAATTTTGGATTATCAAAATTGCATGATAATAGACTCATCTATCTATTTATATTGAATTTTGTTACCTCCTACAAATCAGCTAGTTTTTAAATATATGTTTATTGCTAATACATTATATTATTGCATAGAAAACATTGTATTTTTGGTAAAACTAGCATCATTTACAGCTCATATTGGTATCCATAATTATTACTACAACAAATTTCTAATGGATTACCCTCGGGCACCCTGGGGTGCACAAACCGCCGGCGTACACCCTTATTTGTACGGTAATGGATATGGCGTACACCTTTTGTTGTGCGCCTGCAATACTGTTACGGCTATAAACTTTTTCATACTAGTGAATGCTACTCTGAAGCAATAATTTGTTCCAAAATTTCTTTGCATTTAAAGTTTCAAGGCTTTAAGAAAAAGTGTTCTGCAGTGAGTTATCATAAATCTAAGCTAACCTATATTTTCAGATTATCTACCAATTTATTTGTCTCCCTTTATTTATAATGTCATTCTATATGTATACTTTCATGGTATTTAAACTATATGAATATGAGAGAAAACTTGGCGTCAATGCATGTGTGGAGTTCAATACTTATATATGAAGTCTAGGCACTTCTAGAGTATTTGAGGTGTCTATTAGTAGTCTCGTCTCATACTCTCAAGTGTTTTATAATGCCCTCCAATTTGAGAAGAAAGTAAGAAACTAATCCTATTGCCACCGCTTACCCACCTGACCTCTGAATCCAAGGGCTACATTTCTTAACACACATAGCGAGTTCGACTACAACTGCTAGAAGAGGAGGAAACCACAAGTTACCCCTGGACGATTAGCAAGACAAGAGAGCGCGTGTGCCTCTGATTCCTCCGCATCGATCCTGGGATAAGGCGACCGGTTGACTGAGTGCAACAAGCACAACACTCGTACCATGCCCACGACAGCTTCCCCTGGACGGATGAAGAAACCGAAGTCGATGCTGGTCTTGATAGTCTCTATAGGTGGTGGCTATCCCCACTGAGCATGACGTTACTAACAGGCGGTGGAGCTCGAGCTATCACCACCTAGGTTTGGGAAGCCACCGGGGATAAAAGAATGAATCCCTAGTTTGCTTGATTCGACACCGACATAGCTTAATTGAGCCAAATTCATGGCGGGCCATCCCCGTAGCAGCGAATTGGTATCCTATTTGTGATGGTTAGTGATGTGGGATTGATTTCTTGCAGCGGGGTTCATCGCATCTTTAACACTTCTCTTTGCCCTGGACATATTGGAAATCCTACGACACATTTGTTACACGTTCTCTTGTTAAATAACTAAATATTGCACACGATGTTGTTCTTTTTTGTAGGGGAACACGATGTGTAGATGTTGTACATACGTAATAACAATGTTGCAAGCAGCATTTTGATATCTATTGCCATGATGATGGAAGTAATCGATTTCGTAAGGACAGCCCACCTGTGCTCGATTGGCCCGACAGACACACAGAAGCCCAAACTGATAGCCCAACAGCTTCATCTTCCCTCCATGGCGCCCTCCGCTCTGCTCCGCGCCGCCGCCGGCGCCCTCCGCCGCCGCGCCCGCATCGCCGCCCCACTCCCGGCCATCTCCCCGCTCCCCCACACCGACATCCAGACCTCCTCTCCCTCGCCAGATCCCTTTCCCAACCCCGCTGCCCGGCGCCACCTCATCACCCTGACCCGCCGACCATGCCCGCACCCGCCCTCCTCCGTCTCCGCGGCGGCGTCCTCCTACTACATCGACAGGATCCTGCTCCCCTCCAGCTTCTCGACCTCCTCCCGGTCCACGGACAAGGATAAGGACAAGGAGAAGGAGGAGGTGGACAGACTCCCGGGGCTGCCGCCGGCGGAGGCGGCGTCGTGGGTGGAGAGGTGGCTCCCGGAGGCGGCGCGCCCGTACGCGATGCTCGCCCGCCTCGACAAGCCCATCGGCACCTGGCTCCTTGCCTGGCCCTGCATGTGGTATGCTTACTGCTACTCTGCTACCACTGACTTTGACTTCACTGAACACCATTTGCAGATTTTCTGCAAGCTCAGATTTTTATCAGAAACAGAGCAACCTTCCTTACCCTGTTTACTCACAAGCAAAATCATCTAAATTGTTCATGACCCAGATCGTGCTACTCTTTAGTGCCTTTTTTTACTGCTTCATAGGTGACAATCTTTTCATTACAGCCCTACAAACCGCTATAGACATGCTTGTCATCTTTGCTTGGTAGGTCAATCACAATAGCGGCAATACCGGGGGAGCTCCCTGACTTGAAAATGTTGGCACTCTTCGGGTGTGGAGCTGTCCTCCTCAGAGGCGCTGGTTGCACAGTGAATGATCTTCTCGATCGCGACATCGATAACAAGGTGATTTGTTTTCCTATACTTTGCTTGCTCTGGTTGCAGATAACTCCTCGGACTCTGCATGTCAAAGGATAATCCTTTCAAGATTGCTGTAGGGTGATTACAAAAGAAAACTATCAACTGCAGTTTTAGATGTATCATATGCTTACCTTTAGACCAGGAATTTAGCAAAATTGAGTGCCAAATGTCATGACCACATTGTCGGTAGCAGCTTAAATCAAACTATGTAGTGAAACCATGTAGGGAAAAAGACACCAACCAAAGTCCCTGACAAGTTCGATGTATGCCGGACTCTTAAATGTAATTCCAGCTCTGTATTAAAGTACTTTGGCTGTTTTACTTTAGCTCTGCTTTAGGTTGTTGTTTTGGGGTTGTCCTGATGACTCCCCCACAAATGGTAGAGGTAGTTTTTGTTCCTTGTTTGAACCACTGCGTGGACACTGTCGGATTTATTGAATGAAATTGGGGGCCTTTTGGTCCCTTTCCCTCAAAAAAAATGTTGGAATCTTAGATCTGTTCTTCTCCTACTGCTGCATTACTTCACATGAATGGATCATGCATTGAAGTTGTGATGGATATCTTCTAGTGATTGCGTGACATTCACCGACATGCTCCTCCTGTAGGTTGAGCGCACCAAAAGCAGGCCTTTTGTATCAGGTGCTCTAACCCCTTCTCAAGGAGTGTGCTTCCTTGGAGGTCAGCTACTGCTGGGATTGGGCATTCTTCTCCAACTTAACAATTTTAGGTAAATTGTGTGTTCATTGTGTGTGTGTGTGTGACTGTAATGCAGTTTGTCTGTTTTGAATACTGCAAAGTCCAACCAAATAAACTGTATACTAATTTAAATTTTGTGAAATTTACCTATAGAAGCTTTACAAGCGTAACGTATGTTTGTTGATCCATTTTAAATTTATTAACTTCCACAGAGTCCAAAGGAATGGCAGCTTGTCAGATGCATTATTCTTCTATTGTTATAGTAATGTTCACTTCTAGGTTTTGTCTCATTTTTCTATGCAGTCGTGTTCTTGGGGCATCTTCTCTTCTTTTGGTGTTTTCTTATCCGATGATGAAGAGGTTCACATTTTGGGTATGTAAGGCACACATGCTAGGTTGTACTACCATATAATCTTGCTTACTGAGTGATCACTTAAACTAGTTCCGATGCAATTTTGAACAGCCTCAAGCATTTCTTGGCTTGACCTTCAACTGGGGAGCTTTGCTAGGATGGGCTGCTGTCAAAGGGAGCCTAGATCCTGCAGTCATCCTTCCACTGTATACTGCTGGTATATGCTGGACATTAGTGTACGATACAATATATGCACATCAGGTAAGGTTGTTCTTCTATAACTAAACTGAGGAAAATCATCTTATGACATTGTCGTGGTTTCTGATGATCGTATCGAAATACATGCCAGGACAAAGAAGATGACCTCAAAGTAGGTGTGAAGTCCACAGCATTAAGGTTTGGAGATTCGACCAAGCAATGGATAAGTGCCTTTGGCGCTGCATCGATTGGCAGCTTGGCGCTCAGTGGCTACAATGCTGAACTTGGTCGGTGTTTTTTTATCAGAATGTCATATTCTATGAAGAGTATATATTGACTGCTTACTTTAATCATGTTCGACAGCATGGCCATATTACCCTCTTCTGACAGCCGCAGCTGCACAGTTGGCATGGCAGATTTCTACAGTCGACTTGTCTGACCATGCAGATTGCAACAGGAAGTATGTTCCTTTTTACATTGAAACCATGGAGATTTGGGACAGATGGTGTGTTCATTGGTTTGTTACACCGCTTATGAAGTGCTTAAACTCATTATGTTTAATTCCTACCTTGCAGATTTGTGTCAAACAAGTGGTTTGGAGCTCTGGTATTTTGGGGAATTGTATATGGGCGACTTGCATCGTGATAGATGCATTAGGGGGTGTGCAGCGTGGTAAAAAACGGGTGTCTAAGAAAACTTAGACCTAGGTATAACCATTGGAGCGTGGTAAAAAACTGATCGCTAAGAAAAAGATTTTTAGACTTGAGTCTAGTACAAGACACGGGATAGTGATTAAAATCCCAACCATTATTGGAGGAGGAGCAGTTCAGTCGGAGAAGTGGAGAAGACTTTTATTCTCTTGCACTGCCATTTGATAGGCTGTTGTTTAACTTGTACTCCTTCCGTTCACTTTTATATGACGTTTTGACAAGCCATTAAGTTAGCCAAAACGTCTTATAAAAGGGGAAAGAGGCAGTACTTAAGAAGACTGTCATACTCCCAGATTAGACAGAGTGGCTTTGTACCTACTTCCTACCCCTGTAATGTAGATATGTCATCGTCAAAGGTCATGTACAGTGAATTTTCTTATTTATGTCTTCTCATCTAGAAAAGATAGAAAAATATATTGTACAATGAATCATCTCTTAAGTTATTTCTAACAATTAATGTTTCCCTGATCCTAATATTATGAGATTATTAAAATTAAACGAGAAAGACATTTGGTACAATAGAGAATGTCCTCTTACCTTTTATTACCGAGAGATCACCGTTTAGCTAAAAGAAGGTAAAACTTACTACTCCGGTCTAGAAAATGTGTCGCTGGAACTGAACTGTACCGTACATGTTTTACATATGACTGACACATTTTTAGGACCAGAGAGAGTATTTTATTATGTTTCTCTTTCTTACAACTCACATAATTATCCTACTTCCTCCCTTCCAAAATAATTCAAGTTCTAGGTAAACTGTAGAGTGACCTCTTGTAAGTTCTCTTTCCCCCATGATGGATGTTTAAGGGAGTTTACAGTTCCTTTTTCAACCACCCGTTTTTTATTTATGTCGTGTGATAGCAAGAAATCCTTAGTACGCCTCACTGATTATTAGAGAGTTTTTAGAAAATCGTAGTATCGAAATCCAAGGAATCTGGAAAATCACAATGTTTGATATCTAAATACCATTTATTACTGTTGGAATAGCAGGGCTGAGAGTTTCTCCTTTATAAAGGATGAACATAATATCTTAAGTGTCTTCTTCAGAGGTCTTAATTATCTGATCATTAGTACCATAGTTTCTGAGATAACAGAGTATTTACCGTGGAGTGACATATTTGCCCGGATAACATAATGTGGAATACCATAGTTTTCTGGACCATAATGTGGAAATTATGAGTATAGAGAATGTTGTGACTTGCTTGGTTTATTCCCTTTACACAGGCATGTGCGTAGTATTGTTGCCGTTAAGAATGCCAAACATGCATAAAACACGGCTATAAGTTGTCATCAAAAAATCTAACCAATGTATTCAACTTTAGTCGTGATGCTGATTTGCAGTGGGAAATGGGAAGAAAATATTTTTCCGACTTCCATAGAAATACAGAAACACAATGGAAATACGAAAATATAAATGGAATTTTGTGGTACAAAAATGGAAACTTCTATGTGGAAACGGAATAAAAAACCAAACAATGTATTCGGGTGAAACAACCACAGGAACATAAATTCCATTTCCGGTAATAGAGAATATCTGTTTTTTTTTGTGCTTGCGCAATGCATTATGACTAAAAAAATCTAATTGGAAGTTTAGGCCTAACCCAATGATCTAAAGCGACTAGGTAAAACGATATTTGAAGCGACGATGTTTAGGCTTTATGGGTTGAACGTACTAGCAATTGATCTAATCCACGAAAAAAGGAAATAATTCATGACAAAGACAACTAGTAACGATAAGGCAATCTAATAAACCATTAGATGAACAATCAAAACTGGAGCAAAGGCTAGAACAACAACTGTAGCATCATCTTGAATAGAGAGGACAAAATTATGTACGGGACAGCGGCAGCAGAACCATTGGTGTTGGTATTGTCAGCCATGTCGTCGAGAAACCGGTTGCCGAGGTCGGAGAAGAAGTCGTCGTTACATAACTAGTCTCTGCTAGTAGTCGCGCAAGCGTACTCCCGAAAAAACTGATCACCCCTCTCCCATACAAATCATAAGAAATGGGGTTCCGGATGACTACTGTCCTTTTAACCGGTGCACGTCAGAAGACGGAATGGAGAAGACTTCGAAGACAAGGGTGCAATGGCTTAGAATTGGAAGAGACCTTGTGTGTTGGCTAGGGTTCTCGTCGTTCCAGTTCCAAATATATTTGGTTTGCATATATTTCCAACAATCCGACAATACATCGTACTGACGAACTTGTGTCAACATCAGGTGTTAGTTTCAGAACCTTGTGCGTGTACATCGACAAGCTGGAATGTTTACAGGGACATCGAGCAAAGAAACACACCCGCGAGATTTGCTTCACGCATGCGATTGTCAACCAAAAGAGAGATAATTACACGCGAGAACATTATTAATTCAGGAAAAGAGTCGGCATACATTGACTAATTTGTAGTACAAAACTTGGGACAGTATAATATAATAATCCTCCTAACAGTACTAGGAAAACTGAGCCGTGTGGTCTATCGCCGGCGAGGGGCCGGATCCTGCCTGCATTGGCGGCCGAGGTCGCCGGAGACAAGCAAGACGGCTGGCTGCGCGGAGTTCTAGTCGTGAATAACGCCAGTGCGTACGCCCACCATGACGCCGACGATCACTAAGATGAGGGCTATAAACATGATATAGATGCAGATAGCGCGACAAGCGCCTTGCTCTTCGGGGGGCACGTTGGACGCCATGCTTGATTTGGTTTTCTTTCTCGATTGCTGCAGCTTGATTCTTCTCTCGATCTGCAGCTGGTGGCCGTGACGCTCCGTGCCTTCGATCGACAACAACTGTATATATAGACAGATTAGGGATGAAACTAATTAGCACCTTCAATTCCGTTGAGGAAGCAAGGAATTAAAGGGCACAAGATCAAGGGGAATCCTTTTAATCATGGCCTCTTTCCAATGCACGTACGTCATATGATCAAGGGGAAATCCTTTTAATCATGTTCTCTTTCCAATGCAGCATATACAAAGAAATATTACTCTCCATGATGCCTGTCGTGATCTACGTTTAGGAATACTATAACTACATTTGTTTCCTTACCGCAAATATATAGAGCCGGTTATAGACTTATTCGGGAGTCATATATTCTTTTTTTTTGTTGAGATTTTCTACATTCATATCACGAAATAATACAATACAAAGTTGTAGACCCTTACCGATTAAGAACTGGAAATTTAACTCACGGAAAAGAAAAGAGACGGCCTAGGGTTTTAACCCTAGCCGCCGCCGCCATCTGCATCTTCATCGTCGCGTTCGTCTAAAAATTGACGGGTTCTCACCCCCTCTGGGTGTCGCTCTGGCACTAGGAGAGGTGGGGACCTCGGACCTGCGCAGGGCGCTACACAAGGGTCCTTAATGTTAGAGCTTGGTTTTAATTGTTGTCTTCTTCGTCAATGGAGATGGCATCGCCTGTAATAAGTGATCTTTCGCGCTTCGTTCGTCGACGAGATCTCCTTCTCGACGTCAATGGTGGCTTTGAAATATTAAGTTTGTCTAGGTATGATTCTTAAGATCTTGCTTCGCCAGATCAATCTTGGATTGTTTCTCATGGTTGCCGCGAGGAGTTTTGTCTTCGCGTTATCTATCCCGGCTACTACGTCTTCGGCAATGGTGATTCGTTCTCTCGGCTCCCAACGTCATCGACAAAGTGGCTCGGTTATTTGTCCCTGTAATATCAGTGGTTGTGCTCTTGCCGATGTTGCTTGATTAATTTAATGGCTGCGTGCGTGCACAAAGACTTGGCATTGCGGCTCAAAATTGAAAGGAGAGAATCATCGATGGTATTCACAGGTCCGTGGTTTGGTGTTTTCGGCGTTTTTCTACGGCTTCCTTCAGAAAAGTACAAGATTATGTCATGGAGAAAGAAAGGACATGAAGATCTAATAGATTTGCTCGTCTATTTTAGTTTTGTTTTTGTAATCGATGTAATCATGTATTTTTTGTTGGTTTAATATATGTGGAAAATTCAAAAGTTGTAGACCCTTAGAAGCACGCTGTAACACAATCACACAGGACCCAGAATCCCTAAAACATCCTAAGGCAACCATAACACAAGAAGATCGCCGGTTCCCTGTGTCATCATCCCAAAATCTTGAGAGAAGACCCCTGCAGCAGAAAGATCTGCAACCAAGCGCAAACAGGTCATCATCTTCGACCACGGTACAATTGTCGCCACGCTGCTTCCTCAACACCAGCGCCGAGAGGGCAAAAGTCGTCGCCGAGAGTCGTATATTCGGTTCTTGAGGTGGTAGACCGTCGACATTCACTTGTCCACGATTGAGACGTCTTTGAGATAGCTCAATTCGGCAACCTCGCGCAGAAAGATCGCAAGCCCATTTTCTCAGCCGACAAAACGAGCCGGGAAATGGCCCACACCAGTTTTTGAGATCAAACCAAACTTCAATTTATTGTTTGGAAACATTTCATTTTGTTGTGCCATGAGAAAGTTGATAAAAAAGAGAAAGTTGATTTTTGTTTCTCCCTTGGGGTGGGCTTGAGGTCACTCGTATGTGCATGCATGCACGTGAGTCGCATGCATATCTTAACTAGCATATATCATCCACCATGTACATGCATCAAAGTGTTCATAATCATCGGAAGCATCGCACATGGTTAATCAACATCTCATTTCAAGATGGCGTAAACTTGTCAGCAAGAGTGAGGTGGCTGTAAACAAAGTCAGGGTTTTTTCTGTTAAGTATCTGTATAATGCTATTGAGATAAACTAGCAAGGCGGCCCTCGCAAATGCGAGGGCATCATCTAATGAATATGTTTAGTTTGAGCTTTTATAGCATCAAATGACTGTCAGAAATTATTGAAGATAAAATCACTGACATGTGATCTTCGAATTTATGGAAGTGGGTGTTCTAATATTTTTTCTAAAAATCCATGCCGTTACTTTTAAAGGGAGGTAGTGCTATTTTAATTCATATTTTCTCTCTTTGTGCCATGTTTTTATTTATGTAAAAATGACTACTGGGACTAACATGGTTCATAGTTTCATGTAACTATATTATTTTAAAAAGATAATTGGATGGTACATAGACACCCATAAAATTATTTTAAGTCATCTCACAGATGATGTTGAATTGTACCACAAACTCTAACCATCATGTTATTATAACTCTTGGCGTATCCTCATAATAACCAATACTTTTGGTCATTTATTTGATTTACATGATTTAACTTTCCCCCTCCCAAACTCACACTGTAACCCAGTAGTTGTACTATGACGCTCACTTATATAGGTCGTGTCCTGAAACATCACTACATTGTTATGAAAAACAGTGTTCGGGTTTCTTCATTAGTCATAATTTTCCTACAACTTAGTTAGCAAATTTCAATGATGTCTCCTATTAATATTTAAGAATAAGAGAGGAAATAAAGTCTCTCGCAAAACATTGAGACTGACATAAAAGTATTTAATCACACCATAAGAAAACCATATGAGGTTGAAGTAAGCCCATGAAAACTTTTGGTTGTGAAGATATTAAGTTATATTATTTAGTTTATACACTTTAGGAAGATCTAATAGACGATGTAATTACCGTGGCATATTAATCGTGATTTCTCAATGTAACTATGAAAATTCATTAACTTGTGACTTTTGTAGACACAATTATGATGATATGTTTGTTTTCATCTTATTTAATTATGAACATATTTTGTGTATGATCTACATAAAAAGAGGATGTTAGAACTATGATCGGATGTTTAGTTTTTTTAGAAACTTATGACTATTTCTCTACCATATTTTATTTAAGGGAAAAAATTGGGATATAAATAGCTAAAATAATGATGACGCCTACTAAAGTAGAAATTGTTCCTCGTTGCTGTTTAACTTCAGAATTTTCTTTGCCTCGAATCTCATCTCTGAAGTTCTTTTTTGTTAAAAATAAATTGTTTCAATTTCTATGAAGCTCCATTCTCCTAAGTATATTTTAGGTATGTTATGTTGTTGTGTTCTTCATGAACATGTCATCGGGTTGAGATGGGTGTCATACAGAATAAAATCCTATTGGATCCGTTTAATCCTTATTGTTTCCAAATAGATCAACACTCATTGGATTGGACAGTGATCCGGTACCAATTATTCTTGTGGCTTGTCTCTTTATTTATTTTTATAATCAACATCACCCTTTTAACCATATCTACATAACTATGGACAATTACATTCTTGATTGTGCATCGTTCTTTCTGCCAGCGAGACAATAGTGGTAGCTTTTTCCACGGTGTATTATAGATATGTCCATACATATGGTCGTGGTGTGCTCACGAATATACCTACATCATACTTGGTGTTTCTAAAAACCGTATTTATCTTGTGATTATTAAGTCTTCTCAATCATGCATGTATATAAATATACTCCCTCTGTCCGAAAATAGTTAACACAAATTTGTACAAATATAGATGTAGTACTCCCTGATTAATCATGAACGTATATTTTAGTTATGTCATGTTGTTGTGTTCTTCATGAACATGTCATCGGGTTGAGATGGTGTCTTGCAGAATAAAATCCTATTGGATCCGTCTAATCCTTGGTGTTTCCAAATAGATCAAGGCTCGTCTGACGCATTATAGGTATGTTAACAAAATCACACATATGGAACAAATATACCTACATCATACTCAATATTTCTAAAAATTGTATTTATCTAATTATTATTAAGTCTTCTCAGGCATGCACATATATTTAACCGTTCGGAAATAGTTAACACAAATTTTCAGAAAATGGATGTAGTACTCACACTGATCGAAAACGATTGACACTTTAGATCCGTTAATCCTAGTGTTTTCAAGTGGATAACGCTCATCGGGCAGTGGTCGGTTACCAATTGCTCTTGTTCTTGTTGTGCATTGTCTTTTTATTTTAGTTTTATAATCAAACATCGTCCCTTGAGTCCTATCTCTATAATTATCAATGATTAATAGCTTGATTATGAGTCGTTATTTTCTTGACACTGAGTCAATAGTTGTGTTTTTTTTCAAAGGATAGTGTATTATAAGTATGTCCATATGACATAGTCTTCCCAAGCATGGACAAATAGTTATAGATAATCTTTTCGGCAGAAAATAGTTTACATAGATTTGTCTAAATATGAATGAAGTAATCCCTCACATAAAAAATGATTGATACAGATTTGTCTAAATACCGATATATCTAGATATTTTTTGTTTGTCGGTACATCTATATTTAGACAAATTTGTCGAACCGTAGAGTGAAATTTTATCACACAATAAAATAGGGTGTACAATTTTTTATGAGCTCAGAGGGGAAAAAGTCACGCATTGACACGACTGATATTAGCACTATCTACTTCGATCGAACGATCGTGGCCTTGCTTTTTTTTTTTTGAGGCAGATCGCAGCCTTGTTTTTCCATTGTTAGCGTCTGGTTTATACGTCACGGGTCCACAAGTATTTTTTTTTGAAGCTGACCAGTCAGCTGCTTTACATGATTAAATACGTGACAACCGTTTTTCTTGTACACGTGACAACAGACTCGTGGTGATAATTAAAAGGTTACGTTGTTATTAATCTATCATTAAATCTTAACCACATATTTTAGGTCTAACTATCCAAATTAATTTAGATGATGTGTATTCACGTGGTGCCTCTATTAAACACCCTCATTTTGCTTTTAGTATATAATAGATCAGACGAAATGTGATTTCAAATAACTTCGATTTATTAAAGTTCCTGCCAAGATTAAATTATTTTTGTGACTTCTATACATGAAAAGTATCCTAGATGTCTTGAAACATAGAGGAAGCGATGTAGAGACAAACTGCTATTTTGTAGTAAGGAGGAGAGTTTGGACCATTCTGTTTAGTCACTGTCCACTTGCTAGATATGTTTGGAGTGTTGTTGAATGTGCTTTTGATATTAAAGTTGATGTTGCTTCGGTAGATGAGCTAATTAGCTGGGGTTTTCAGTTTCCAATTGGAATTAGGAATGTGATTGCAGTAGTAGTAGCATCAGTTTTGTGGTCGATCTGGAGGACAAGAAATTCTGCATATTTTGATAAAGTGTTTCCTTTATGATCCTAGTTATGTAGTTGTTAAAGTTGCTCACTGGTTGAATAATTGGAATGCACTTCAGATCTGAGGGCGACGAGAGTTGCAATACAACGGGGCAGAAACCCTGCAGCGAGTAGCGGCAGAGGTGTTTAGCTGGCGAGACCGCAGAAGGGGTGGACACATGTGACAAGAAAGATTGGTGTAAGAACCAGAGTGAAGCTGGAGGGCGAGGAAAAGAGAAGGTGGCGAAAAGGATCTGGTGAAGATCTAGTTTCTTGCTCTGTGTAGAATGTTGTCGGAATTAAGATCGAGTTGATTGTATTCAGGTGAAAAATGGTTGTAAGCTACTGTTTTGTTTCTGGAATACCTAACTGGAGGTGTAGTAGGTGTTGTAGTAAGTTCTGTCGGAGGAGGTCGTTGTGGAGGAGCGGGGAAACAAACTGGATCGCTGTATTATCTGGTTTCGTTTTGTCATGAAATGAAACCAGGGGCGGAAAGTCCCCCTTCAATCAATACTAAAAAAGAGTGAGGGGCACCAAAACAAAGAGGGAAGAAATGGGTCAATTATTTAATGTGTAGAAACCTGGGTTTTAGATTTCGGACCGAAAAAACGAAAAAGGAACGAAATCCGGCCATTTCGTTTGGGCCCGGTAAATGTTTGATCCGGTCAAATAATTTCGGCCTCATTCGACTTTCCAGCAGAGAGAGGCCGGCCAGCGCCGCGCCGCCGTCTCCATCCAGCCTCTTGCTCTAGCACTCACCTCCTCAAGCACTCCTCCTCGTTTTTCTCCTTTCTATGTGCTCGCGACACCGCATCTTACACAGCTTCAAAGCGCTGGCCACAATGCGGTCGTCGTCCAAAGGACGTGTGCGGCGGTACACCCGCCGGCCGGCCGGAACAGTACCGGACAGAGTTGATGTACTACTCAGAGCAAGATGAAGGGTTATTGGACTGAATTATTTTTTCCTGCTAGCTGAACTATTTTAGATTCAGATTAGTTTGAGCAATGTGCTAGTGACGTTTGACAAACACTGAAGCAATCGTGTGTGGATAAGCTCAAATGGATCATTGATATTCACTTGATTCCAGTTTATGTTCTTTGCTGCAGTAACTCGATTTCTTGGTACAATTTCGTTTGTTTTCGTTCAATTTTCGCTCAACTTTCGTTCACAAATTCAAAATTTCGGTTCATCATTTCGTCCGAGATTTTCCGAAAAAAAAACCGAAAAGCCGGAATTCGCCCATTTCGTCCGGGGGCGGAAAATTGTGCAAAAAGAAATCCAAAACCTTGGTAGAAACCTTTGACGGCATCCATAAGCTATCCAAGAAAGATTCTAGTTTTAGGATAACCTCGCCACACGATCTTTGATTCTTTCGATGTAGCCAGAAAGATGTATTGGATGATCGATGAGCGGTCACATGAATCGATTATTCCAAATGGAATTGAAAAATGTCTGTTTCATCACGAAGAAGCGCGTTGCATGTACGTGCTAATTAGTGATTCGATAGATCGTGGCCAAGTTATGGCCAAGTCCGTTAGGGGTGTAACATGCAATGAAAAAGGTTATCTCATATGATATACGTACTTCTACCTATATATATGATGAGAGAGGTCTAAGAACGACGATAGCTACCTCAACCCCATGGCGAGCATGAACGTCGAGCGAAGCAGCCCCATGGCGCCGCCGTCCTGGCAGCGGATTCGATGCAGCATGAGGAGGGTTTTGCCGGCCGTCTGCGTCGTGGCGGCGACCCTGCTCGCAGTCGTTGTGCTCTCCGCCGACCGGCCGGACGACTTGCCGACGACACCCAGCTCCGTGGAAGGTATATACATACGTAAGAAGTATGCGCTATATTTGTGTAGGAGTATGAAATGTATGAAAATTTTCAGTATACTTTTTTTAAGATTTTGATTCACGATTTCCTGAGTGGCATATTTCCCGGCGGTGCACTAATATTTTTCATTCACGTGAATCCCTTTCTCCTCTGATACGGTTTAATTTTCCCGGTTCTATCGAGAGAAAGTGAAAATCTTAGTAGCATATGCACATTTTTTTTGTAGAAAATGTTGTCTTTGAACTCAAAGTTGTCTCGACCACGGTATGTTAGCCATGGCCATCCGTTTATGGAATAGGAAGTTGCTAACTGTATGAAGTGAACGTTAACAGTCGGGTGCATAAAACTCAAACCCCTGTGACACTGTTGGTTGTATTTTGAATAGAACCCGGGGGGTGTTGCCCCTTTTTATCTAAAAAAAGGTGCTAACTAAATGCCTCATTTTCTATAGATGTACCTCCGTCCAACCTGACCACCGACCAGCTCTTGGACGGCCTACTCACCGCGGAATTCGGCTCACGCTCATGTCGGAGCCGGTACGAGTTTGCCAACTACCACGACAACAAGAAGAAGAACCACCCATCGCATAAACCATCCCCCTACCTGCTCGCCAAGCTCCGAAGGCACGAAGCCCTCCAGAAGGGGTGTGGACCCGGCACGGCCCCGTATAGGGCGGCGATCCGGCAGCTCAAGTCTGGCAATGGAGCCGTTCTAGCCGACATGGGAGTCTGCCGCTACCTGATCCATATAAGCTATCGAGGCCTCGGTAACCGAATATTGTCCACCGCATCGGCCTTTCTCTATGCCATGCTCACTGAGCGCACCCTCCTCTTCCACCACGACGTCGGTGCTCTCTTCTGCGAGCCCTTCCCACAGACCACGTGGCTACTCCCTTCCTCGGGTTGGTTTGGTCGTGGCTTCCCGCTTGGCCATTTCGAGCACTACGGCATCGACTCCAAGGAGAGCCTCGGAAACATGCTCAAGACCAACGTGTTGTCCGTAGGCGCCAATGGTAACGCGTCGTGGGAGGACTCGGACGGAGGACGTCGGCCACCGTACGTCTACCTACACCTGGAAGGAGGCTACGGTTTCTACGACAAGCTCTTCTACTGCGATGAGCAGCAACATCTCATCCGCGGTGCGCCGTGGCTGCTGATGAGGACAGACAGCTACCTCGTCCCCGGACTCTTCCTCGTCCCTTATTTCCGAGATGAGCTGGGGCGGATGTTTCCGGAAAAGGACACTGTATTCCACCACCTCGGGAGGTACCTGTTCCACCCGGTCAACGACGTGTGGCGCGTGGTCACGAGATACTATGATGCCCACCTCGCGGGGATGGAGCAGTGCGTCGGCATACAGATACGGGTGTTCACACAGAATAAGCCGTTGCAGAATGTCCTGGACCAGGTCCTCTTGTGCGTTCGCAGGGAGAACCTGCTTCTCCCATCCATTGAGACGAACAACGCGTCTATTTTGGTCACCTCTCTGAGCTCGTGGTACTACGAAAGGATCAAGGAAGAGTACACCGGCATCAGGGTGTACCAGCCAAGCCACGAGGAGCGACAGAAGATGCGAGACACCTCGCATGACAGGAGGGCGTTGAGCGAGATGTTCCTGCTCAGCACCTGCGATGTGCTGGTCACCACCGGATTCTCCACCTTTGGCTACATTGCGCAGGGGCTCGGTGGGATACGGCCATGGATCATGCCTGCCACGCCCTTCTGGTCGACCGAAACGGGGGAGGTGCCGGACCCGCCGTGTATGCGAGCAATGTCCATCGAGCCCTGCTTCCACTCGCCATCCTCCTATGACTGTACGGCCAGGAAGGACGTGGACGTGGGGAAGGTTGTTCCGTACATCCGACATTGTGAGGATGTAAGCGGTGGGATTAAGATTGCCAATGAAAGCATCACTTGGTAAATTAAATAAAGTATATGTAATATTTTATCAATCTGATTATGTTTATATACTATATCTAACATATTTTCAGATCTAGTCACGTGAATTATTTTAAGTGTGCATATTATCGTGGTGGTATCACGGCAGATGCCATAGGATGGCTAATGTGTGGGGCCGATGGACGCTGGTGGATCCGGGGAGGGCTAGCGAGCTAAGGAGCTCACACGAGAAAAGACCAAGTGTGGCCGAAACCAACTTAACTCGGCTCAAGAACTAGTAAGAACACTCAAGAACACAGATGAAATCACAAAGCACCACAAGCACGCACGATGTACCCAGGTTCGGGGGCCTCGTGAGGAGGTAAGACCCCTACTCCTGCCTAGCCTCTCAATATAAGTGTGTCACGAGATCTACAAGGTGCTCCTTGAGATGTTTTGGGAAGAACAAGGAAGAACTGCTAAGGGGGAGAAGTAAGCGCTCTAGCAATGAATGCAACTATAACTTCGGCCCTCTGGTTGGTGTCCCTCTCACAGGGGGAGTTATGGCGCTATTTAGAGAGGTCGGGTCGAGTTACCAGGAAACCCTAGCTCCTCCGGGTCCCACCGGACAACAACGACAGTCCAACAGTAGTGTCGACACCTCTACCACGACCTAGCAGCCGCGCTATCCGGCATAGGTCGAGGTAGGCCATGATGCCTCTTGCCGTAGCCGTCGTCGGCCTAGGTGATGATGCTTCCCCTGTCAGAGACAGGACGTGGCTTCTCCATGCCTTGTCTCCTGTCAGACCGTTGCCAGTACAGTGGAATAGTCACGTCGCCCTTGTCTTGTGCCTTTTGTCCCGCGCCCGTGTCAGACGGGAGGTGACTTTACTTCCGTGTCAGGCGGGTCAGTGTCCTTGCCCTGTACTTGCCCTTGAATTCAGGTCCGACATAGAATATGCCGGACGGTCTTGCCTAACCCGGCATGGTTATGCCGGATTCCTCCCCGCATCCCGGCAAGAGTATGCCGGGCCTGATTATCCGGAACGTCTTCCCGAGTTCCGGCATGACTATGCCGGAGCCTCTTCCCCGCACACCACAAACATACAGATAATATCGACAAGGGTATGTCGGTTAATACATGTCGGCCAAACCAATGCCAGACTACACCGGTAACCTGCCTTGACCTCTCCAGTGCCACAGCTATGTCGGCTACCTCCGACATAAGCTTAAGTCGGCCAAGCACATGACTCGGCCCCGCCAGGCAAAGGACAATTACCACTGTAAACATGAACATTTTACCCGTGCCTTTACCCTACCCGGGGTAGCCCCCCGACACATATAGTTTACACTATATGTATTCCCACATTCAATATAGTACATGGATAAACCGACTATATCTCTTTGCCATTTTTCAGATATTTCTTTATTGAATATTAGATACCACAAAGTGAGTTCTGTGAAAAATTCGTTTAAATCTATATATTTTGTATTATTTGCACATATACTTAATATATATATGAAAATGTCTACAATAAAGGCGTGTCCCATTATGGCCCAAGTGCCTGGACAACTGATCCTCGTGTTCGTATCTCCTCCGAGAAATGTATCTTTTATTTTGCAAAAAGGCCAACCGGTTTATTGATCATCGACAACGGTACAAAGAATTCTAAAAGTAATAATAATTACAAATATATCTTTAGACCACCTAGCGACGACTACAAACACTCAAGCGAGTCGAAGGTGCGCCGCTGTCCTCACCCCTCCCTTACCGGAGTCGGGTAAAGCTTGTTGTAGTAGACCTTGTTGTAGTTGACAAACGGGGAGGCGTCGTGTTAAGGTCCCGAGAGACCAGCGCACCAGAGCAGTAACCATCACCAATGATGATAATCGTAGATGGAACCTCCTACAACATGGACGAACACGAAAACGGACTAGATCTCAGGGGATCTACTGGACAGGCGCCTTCACGCGCCCTCCACTAACGCCAGACACACAACCAAAGCGAGGATAGGACGGGGAGGACCTCATTCTAACTTCAAGAAGTAGCCGCCGCCTCACCATCTTGAAGAAGACACCGAAAAACCTAAACAAAAGATGGAAACCCTCCCGTCGGCGAGAGATCATGATCTACCACGCCTCCGAGGCTCTAAGGCCACTGGAGACGGAGCGGGCCAACAACGTCGCCAGTGAGGGGACAAAACCCTAGATGGGTTTTTAGGATCGCCTCAGAATCACTCGCCTGACCTCACAGTTCACATACAAACATATATTGTTTTATTCTTTCGGTGGTCCATAAACTGAAGTGACAGAGAAGGTTGAAGAAGGAGTAAATGAGGAGAATAAGGCGCTCCACATTGCAAAAATGAACGGTTATGGCAGAGTGCTTAGCTTTGCATGCAAGAGAGATGCGGCTTTTTAATTATTTTTTAGCAAAGTAACTTATTGTCTTTTTGATTATAGAATAGGAAAGAGATAGGAATTGGAAAAACATAGATTGCAATATCAAGCATAATCCAGTTCTAGAAGATTTTCTTTGTACCATAGTTTGTTTGATTCCTTTAAAGGAATTCTAAAATGAGTTTTGAGTAGATGTTATAATTCCTATAAAAAATAATCCTAATGATTCCTTAAAAGAAATTGCTATAAGCCTACAAATCAAACTAGTAAGATAGGAAATTTTCCGATAAGATTGAATCTTCAGAAAATATTTTGATAGGTAAAATTGTCCATAAATCGTAATACACCATATTTGATTTTTTTTTCTCTCAAAAAAGTTAGACATTTTATATCAAGAAACAAATGTAGTATTTTTAGCAAAGAACTTAGGGTAATTTTGACTCGTAGAGTGAGAAAGAGATAGGAATAGGAAACACATAGGATTACAATGTCGTGCACAATCCAGTTCTATATGATTTGCGATGTACCAAAGTTTTTTTAATTCCTTCAAAAGAATTGTAAGATGGGTTTGGAGTGGATGTTAAAATTACTATAGAAAATAGTACAAATGATAGGAAAATTTTCAATCAGATTGAATCTTCAGAAAATCTTTTGCAATTCCTATAAATCAAAGATGCCCTTAAAGTTGTTGTATGTGAAGTGAATTTGACAAAATGTTCCCTTGACCTCAACTCTAATTTTCCTTCATTGCATATGCACCGAGCAATTAATGTTCAAGATCAGTTTGAGGACGAAAAGAAAGCCTCGAGATCACTGGGGTTTCTCGATCGGAATCTCGATAATGAACCAAACAAAGCACATAAGATCTGCTTTCAAGCTCACTCTTGAAACTCGATAATGAACCAAACTAGTAATTACCGTCTACATGGAAAAGAAAAGGCATCCATGAACAGAAGGAATACATGCTGAGACGCGGATCGTTGGGTGTGCACGCATGGCGGCGAATTAATCTATCAAGAACTCGACTTATAATTGACTAACAAGTACGGAGCACAATTCATATATATAGAGTAAAAAACTTTAGCCGCCGATCGCCGCTTGGGTCCTGCTTCTGCGGCCGCGGTCGTGAATCATGTCTTTGACTCCGTAGAAAATGACGACGCCGATCGCTAAGATGAAGGCTAGATACCCGACGACGATCCTCAAGATTTGTCGAGGAGTTCCGACGATGATGCAGATTTTTCGAGGGGTTCCTTGCTCATCCGGGGGAACGTTGGTCGATTTGGTTTCATGCATGACGTCTGATGCATTCTCGATCCATCAGCTGGGTATCTCCTAAATATAGCTGCCATTACGGTGCGTAGCAAGGAAACTATAAATGCATGGATGAATTAACGGACCTATATATGTATTTTAGGGCTGAAATTATTATACCTTCCGTTGAATAAGCAAGGAATTGAAGCGTACGCAGATCTCCTACCATGCAATGCACATCAATTCCATCAAGGGAAATCTTTTTAAGCATCGCATCGATATATTTTTACTGTACAAAATATTTAATTTTGAAACTATGCAGAGCGACAAAGTAGATACATTCTTGGAAAATCTACGCGGAGGCACCCCATGCATATATCCACCCAGTGCGGCTGGAATTTGCAAGGAAATTTTACCTATAAGAGAGAGCACATACATGTATGCAAAAATTTGTCACCTTATAAGTGACATAATCTGTGGGGTGCTGGAAGGCAAAAAAAGAAAAACTGTTGGCTAATCTGTGTGATCTGGGATTGTTTTGGCTGTTTTGGAGTTGTAGAAAGGCTAGTGGTAGCAGGCGCAAAAACTTCTTTTAAGTTCTGGTGGCATGTGGGCTTGTACGGGTGATGCGAACTTACGCTGCTGGTCTGGTGTTTGTTTTCCGTTATGAAAGTAATGAAAATCGATCCCCCTTGTAGGGGTTTCGCTTGTAAAAAAGTAAGTGACATAATCGAATATTTTCTAAATACAAAAATTAAAAATATCATGAAGCGTTAATCTGACTGGCGCTTTATTTAGCACCCGAGTTTGTCTCGACTAGGGGTTTTCAAAACAAAATTTTATGTTGCTATGTTTCGTGATATCTTTTATAGCTATAGTTTCTAAAGTAACATTAAACATGTGGCACGGTAATTGTTCGATTAGTTGTTGTTTGATTGTGTGAATATCACATTGATTTGCACAGTTAGAGAGTGGGTCTGAAGTGCTTTAAAAAACTAAGAGATGATATAATTTTTTGAGGTCAAGAGATGATATAATTTAACAAAAGATGTTGTTGTTGGTATAATTTAACAAAAATAGTATCATGAAATATTGCATCGTTGTAGAATGATGTACTAGGAACCGACAAATGGGTTATTATTAATAACTAAGTAGCGCATAATCTGGTAAGCATGTGACAACATCGGAAATGTCTTTTGGGATATATGAGCATATGCTCCCACTATGCAAAATTCGTATTTTTAGAATATCAAAAAATCAAACAAAAAATTCAGATATATATCTTCGTGAGAAAAAGACATTTTTTGTACACTGAGGGGGTGTAAAAATGTTCAGACTAATTAATTCATGATTTTCATCTTTCTATTACATTTAAACACTATTCACAAGCACCAACTGGGAGCTGCGCTTCAGTATACTCCAGCACATACTCTGCCCGGCTGATCCAGCTTTCACAAGCCATGGTTGCCAGGCACATTAACGACGGACTGGGCGATATTAACCTCCCCAACCGCAATCCGTAGTGATCAACCTCTTAGAAATAGTGATGCCAGAAATCAACTAATATTCACATACAAGTTAATGGTAAATCAGCGACAATTTTCGTGGACCGGAGGAAGTACAGGATGTGATATCCTTCTTTAATTTAACCACTGACCGCTGAATCAGCTAGAGATAACTGTCGGACATTGGCCATCATGCACACTCGATGTTTTCTTGTCAGTTTCTTCATATGATTTTGCCATGAAATAAATTTCAATGGAACTTTGTCTATATCCGTATAGAATATGCAACTAGAGGGTTGCAGCGTTATGTATAAGCGCAAATGAACTAAAACAAGATCAGTAATGTATAATGCATTGGTTTCTTATTCCCACTGTTAATGAGCACATCTACTCATTATTCTTACTCGATTCCTATTAATGGTGACAACTCATTTGTTTGGACAGTACAAATGGCACTCATCCATTGTTACATAACAATAACCTCCTAGGCAACAGTAACAATTACGGGTGCACCACCACTCTTCGCTTCTATCGTAGCATATCCCACTTTCAAGCGCACCCTTGTTTCCCATGTCATTCATGCCTCGACCTGTTGGTTAAGAAAATTTTAGAAAGATAAACCATTGACATACATATCTACATACATCCATATGGCTATGAAACTAAATTTGAGTTACAAAAACGTCTTATATTTAGATATAGAGGTAGTAGTTTTAAAGGTAGAAGGAAATACCCATGCTGGTGTGACTCAGCCTAGCTACTGAAGAAGAACATACATTGTGAATGCATTGAAACATGATTGCAGTTCTAATAATTTGATTGCTTTCACACTTACATTGCCCGTAACTAGCAAAGCATCCGAGAAGAAGAAGCAAAAATAGAGCGAGCGCATCAAAGTGCTTCCCCATGCAGCAATGCTAATTTGTACTCTTGAAAGAATTTGTGTTCTCTTGGATTGTAATGCTTGCTCGATTCATACATTCTTAGTTATATATAGAGGAGAAGAGCACAGTATCAGTGCTAGCTATTACCATAATCTTGCTTTTCATGTATTTTTTACTCGATCTGGCCCATTTCTAAGACTAAATGTACTTGTGGCCCTGTTTAAGAACTAATTCTAGATATGGCCCTTCTACTCGGCTCCAGGAGCATTGGCGCCGACGTACAGCATATAGGTCCACCTGCTTTTGGCACAACGGTGGGTAATCTGCATTTTGCTCTTCACCGTACGCAGCCAAGCATGTATTCCGTCCATACTTCACATATGCATGCTAATTGCTTTTTGACTTTTTGACTTTTAGCTAAGATGAAATAAGAAGGGACTTCAAAATAAATGTTATTTGAAGTGTGAGAATACTATTTGCGAGCGCTTCAGAATTCGCCTCCCTCATCTTCTGTCAACTCATTTCCATGATGCTTGCATACCATCGACTATGTCACTGTACCAGATAGCGCCACCCGACGACTGTACACGTCTGGCAAGCCAAACCTTAATTTCGCTCGAAGCTTGTCAGTGTCGCCACCATAACGACGCACTCGAAGGAGGTTAGCTCACTACATCAACCTCGTCGGCACAGCTGGACGGAGGATTTCTCCCCGTTACCCTCCTGCGAAGCAGGAGATCTAGACTATCTTTGAACCACTATGGGAATCCATGAAGACGCCGACGACATATGTCGGGGTCGTCGACACAGTAGCCTCCCGCCTACGGCAAAAGAAAATCTATACAAACTAACCGTCGGCGTAAGCGGCTTTATGTCGACGTATGCCGGTCATATGCTTATTTGTGTCTACTTGCCGCACAATATTTGTCCCGTACTTCCGCCCGTTCAATAATATAAGATATTTTAGCTATCTTTCATATTCAACATATTCATAGACACATACATGTATCTAGACATGTTTTAATATACTCATATGCACTTATTTTAGTTTGAATCTAAAAATATGTGTTACACGTAAAACATGTTATATTAAGGTACGGAGGAAGTATGTTATATAGCATGTAACATTTCGTCTACGTTCGGCCTTTACATCTCTTTGTCGCACAATATTTTTGGTTTAAGCATTATACTCCCTCCATTTTTTTATATAAGATGTTTTAGCTATTACACATGTTGGCTAGATACACACAAAACCGAGTGAATATGGACACTAAAATATTTCTAGATACAAGTTTAGACATGTAAATGTAAAAAAAAGATTAAGACATGTTATATTAAAAAACCAGAGGTAGTATGTGTTACTTGCATGTCAAATGAGAGCATCAATCTAACCGTGCACACTAGTGTTTCATACTAATTAAGGCATGCATGCATATTTAATAGCCGTACCAGAGAGCGATCCAAACGAATCGATTATGCATCAATGCTTCGGCGCCGGAGCTCGTGGCGCCGAACTGTCTATGTTGAATTTTTCTGGGCCCAGCAACATACTTCGGCGCTTCGACAAAATGGCGCCGACCTGTACAATGTCGGCTCCATTCGTGTTGGCGCCGACCCAAAGGGCCAGATTTGAAAATAGTTTCGAGTAGAGGCCAGATGTGCCATTAGTTTGCAAAAACGGCCATTTTTAACAAAAAATACTTCATGGACACATATTTCCTCATTAGTTCATAGCGATTCACTTAGATCCGTTTTGTGGGTAATTTGCCAAAGTAATCCCGTCTATTTAAGGACTCTAATTTTTTCGTGTCATAATAGACCCACGGTGATTCCACTCCTACCGAAATAAGGGTCTATTTTAATTTAAAGATTGGATAGAAATAAGTTACGTCATTAATGAAAATATTATTATTGGTGGAGTGAAACCATATGTTTTGGTTTCTTGAATGTTAGCTGCTTGCCCCTAACTGTCATTTTTATCTAGGTGAAAAACTATTCCAGAAGTGCTATATAGTGTGAATTGGTCATGGTACCTAATCCACAATTTCTGAACTTATTGAGGTTAACCATATCTGAATGTCACTCTCACAAAAGCTCTATTCTTACAACTTATAATTTCAAACACGCTACACCCTTTTATTCTTGTTCGGAAAACAACATGTAACAATTGTAGATGCAATATTTTTCAAAATAAAAGCTCCAGATCTAACGTTCTATACTCTTTATAAAAATGTATCTAGATTAGAATTGGCCCCAAACATGATACTGAATATTAATGAAAATAATATGTACGGAGCTGGAAAATATCTTCAGCTGCCATATCATCTTAATTTTGGCATTCAGTGTTGTCGGGTTATTGGATTCTTGGACACGTATGGTGGTGCCTCACTCCAAGGATAGAGAGGCGAGGCGATGGTGTGGCTGCAGGACCATTCATCTGGTTCGGGCGCTTCGAGCCAATGTTATATTACCATTCTGCGATGAGAAGCTTGTTGTACAACATATATTTTTGGCATTGGTGTACTTCCGATAGATTCATTGACTGGTACTTTTCCAGGCATATCACGGTGTCTCCTCTTCAGTTAGAGTAGCTCTATCGCCAGCTGACTCTTCCGTCACCGGTAGTAAAAGTGGCGTTTGAATTTGGCTAATACATATTATACTGTGGGACGAAGGGAGTATAACCAAGGGACGCTGGTTTCAACTTTTAATTTGAGGCTTGGTTAGAGTGTTCATTTTGTTTAGGGTAATATACGTCTCAAGGGATAAAAGATAAGAGAGCGTACATATGACGAACACAACGCTCACACCATGACATAAGAGCGCACTGCGCACCAACTGGATATTTTATATATGCACGCACTTATAAATATTGAAGACCTCCCTCCGCCGCAGCGAACCGACGATGACCTCCCTCCGCCTCCGCGCGGCGGCGCTGCGCCGCGCCGGGGCGCCCTCGTCTCCCCCACCCTAGCCCCCTACCAGTCTCCTCCCTTCTCGCCGCCGTCGCCCTTGGCGTTGCAGGGCAAAGCCCCTGTGGCGTGGCGGCGGCGGCGGATTTCCTCGACTGTAGATCGTTCGGGGCGGCGGCGCACCGCCTCGGATGATTTTTCGGTGGTGCCGCGAGCCAGCGGCGGCCGTGGGTGGCGTGTAGGCGGCGGCGACGGCGGCTATGCAGGGGAGGCGGAGGCGCCCGTGGCCCGGATGGGTTTCTACGAGCCAAAGCTCGATCTGCATCTTCTCCAACGCCGGCGACGACACTTGACCTCCGGGCTTGGAACGCGACACGAGGACTTGGCGTTGGTGGTCTTCCCTTTCGCCGGAGGAGATCGGCCAGGGCGCGGACGTCATGGACTTTTCTTCGGCTAGATCGACGGCATGTGGGGCGGGCTGGCCGGTGAGAACCGGGCTCCGGATTTGGAGCCGGCGATGGTGGCGTCCTCGGACGTCAATCACCTTGTTGAAGGCATCGTTGCTCCGCCCTCAACCGTTTCGTTCCGGGGGAAACCCCAGATCTGGTTTTCCAGATCGGACGATGGCGTCACCTACGGTGTCGTTCACCCTCTCGAGGGCATCGTTTTGGAACACGAACTACCTGGAGGGGGTCAGCTGGCGGAGCGGATGTCATCAACCACGTCGATTTCGGTGTGTCTCGGCGGCGTGGCGCTGCGGGGTCTCGATTTCGGGTCGATGGACTCACGCTTGGTGGCGCTGTCTGGCATCGTGGCGACGCCGACGGCAGACCGGATTTGTGAGGTCATGGTGTTGATCCTTTCTGAAGATGGGTTCGTGGAAGACGGCTGCAGCAACTTTAGCGTACATGACGGTGTGCGTTGAGTGTTTTGCTGAACTGGTACGCCAGTTTTAGATGATGTGCGTTGGTGTTAGTCACCCCCATCATAGTGATACCGGTCGAGAGGTTGACTTCAGTTTGTTTCATCATTGTACTTTGTAAATCTGGTTGGAATTAATAAGTGCGTATGGCTGTGTGCATCACTCGATGCATGCAGAGGCCGGGGAATCGCACCCTCCTTTTCTAAAAAAAAAAAAATATTGAAGACCGTGTAGGTCAACTTAAGGCTGACAAAATATATACTAGTAGCTCCCACCAAAATATATATCGTAACAGTGGGCGGCGGGTAAAAGTAACCATGGAAGCCTGGAAGGACACGTTCAGTACCCAAAGCATATATCGAAGTATGCAAGTAGTAGGACATATTGCAACTCTAGCCTCCATAGTTGGATCCTGTTCTTGGTGGATATGTTCACGTACGGCCGATCTTTTTTTTTTTGAAACGAGGACGTACGGCCGATCCTAAACTCCGTCTTGAGCACGACCGTTGTGTGATGCCTGCACTAATTATGTTCTGACATGGTAAAGTTGTAGGAGAAGTAGTGGCGCGGGCGCATACCGGTGGCCACGGTGAAAGATAGCCGGCCCCGGTGTCCATGGAGAACGTCGTGGCGGCGAAGGTGGCGAGGAGTGGAAATGCGCGTAGATAGTGCCCGCTATGGACTATCTCCCAAGTTCAAGAACTTTCAATATTTTGCATCAATTTTTTTTTCAATATACCATTTTATTCGAGGGTGAAAACAAGACAATATCCTACTCCCTCCGTTCCGATATATATACTTCACACAATTTCCCCATAAGTGGATGTATTCAAAATATCTAGACAAATAAATGGATGTCAATTATTTTGGAACGGAGGGGATATGCGAGATGGCATGCATGGATATTTAAGTTACCACTGTGTGCTTTTGTTGGCAATCTTAATCCCCCAGCTCACATCCTCACAACGATGGATGTACGGCACAACTTTCCCCACGTCCACATCCTTCCTGGCCGCGCAGTCGTAGTAGGACGGAGAGTGAAAGCAGGGCTCGACGGACATGGCTCGCACGCACGGCGGATCTGGCACCTCTCCCGTTTCGTTTGCCCAGAACGGCGTGGCAGGCATGATCCATGGTTGTATCCCACCAAGCCCCTGTGCAACGTAGCCAAAGGTGGAGAATCCGGTGGTGACCAGCACATCACATGTGCTAAGAAGGAACATCTCGCTCAACGCCCTCCTGTCATGCGAGGTGTCTCGCATCTTCTGTCGCCCCTCGTGGCTTGGCTGGTGCACCCTGATGCTGGTGTACTCTTCCTTGATCCTTTCGTAGTACCACGAGCTCAGAGAGGTGACCAAAATAGACGTGTTGTTCGTCTCAATGGATGGGAGAAGCAGCTTTTCCCTGCGAACGCACAAGAGGACCTGGTCTAGGACATTCTGCAACGGCTTATTCTGTGTGAACACCCGTATCTGTATGCCGACGCGCTGCTCCATCCCCGCGAGGTGGGCATCATAGTATCTCGTGATCACGCGCCACACGTCGTTGACCGGGTGGAACAGGTACCTCCCGAGGTGGTGGAATACAGTGTCCTTTTCTGGAAAACATCCGCCCCAGCTCATCTCTGAAATAAGGGACGAGGAAGAGTCCGGGGACGAGGTAGCTGTCTGTCCTCATCAGCAGCCATGGCGCACCGCGGATGAGATGTTGCTGCTCATCGCAGTAGAAGAGCTTGTCGTAGAAACCGTAGCCTCCTTCCAGGTGTAGGTAGACGTATGGTGGCCGGCGTCCTCCGTCCGAATCCTCCCATGACGCGTTACCATTGGCGCCTATGGACAACATGTTGGTCTTGAGCATGTTTCCAAGGCTCTCCTTGGAGTCGATGCCGTAGTGCTTGAAATGGCCTAGCGGGAAGCCATGACCAAACCAACCCGAGGAAGGGAGTAGCCACGTGGTCCGTGGGAAGGGCTCGCAGAAGAGAGCACCGACGTCGTGGTGGACGAGGAGGGTGCGCTCAGTGAGCATGGCATAGAGAAAGGCCGAAGCGGTGGACAATATCCGGTTACCGAGGCCTCGATAGCTTATATGGATCAGGTAGCGGCAGACTCCCATGTCGGCTAGAACGGCTCCATTGCCAGACTTGAGCTGCCGGATCGCCGCCCTATACGGGGCCGTGCCGGGTCCACACCCCTTCTGGAGGGCTTCGTGCCTTCGGAGCTTGGTGAGCAAGTAGGGGGATGGTTTATGCGATGGGTGGTTCTTCTTCTTCTTCTTGTAGTGGTAGCTGGCGAACTCGTATCGGCTCCGGCATGAGCGCGAGCCGAATTCCGCGGTGAGCAGGCCGTCCAGGAGCTGGTCGGTGGTGAGGTTGGACGGAGGTACATCTAGAGATATATAATGAGACATTTCATTAGCAAGTTTGTATTATACATTTATAAAGTTCCATATGGAATGTTGCACCATGAGAGGTAACACACCCGGCCCCTACTCACTTTCTGATCTCCATCGAACACGGGAAAACAAGTATGTCAGAAATGGATTCACCTATAATTTGTGACTTAGGCAGGTACATGCGCTTGACGGAACCAAGAGAAAAAAGGACAATAAATCAAGCAATTCGATATCCACCTATGCATGGCGCGATCTAATACATACCGAGGACAATTGGCGCCGTCTGTGGGAAGAACGCGCGCTGGATTCAACGTTTCGGCGGCTCCAATCTCCATCGACAACGGCGGCTAGATCGAATCTGGCCGACTCATCTACTTCGACGGATTCGACTTCGTCAACAAACTACGGCGACGGCGGTGTTCCGTAGGCGCAGCTTTCGCGATCCAATCTGGCTCGCTTGCGGCGGCGTTCCGTTCCTAGCACGGACGACCCAATCTCATCGGTCGGCCAGCTGATCGAACTGCTACTGCTGATATTCAAGTCTGATCCGCGTCGAGCCAGGCATTCGCACGCGTGTGCATACATCACGCTTGGATCAGATCAATCATTAATCTCTCTTTCGTTACCAGATCTCGTGAATATTTTTTCCTGGCTAATAGTTTTTCTACATGCATGCATGGTACGATCCGAGGATCACGCTCGCCGATCCAATCTCGTCGGCTAAGCGACGGCCGGATCACTGCATATCTCGCTAGCAGGAGCATGAAGGCCACGTACAGATTCCACCGCATGCAATCGCATGTGCATCCGCATGCGCGTGAATCAGAGACTCGATCTTCATTAATTAACCGATTTTGTCTTACTCTCCCTGGTTTATCTGCTAATAATTGCTTTGTGTTCTAAACACATATATGTGCATGTACGAGGAGATCCAAAGATGCGGGCTTGCTGAGTTGCGCCAGTTCCGCGTACGACGGCTCGGCCTTGGTCACCCTTGACGGTCTGCAGAGATGGCATCACCTGCATCGACTACGACTCACCGCGGGCAAATTTCAACTCGCTCAACTTCTTCAAGCACTGCGGTGGCGATCAGCATCCGCCGCCAGCACATCGGCTTCAATCATCGCCGACCCGACGGATCGTCGACTCCGTCCGACAACCGCGACCATCACGGACTCGCCGAATTCGGCCCCAACGCCACCCACAATCCAGTCTTGCCGGCTATGGCCGAATCGCTACTGCTGGCCATCAGTCGCGCGGGTGCAGCCCGCCTCACGCATGCGGGAAGCCGACGAGCCGAGAAGTTCTGATCATGTTCATACACGTGATGGCCAAAGGAGCACCAAGACTATCCGCAGCACATGCAACGCCCACGCCGCCACCGTCCGCGCGCGTCCACGGTCCGGGCGACCTCCGTGTCCGCCGCCCTGGCAACCTTCTCATCGAGCCGCCGGAACTTCAGGCCTGCACAGCGACCTCGCCGACTGTCTACCGATCACGCAGGACCGTGGCACTCTGACGCCACGACGGACGACTTCGACTCGCCTCCGCGACGGCCGGATCACTCAAACTTCATCGACCTTCAAGCCGCTGCTGCGATCATGCATGGCTCATGAGGACACGTCTCCTTCTACAGCCACAGTACCATCTCGCGCGCGACGCGACGGACTATCTCCACCGGCTCGAGCAATCAACCAGGAAGTCGAGACCGTCATCCGCTGCGGACATCTTCAACGACTCTGCACCACGTCATCCACGACTCGGCTGTGACGACGTCCACGGCTCGACAGTCTCGGCGTTCACGGCTCGACAGCCTCTCTGACGTCTCGCTGGCATCAACGCCTGCGACTCGGCAACAACTTCATCACCACCGCGACAACGATCAGCGCCGGCGGTACCGACAACAAACTACATCGCCGTACCCTCGGAGGCTGGCTGTTCGACGTCGACAGGCAACTCGGGGGCTGGCGGCCTCGCCTTCATCGACTCCGCCTCCGACACTCGGGGGCTGGCGTTTCGTCAACAACAACAAGTTCATCGCTGCACTCGACAAGCGACTCGAGTGCCTTCACCGGCTCTGCATCGTCGACTCCGCTTCGCCGGCCTGATAAGGGACTCGGGGGCTGAGTGTTGCCCGCGTCGCGCCGACTCCGGTCCGCCGCTTCGACTCCCTGCGCCGCACTACCTCCGCCGCGTCGACTACTTCCGCGCGTCGACTCCGGTCCGCCGCGTCGACTACCTTCACCGCGTCGACTCCGGTCCACCGCGTCGACTATTTCCGCCGCGTCGACTCCGGTCCGCCGCGTCGACTACTTCCGCCTCGTCGACTCCGGCCCGCCGCTTCGACTCCCTCCGTCGCACTTCACGGCGTCGACTCCGGCTCGCCGCTTCGACTCCCTCCGTCGCACTTCACGGCGTCGACTCCACCCACTACGACATCCACAACTCGCCAAGATCGACATCCAAGACTCGACAACTTCTACAACCACTTTTACGGGTCAACCTCGACGTACTCCGCTGCGTCGACTCCGGTCCGCCGCGTCGACTGCCTCTACGGCACCACTCCGCCGCGTCGACTCCGGTCCGCCTTCGTCGACTCTGCCTTCGTCGACTCCGTCTCCGACACTCGGGGGCTGGCGCTTCACCTTCATCACTTCCGCCGCGTCGACTACTTCCGCCGCGTCGACTCCGGTCCGCCGCGTCGACTGCCTCTACGGCACCACTCCGCCGCGTCGACTCCGGTCCGCCGCGTCGACTGCCTCTACGGCACCACTCCGCCGCGTCGACTCCGGTCCGCCGCGTCGACTGCCTCTACGGCACCACTCCGCCGCGTCGACTCCGGTCCGCCGCGTCGACTGCCTCTACGGCACAACTCCGCCGCGTCGACTCCGGTCCGCCGCGCATAAACAAATTCGCCTTGGCCACACCTGATGCTCTCCCGGGTGTTGCGCCGCACAGGTCACAAACAAATTCGCCTTGGCCACACCCGAAGCACTCGGGGGCTGCGCCGCACAGGTCTAAGTCAAACCTCTGCCGTCACCCGACGCACTCGGGGGCTGCGCCATACAGGTCTAACTCGAAAAATCCTTGGCCGCCACCCGAAGCACTCGGGGGCTGCGCCGCACAGGTCTAAGTCAAACCTCGGCCGTCACTCGAACACTCGGGGGCTGCGCCATACAGGTCCAACAAGAAAACCTAGGCCGCACTCGAACACTCGGGGGCTGCGCCATACAGGTCCAACAACGCAGTAGGCCGTTCGGCTGAGCAAATACTCGGTATGTTTGTCGAATCCACCAAGTAGGCCGTCGGGCTGAATGAGCACTCGAATCTCATTCGAGTTCCACAAAGTAGGTCATTCGACTAAATACAACCTCCAATCTCACTTGGGTTTTTTACGAAGTAGGCCGCTTGGCTGAATCAAAGATGCAACTCTATTCGAGTTACTTTACAAGTAAGCTTACGGCTGAGAGAACTACTCAAAAGTAGCCCAATTGGCTGAATGAGCACTCGAAAGTGCATCATACAGTAGGCCGCATGAAAGGCTGAACAAAAAGGACCATGGTTCCATCAGCGAGTTCCTAACGTCACTCCCATCGGGAGGGTATCAGAGATTTCTTTTCGACTGAGAAGTTTTTGAGATTAACCTCAATTACAAGCAATTCAGCTTAATCTCGGGGGCTACTCCCATCGGGAGCACTGTTCGCACTCCCGATAGACTCAGTCGAAACATTAAACGACTAAAGCATCCTCTGTAAGCCCTCAACGGCCGGAGTCGAATTTCTTTAACTATCGTTTTCAGGAACAAGACGGCGTGCCCAGGAGGAAAGAGTACTTACCCGACGCATCGACTACGCCTACACGACATGCTGCTTTGAGTCTCTACCCGATTCTTCGTATCGACCAGACACTCGGGGGCTCCTGACGTGGGCGTACCCTCCGGGCACCCGACCGTTGGCGTACCCGATGCAGCCCAGCACCTGGAGGCCCATGAAGCCCAACAAACTACAACTTGAAGTACAAGACAAGAACCTCATGTAAACCCTACCTGGCTCCCTTTATAAAGCCAGGCAGGGGCACCCCATAGGAGGGATCCCCACGGGACACACAGATAGGCATAGCCCTAGCGAGACCACGTCTCACATCATCGCCCTTGCGGCCACCATGTAACATCATTATACATCTATACAGATCAGACAAGCAGGATGTAGGTCTTTACCTCACCATGAGGGGCCGAACCTGGGTAAATCCTTACTTGTCAGCCGACGGAACTACCAGCGCGCACTCTCTCTCCCCCTCAATCAACCCGGGGTGCATAACCCTGGGATTTGCCGAGGTGATCCCTCGTCACATACGTACGTAGTACCTTGCACGTAGCGCCCCCAGCTGCTGGGTACCGTCGGCAAACCGTCCCCGACGGCGGAGAGCACGAGGACTGCGAGCACGGTCGCCGCCACGATGCAGACGGCGGCGGCCGGCAAAGCCCTCCTGGCGCGGCATCGAATCCGCTGCCACTTTCTTCCGGGCTCCGAGGACGGCGGCGCAGGGCTGCTTTGCTCGACATCCATGCTCGCCATGGGGCCGCAGGGCTTGGGGGGCAGTGTTTTTTAGCTCAGCTCAATGCCCAGCTTGGGGACACTACTCCGTATGAGATACGTAACTTGTTTGTGGACGAGAGTGGTATTCCCACAACTACAACTAGTTTGACGTATCCGTCCATTGTCGACGTACATACGACCGTATCCTGAAAAAGGAAACTTCCACGTACGTTCGCGCGGCGCACACGCCACACACAACAAATTAAGCAACTTGGTGCTGAAAATTACCCTTGCATTGGTTTCATTCTCCCTCACCTCACCGAGATGGCTTCCCGTGTGGCTGTGGTTGCTTGACTGCTTCACGAGCATATGCTCACAGTTTGATACATACATAAACGAGATGACTTGCATTGGTTTCATTCTCCCTCACCTCACCGAGATGGCTTCCCGTGTGGCTGTGGTTGCTTGACTGCTTCGCGAGCATATGCTCACAGTTTGATACATACATAAACGAGATGACTTGCATTGGTTTCATTCTCCCTCACCTCACCGAGATGGCTTCCCGTGTGGCTGTGGTTGCTTGACTGCTTCGCGAGCATATGCTCACAGTTTGATACATACATAAACGAGATGACTTGCATTGGTTTCATTCTCCCTCACCTCACCGAGATGGCTTCCCGTGTGGCTGTGGTTGCTTGACTGCTTCGCGAGGCTAGCTTCCTATGATGGTTCATCCATCCAACAATTATCGAAAAGCTCTTCCCACAACTATATTGACCCGTCCGGCTTATCTGTTGGTGCTCGTTTGTTGGAGATTCGTGCAACTTTTTTACATAAAACTCCTTTCACTTCCGATATTTTTTACGATCCAGTTCTCGACATTTTCAAACAACCAAACATAATCTTTGTTTCTGTGGGATTATTTCTTGTTAAGAGGATTTTTTTAACCTTATCAAGCTTTTTTTTTTGCTGATAACACTTTTTCTTTGTTAATGCATTGTGTATACATGAACAGGAAATTCTTGGCATACGATTTTTCCCTGGATTCGAATTTTGCAGATAATGTACTCAAATGGATTTATGCATTAATTTTTTTCTCTGATTATGCACTAGCAAGAAATTGTTTCTTTTTTTCTCTGATTATGCACTGACAAGGAAATTTATGCATTAACAATATTTTATTCTGATTATGCACTAGCAAGAAATTTAGAAACTATGTAATAACAGGGAATGATGCAAATAAGAACTTTTTTGTCACTGCATTACCAAAAAATAGTCATACATGAACGTGGATCTCAGCCTAAAGATTTGAGTTACAATACGAAAAACGTGAGCAAAATGAATCTCAGCTAGAAAAATAATTCACCCGTGAGTATGTGAGCATGTAATTTTGTGATTTTTCGCCCGTGAGTATGTACAAACAACATGCATCCATAATCATTAAAATTGTAACAGCAACATGCATCCATAATCATTAAAATTGTAACAGCAACATGCATCCATAATCATTAAAATTGTAACAGCAACTTGCATAGTCTGATTCATTCTCGATACATCAGCTAAATATAGCTGCCATTACGGTGCGTAGCAAAGGACACTATAAATGCATGGATGAATTAAGGGACCTATATATATATATATATATATATATATATATATATATATATATTAGGGCTGAAATTATCACCTTCCGTTGAATAAGCAAGGAATTGAAGCGTACGCGGATCTCCTACCATGCAATGCACATCAATTCCATCAAGGAAAATCCTTTTAATCATCGCATCTTTCTTATGCAGTTTTTACAAAACAAATTTACTAAATGATGATTCACACAGTTTACATTTGCAAAGAACATATTTTTTTCCATACCAAAATATATATGCGGTGCTGATTACAAACTTATGCCCGCCGGTCATAGGGCTACTGATTTACCTTTTCCATTTTGATATCGATATTTTTTACTGTACAGAATATTTAATTTTGAAACTGTACAGAGCAACAAAGGAGATACAGTATATTCTTGGAAAATCTACCCGGAGACACCGCATGCATATTCCCACCTAGCGTTGGTGGAATTTGCATGGAAATTTTACCTATATAGGAGAAAACACATACATGTCTGCAAAAATTTGTCACCTTATTATAACGCCATACACTATGTGGGTTCGATTCATACAAAAAAGGTGTAGTGTGAATTGTTGTTGTTTCTCTGCTATGTGTGAACCGATTCATCTGCATGCATGGACAGAGATGGGACCCATCCAATTGAAGTAAAAAAAACCACACTCCTTCATTGCATGCATGCTCACGCCACTCATTCGTAAGGCTGCATGTTGCATGTCAGATGAAAAACGATTGTTTAAGCGAATGAATCGAGTAGGAACCGAACCAACTTAGGCCATGCACTATGTAGGTGCGGTTCGTTGCATAAAGTTGTCAGCTTTGAATCGATGGTTATTCAGAATGGAGAGAGTATCTGTGAACCGCACCACCTGACAACCATGGGGCCCTATTGGGGAAAAAGCTACCTCTCTCCTTCCTATTCATTCGCGTGAATGAGCTTTGCATGCAAGAAAATGAATTGTTTAGCTAGTTGAACCGAACCAAAATGTTTTTCATTTTCATCTTTCTATTCACAAGCACTATTGGACTAATTAATTCATGCTTTTCATCTTTCTATTACATCTAAACACACTGTTCACAAGCACCAACTGGGAGCTGCGCTTCAGTATACTCCAGCGCATACTCTGCCGGCCGGTTGATCCAGCTTTCACAAGCCATGGTTGCCTGGCACATTAACGACGGACTGGGCGATATTAACCTCCCCAACTGCAATCCGTAGCGATCAACCTCTTAGAAATAGTGATGCCAGAAATCAACTAATATTCACGTACAAGTTAATGGTAAATCAGCGACAATTTTCGTGGACCGGAGGAAGTACAGGATCGATGTGATATCCTTCTTTAATTTAACCACTGACCACTGAATCAGCTAGAGATAACTGTCGGACATTGGCCATCATGTACACTCGATGTTTTCTTGTCAGTTTCTTCATATGATTTTGCCATGAAATAAATTTCAATGGAACTTTGTCTATATCCGTATAGAATATGCAACTAGAGGGTTGCAGCGTTATGTATAAGCGCAAATGAACTAAAACAAGATCAGTAATGTATAATGCATTGGTTTCTTATTCCCACTGTTCATGAGCACATCTACTCATTATTCTTACTCGATCCCTAATGGTGACAACTCATTTGTTTGGACAGTACAAGTGGCACTCATCCATTGTTACATAGCAATAACCTCCTAGGCAACAGTAACAATTACGGGTGCACCACCACTCTTCGCTTCTATCATAGCATATCCCACTTTCAAGCGCACCCTTGTTTCCCATGTCATTCATGCCTCGACCTGTTGGTTAAGAAAATTTTAGAAAGATAAACCATTGACATACATATCTACATACATCCATATGGCTATGAAACTAAATTTGAGTTACAAAAACGTCTTATATTTAGATATAGAGGTAGTAGTTTTAAAGGTAGAAGGAAATACCCATGCTGGTGTGACTCAGCCTAGCTACTGAAGAAGAACATACATTGTGAATGCATTGCAACAGGATTGCAGTTCTAATAATTTGATTGCTTTCACACTTACATTGCCCGTAACTAGCAAAGCATCCGAGAAGAAGAAGCAAAAGTAGAGCGAGCGCATCAAAGTGCTTCCCCATGCAGCAATGCTAATTTGTACTCTTGAAAGAATTTGTGTTCTCTTGGATTGTAATGCTTGCTCGATTCATACATTCTTAGTTATATATAGAGGAGAAGAGCACAGTATCAGTGCTAGCTATTACCATAATCTTGCTTTTCATGGACACATATTTCCTCATTAGTTCATAGCGATTCACTTAGATCCATTTTGTGGGTAATTTGCCAAAGTAATCCCGTCTATTTAAGGACTCTAATTTTTTTCGTGTCATAATAGACCCACGGTGATTCCACTCCTACCGAAATAAGGGGCTATTTTAATTTAAAGATTGGATAGAAATAAGTTACATCATTAATGAAAATATTATTATTGGTGGAGTGAAACCATATGTTTTGGTTTCTTGAATGTTAGCTGCTTGCCCCTAACTGTCATTTTTATCTAGGTGAAAAACTATTCCAGAAGTTCTATATAGTGTGAATTGGTCATGGTACCTAATCCACTATTTCTGAACTTATTGAGGTTAACCATATCTGAATGTCACTCTCACAAAAGCTCTATTCTTACAACTTATAATTTCAAACACGCTACACCCTTTTATTCTTGTTCGGGAAACAACATATAACAATTGTAGATGCAATATTTTTCAAAATAAAAGCTCCAGATCTAACGTTCTATACTATTTATAAAAATGTATCTAGATTAGAATTGGCCCCAAACATGATACTGAATATTAATGAAAATAATATGTACGTAGCTGGAAAATATCTTCAGCTACCATATCATCTTAATTTTGGCATTCAGTGTTGTTGGGTTATTGGATTCTTGGACACGTATGGTGGTGCCTCACTCCAAGGATAGAGAGGCGAGGCGATGGTGTGGCCGCAGGACCATTCATCTGGTTCGGGCGCTTTGAGCCAATGTTATATTACCATTTTGCGTTGAGAAGCTTGTTGTACAACATATATTTTTGGCATTGGTGAATGTCTGATAGATTCATTGACTGGTACTTTTCCAGGCATATCACGGTGTTTCCTCTTCAGTTAGAGTAGCTCTATCGCTAGCTGACTCTTCCGTCACCAGTAGTAAAAGTGGCGTTTGAATTTGGCTAAAACATATTATACTGTGGGACGAAGGGAGTATAACCAAGGGACGCTGGTTTCAACTTTTAATTTGAGGCTTGGTTAGAGTGTTCATTTTGTTTAGGGTAATATACGTCTCAAGGGATAAAAGATTAGAGCATACATATGACGAACACAACGCTCACACCATGACATAAGAGCGCACTGCGCACCAACTGGATATTTTATATATGCACGCACTTATAAATATTGAAGACCGTGTAGGTCAACTTAAGGCTGACAAAATATATACTAGTAGCTCCCACCAAAATATATATCGTAACAGTGGGCGGCGGGTAAAAGTAACCATGGAAGCCTGGAAGGACACGTTCAGTACCCAAAGCATATATCGAAGTATGCAAGTAGTAGGACATATTGCAACTCTAGCCTCCATAGTTGGATCCTGTTCTTGGTGGATATGTTCACGTACGGCCGATCCTAAACTCCGTCTTGAGCACGACCGTTGTGTGATGCCTGCACTAATTATGTTCTGACATGGTAAAGTTGTAGGAGAAGTAGTGGCGCGGGCGCATACTGGTGGCCACGGTGAAAGATAGCCGGCCCCGGTGTCCATGGAGAACGTCGTGGCGGCGGAGGTGGCGCGGAGTGGAAATGCGCGTAGATAGTGCCCGCTACGGACTATATCCCAAGTTCAAAAACTTTCAATATTTTGCATCAATTTTTTTTTTCAATATACCATTTTATTCGAGGGTGAAAACAAGACAATATCCTACTCCCTCCGTTCCGATATATATACTTCACACAATTTCCCCATAAGTGGATGTATTCAAAATATCTAGACAAATAAATGGATGTCAATTATTTTGGAACGGAGGGGATATGCGAGATGGCGTGCATGGATATTTAAGTTACCACTGTGTGCTTTTGTTGGCAATCTTAATCCCCCAGCTCACATCCTCACAACGATGGATGTACGGCACAACTTTCCCCACGTCCACATCCTTCCTGGCCGCGCAGTCGTAGTAGGACGGAGAGTGAAAGCAGGGCTCGACGGACATGGCTCGCACGCACGGCGGATCTGGCACCTCTCCCGTTTCTTTTGCCCAGAACGGCGTGGCAGGCATGATCCATGGTTGTATCCCACCAAGCCCCTGCGCAACGTAGCCAAAGGTGGAGAATCCGGTGGTGACCAGCACATCACATGTGCTAAGAAGGAACATCTCGCTCAACGCCCTCCTGTCATGCGAGGTGTCTCGCATCTTCTGTCGCCCCTCGTGGCTTGGCTGGTGCACCCTGATGCTGGTGTACTCTTCCTTGATCCTTTCGTAGTACCACGAGCTCAGAGAGGTGACCAAAATAGACGTGTTGTTCGTCTCAATGGATGGGAGAAGCAGCTTTTCCCTGCGAACGCACAAGAGGACCTGGTCCAGGACATTCTGCAACGGCTTATTCTGTGTGAACACCCGTATCTGTATGCCGACGCGCTGCTCCATCCCCGCGAGGTGGGCATCATAGTATCTCGTGACCACGCGCCACACGTCGTTGACCGGGTGGAACAGGTACCTCCCGAGGTGGTGGAATACAGTGTCCTTTTCTGGAAACATCCGCCCCAGCTCATCTCTGAAATAAGGGACGAGGAAGAGTCCGGGGACGAGGTAGCTGTCTGTCCTCATCAGCAGCCATGGCGCACCGCGGATGAGATGTTGCTGCTCATCGCAGTAGAAGAGCTTGTCGTAGAAACCGTAGCCTCCTTCCAGGTGTAGGTAGACGTATGGTGGCCGGCGTCCTCCGTCCGAATCCTCCCATGACGCGTTACCATTGGCGCCTATGGACAACATGTTGGTCTTGAGCATGTTTCCAAGGCTCTCCTTGGAGTCGATGCCGTAGTGCTTGAAATGGCCTAGCGGGAAGCCATGACCAAACCAACCCGAGGAAGGGAGTAGCCACGTGGTCCGTGGGAAGGGCTCGCAGAAGAGAGCACCGACGTCGTGGTGGACGAGGAGGGTGCGCTCAGTGAGCATGGCATAGAGAAAGGCCGAAGCGGTGGACAATATCCGGTTACCGAGGCCTCGATAGCTTATATGGATCAGGTAGCGGCAGACTCCCATGTCGGCTAGAACGGCTCCATGGCCAGACTTGAGCTGCCGGATCGCCGCCCTATATGGGGCCGTGCCGGGTCCACACCCCTTCTGGAGGGCTTCGTGCCTTCGGAGCTTGGCGAGCAAGTAGGGGGATGGTTTATGCGATGGGTGGTTCTTCTTCTTCTTCTTGTCGTGGTAGCTGGCGAACTCGTATCGGCTCCGGCATGAGCGCGAGCCGAATTCCGCGGTGAGCAGGCCGTCCAGGAGCTGGTCGGTGGTGAGGTTGGACGGAGGTACATCTAGAGATATATAATGAGACATTTCATTAGCAAGTTTGTATTATACATTTATAAAGTTCCATATGGAATGTTGCACCATGAGAGGTAACACACCCGGCCCCTACTCACTTTCTGATCTCCATCGAACACGGGAAAACAAGTATGTCAGAAATGGATTCACCTATAATTTGTGACTTAGGCAGGTACATGCGCTTGACGGAACCAAGAGAAAAAAGGACAATAAATCAAGCAATTCGATATCCACCTATGCATGGCGCGATCTAATACATACCGCGAGGACATACGTACGTAGTACCTTGCACGTAGCGCCCCCAGCTGCTGGGTACCGTCGGCAAACCGTCCCCGGCGGCGGAGAGCACGAGGACTGCGAGCACGGTCGCCGCCACGATGCAGACGGCGGCGGCCGGCAAAGCCCTCCTGGCGCGGCATCGAATCCGCTGCCACTTTCTTCCGGGCTCCGAGGACGGCGGCGCAGGGCTGCTTTGCTCGACGTCCATGCTCGCCATGGGGCCGCAGGGCTTGGGGGGCAGTGTTTTTTAGCTCAGCTCGATGCCCAGCTTGGGGACACTACTCCGTATGAGATACGTAACTTGTTTGTGGACGAGAGTGGTATTCCCACAACTACAACTAGTTTGACGTATCCGTCCATTGTCGACGTACATACGACCGTATCCTGAAAAAGGAAACTTCCACGTACGTTCGCGCGGCGCACACGCCACACACAACAAATTAAGCAACTTGGTGCTGAAAATTACCCTTGCATTGGTTTCATTCTCCCTCACCTCACCGAGATGGCTTCCCGTGTGGCTGTGGTTGCTTGACTGCTTCGCGAGCATATGCTCACAGTTTGATACATACATAAACGAGATGACTTGCATTGGTTTCATTCTCCCTCACCTCACCGAGATGGCTTCCCGTGTGGCTGTGGTTGCTTGACTGCTTCGCGAGCATATGCTCACAGTTTGATACATACATAAACGAGATGACTTGCATTGGTTTCATTCTCCCTCACCTCACCGAGATGGCTTCCCGTGTGGCTGTGGTTGCTTGACTGCTTCGCGAGCATATGCTCACAGTTTGATACATACATAAACGAGATGACTTGCATTGGTTTCATTCTCCCTCACCTCACCGAGATGGCTTCCCGTGTGGCTGTGGTTGCTTGACTGCTTCGCGAGGCTAGCTTCCTATGATGGTTCATCCATCCAACAATTATCGAAAAGCTCTTCCCACAACTATATTGACCCGTCCGGCTTATCTGTTGGTGCTCGTTTGTTGGAGATTCGTGCAACTTTTTTACATAAAACTCCTTTCACTTCCGATATTTTTTACGATCCAGTTCTCGACATTTTCAAACAACCAAACATAATCTTTGTTTCTGTGGGATTATTTCTTGTTAAGAGGATTTTTTTAACCTTATCAAGCTTTTTTTTTTGCTGATAACACTTTTTCTTTGTTAATGCATTGTGTATACATGAACAGGAAATTCTTGGCATACGATTTTTCCCTGGATTCGAATTTTGCAGATAATGTACTCAAATGGATTTATGCATTAATTTTTTTCTCTGATTATGCACTAGCAAGAAATTGTTTCTTTTTTTCTCTGATTATGCACTGACAAGGAAATTTATGCATTAACAATATTTTATTCTGATTATGCACTAGCAAGAAATTTAGAAACTATGTAATAACAGGGAATGATGCAAATAAGAACTTTTTTGTCACTGCATTACCAAAAAATAGTCATACATGAACGTGGATCTCAGCCTAAAGATTTGAGTTACAATACGAAAAACGTGAGCAAAATGAATCTCAGCTAGAAAAATAATTCACCCGTGAGTATGTGAGCATGTAATTTTGTGATTTTTCGCCCGTGAGTATGTACAAACAACATGCATCCATAATCATTAAAATTGTAACAGCAACATGCATCCATAATCATTAAAATTGTAACAGCAACATGCATCCATAATCATTAAAATTGTAACAGCAACTTGCATAGTCTGATTCATTCTCGATACATCAGCTAAATATAGCTGCCATTACGGTGCGTAGCAAAGGACACTATAAATGCATGGATGAATTAAGGGACCTATATATATATATATATATATATATATATATATATATATATATTAGGGCTGAAATTATCACCTTCCGTTGAATAAGCAAGGAATTGAAGCGTACGCGGATCTCCTACCATGCAATGCACATCAATTCCATCAAGGAAAATCCTTTTAATCATCGCATCTTTCTTATGCAGTTTTTACAAAACAAATTTACTAAATGATGATTCACACAGTTTACATTTGCAAAGAACATATTTTTTTCCATACCAAAATATATATGCGGTGCTGATTACAAACTTATGCCCGCCGGTCATAGGGCTACTGATTTACCTTTTCCATTTTGATATCGATATTTTTTACTGTACAGAATATTTAATTTTGAAACTGTACAGAGCAACAAAGGAGATACAGTATATTCTTGGAAAATCTACCCGGAGACACCGCATGCATATTCCCACCTAGCGTTGGTGGAATTTGCATGGAAATTTTACCTATATAGGAGAAAACACATACATGTCTGCAAAAATTTGTCACCTTATTATAACGCCATACACTATGTGGGTTCGATTCATACAAAAAAGGTGTAGTGTGAATTGTTGTTGTTTCTCTGCTATGTGTGAACCGATTCATCTGCATGCATGGACAGAGATGGGACCCATCCAATTGAAGTAAAAAAAACCACACTCCTTCATTGCATGCATGCTCACGCCACTCATTCGTAAGGCTGCATGTTGCATGTCAGATGAAAAACGATTGTTTAAGCGAATGAATCGAGTAGGAACCGAACCAACTTAGGCCATGCACTATGTAGGTGCGGTTCGTTGCATAAAGTTGTCAGCTTTGAATCGATGGTTATTCAGAATGGAGAGAGTATCTGTGAACCGCACCACCTGACAACCATGGGGCCCTATTGGGGAAAAAGCTACCTCTCTCCTTCCTATTCATTCGCGTGAATGAGCTTTGCATGCAAGAAAATGAATTGTTTAGCTAGTTGAACCGAACCAAAATGTTTTTCATTTTCATCTTTCTATTCACAAGCACTATTGGACTAATTAATTCATGCTTTTCATCTTTCTATTACATCTAAACACACTGTTCACAAGCACCAACTGGGAGCTGCGCTTCAGTATACTCCAGCGCATACTCTGCCGGCCGGTTGATCCAGCTTTCACAAGCCATGGTTGCCTGGCACATTAACGACGGACTGGGCGATATTAACCTCCCCAACTGCAATCCGTAGCGATCAACCTCTTAGAAATAGTGATGCCAGAAATCAACTAATATTCACGTACAAGTTAATGGTAAATCAGCGACAATTTTCGTGGACCGGAGGAAGTACAGGATCGATGTGATATCCTTCTTTAATTTAACCACTGACCACTGAATCAGCTAGAGATAACTGTCGGACATTGGCCATCATGTACACTCGATGTTTTCTTGTCAGTTTCTTCATATGATTTTGCCATGAAATAAATTTCAATGGAACTTTGTCTATATCCGTATAGAATATGCAACTAGAGGGTTGCAGCGTTATGTATAAGCGCAAATGAACTAAAACAAGATCAGTAATGTATAATGCATTGGTTTCTTATTCCCACTGTTCATGAGCACATCTACTCATTATTCTTACTCGATCCCTAATGGTGACAACTCATTTGTTTGGACAGTACAAGTGGCACTCATCCATTGTTACATAGCAATAACCTCCTAGGCAACAGTAACAATTACGGGTGCACCACCACTCTTCGCTTCTATCATAGCATATCCCACTTTCAAGCGCACCCTTGTTTCCCATGTCATTCATGCCTCGACCTGTTGGTTAAGAAAATTTTAGAAAGATAAACCATTGACATACATATCTACATACATCCATATGGCTATGAAACTAAATTTGAGTTACAAAAACGTCTTATATTTAGATATAGAGGTAGTAGTTTTAAAGGTAGAAGGAAATACCCATGCTGGTGTGACTCAGCCTAGCTACTGAAGAAGAACATACATTGTGAATGCATTGCAACAGGATTGCAGTTCTAATAATTTGATTGCTTTCACACTTACATTGCCCGTAACTAGCAAAGCATCCGAGAAGAAGAAGCAAAAGTAGAGCGAGCGCATCAAAGTGCTTCCCCATGCAGCAATGCTAATTTGTACTCTTGAAAGAATTTGTGTTCTCTTGGATTGTAATGCTTGCTCGATTCATACATTCTTAGTTATATATAGAGGAGAAGAGCACAGTATCAGTGCTAGCTATTACCATAATCTTGCTTTTCATGGACACATATTTCCTCATTAGTTCATAGCGATTCACTTAGATCCATTTTGTGGGTAATTTGCCAAAGTAATCCCGTCTATTTAAGGACTCTAATTTTTTTCGTGTCATAATAGACCCACGGTGATTCCACTCCTACCGAAATAAGGGGCTATTTTAATTTAAAGATTGGATAGAAATAAGTTACATCATTAATGAAAATATTATTATTGGTGGAGTGAAACCATATGTTTTGGTTTCTTGAATGTTAGCTGCTTGCCCCTAACTGTCATTTTTATCTAGGTGAAAAACTATTCCAGAAGTTCTATATAGTGTGAATTGGTCATGGTACCTAATCCACTATTTCTGAACTTATTGAGGTTAACCATATCTGAATGTCACTCTCACAAAAGCTCTATTCTTACAACTTATAATTTCAAACACGCTACACCCTTTTATTCTTGTTCGGGAAACAACATATAACAATTGTAGATGCAATATTTTTCAAAATAAAAGCTCCAGATCTAACGTTCTATACTATTTATAAAAATGTATCTAGATTAGAATTGGCCCCAAACATGATACTGAATATTAATGAAAATAATATGTACGTAGCTGGAAAATATCTTCAGCTACCATATCATCTTAATTTTGGCATTCAGTGTTGTTGGGTTATTGGATTCTTGGACACGTATGGTGGTGCCTCACTCCAAGGATAGAGAGGCGAGGCGATGGTGTGGCCGCAGGACCATTCATCTGGTTCGGGCGCTTCGAGCCAATGTTATATTACCATTCTGCGCTGAGAAGCTTGTTGTACAACATATATTTTTGGCACTGGTGTATGTCTGATAGATTCATTGACTGATACTTTTCCAGGCATATCACGGTGTCTCCTCTTCAGTTAGAGTAGCTCTATCGCCAGCTGACTCTTCCGTCACCAGTAGTAAAAGTGGCGTTTGAATTTGGCTAAAACATATTATACTGTGGGACGAAGGGAGTATAACCAAGGGACGCTGGTTTCAACTTTTAATTTGAGGCTTGGTTAGAGTGTTCATTTTTGTTTAGGGTAATATACGTCTCAAGGGATAAAAGATAAGAGCATACATATGACGAACACAATGCTCACACCATGACATAAGCGCACTGCGCACCAACTGGATATTTTATAAATATTGAAGACCGTGTAGGTCAACTTAAGGCTGACAAAATATATACTAGTAGCTCCCACCAAAATATATATCGTAACAGTGGGCGGCGGGTAAAAGTAACCATGGAAGCCTGGAAGGACACGTTCAGTACCCAAAGCATATATCGAAGTATGCAAGTAGTAGGACATATTGCAACTCTAGCCTCCATAGTTGGATCCTGTTCTTGGTGGATATGTTCACGTACGGCCGATCCTAAACTCCGTCTTGAGCACGACCGTTGTGTGATGCCTGCACTAATTATGTTCTGACATGGTAAAGTTGTAGGAGAAGTAGTGGCGCGGGCGCATACTGGTGGCCACGGTGAAAGATAGCCGGCCCCGGTGTCCATGGAGAACGTCGTGGCGGCGGAGGTGGCGCGGAGTGGAAATGCGCGTAGATAGTGCCCGCTACGGACTATATCCCAAGTTCAAAAACTTTCAATATTTTGCATCAATTTTTTTTTCAATATACCATTTTATTCGAGGGTGAAAACAAGACAATATCCTACTCCCTCCGTTCCGATATATATACTTCACACAATTTCCCCATAAGTGGATGTATTCAAAATATCTAGACAAATAAATGGATGTCAATTATTTTGGAACGGAGGGGATATGCGAGATGGCGTGCATGGATATTTAAGTTACCACTGTGTGCTTTTGTTGGCAATCTTAATCCCCCAGCTCACATCCTCACAACGATGGATGTACGGCACAACTTTCCCCACGTCCACATCCTTCCTGGCCGCGCAGTCGTAGTAGGACGGAGAGTGAAAGCAGGGCTCGACGGACATGGCTCGCACGCACGGCGGATCTGGCACCTCTCCCGTTTCGTTTGCCCAGAACGGCGTGGCGGACATGATCCATGGACGTATCCCGCCGAGCCCCTGCGCGATGTAGCCGAAGGTGGAGAATCCGGTGGTGATAAGAACATCGCAGGTGCTGAGCAGGTACATCTCGCTCAACGCCGCTCTGTCCTGCGAGGTATCCCCCATCTTCTGTCGCCCCTCGTGACTCGGCTGGTGCACCCTGTCGACGCCGCCGTACTCGGCCTTGATCCTCTCGTAGTACCACGAGCTTAGAGAGGTGACCAAGACTGACGCGTTGTTGGTCTCTTGTGTGGACGGGAGAATCAGCAGCTTCTCCCTACGGATGCACGAGAGGACCTGGTCCAGGACGTGCTGCAAAGGCTGCTTCTCCGTGAACACCCGGATCTGTATGCCGACGCGCTGCCCGGCGCCGGCGAGGTGGGCGTCGTAGTATCTCGTGATGGCGCGCCACACGTCATTCACCGGGTGGAACAGGTACCGCCCGATGTGGTGGAACGCAGCATCCTTCTCCGGGAACATCCGCCCCAGCTCGTCCTGGAAAGAAGGGACGAGGAATAGCCCGGGGACGAGGTAGCTGTCCGTCCTCATCAGCAGCCACGGCGCGCCGTGGAGGAGCTGCTGATGCGCGTCGCAGTAGAAGAGCTTGTCGTGGAAGCCGTAGCCGCCTTCCAGGTGCAGGTACACGTACGGTGGCCGACGTCCTCCGTCCCCGTCTGACCATGACGCACTCCCGTTTGCGCCCACGGACAGCACGTTGGTCTTGAGCATGTTGCCGAGGCTCTCCGTGGAGTTGATGCCGTAGTGCTTGAGGTTAGGGCTAAGCGGGAAGCCACCACCCAACAAGCCCGAGGAAGGAAGCAACCATGTGGTCCCCGGGAAGGGCTCGCAGAAGAGGGCTCCCACGTCATGGTGGACGAGGAGGGTGCGCTCGGTGAGCACGGCGTAGAGGAAGGCCGACGCGGTGGACAACATCCGGTTGCCGAGGCCTCGGTAGCTGATGGGGACCAGGTAGCGGCAGTCTTCCGTGTCGGCTGCAACGGCGCCATTGCCAGAGTTGAGCTGCCGGATTGCTGCCCTGTATGGGGCCGTGCGGGGGCCGCACCGCTTCTGGAGGGCTTCGTGCCTTCGGAGCTTGGCGAGCAAGTAGGGGGATGGTTTATGCGATGGACGGTGATTCTTCTTCTTGTCGTGGTAGTTGGCGAACTCGTACCGGCTCCGGCAGGAGCGCGAGCCGAATTCCGCGGTGAGCAGGCCGTCCAGGAGCTGGTCGGTGGTGAGGTTGGACGGAGGTACATCTAGAGATATATAATGAGACATTTCATTAGCAAGTTTGTATTATACATTTATAAAGTTCCATATGGAATGTTGCACCATGAGAGGTAACACACCCGGCCCCTACTCACTTTCTGATCTCCATCGAACACGGGAAGACAAGTATGTCAGAAATGGATTCACCTATAATTTGTGACTTAGGCAGGTACATGCGCTTGACGGAACCAAGAGAAAAAAGGACAATAAATCAAGCAATTCGATATCCACCTATGCATGGCGCAATTCGATATCCACCTATGCATGGCGCGCGCGATCTAATACATACCGAGGACATACGTACGTAGTACCTTGCACGTAGCGCCCCCAGCTGGTGGGTACCGTCGGCAAACCGTCCCCGGCGGCGGAGAGCACGAGGACTGCGAGCACGGTCGCCGCCACGACGCAGACGGCGGCCGGCAAAGCCCTCCTGGCGCGGCATCGAATCCGCTGCCACTTTCTTCCGGTCTCCGAGGACGGCGGCGCAGGGCTGCTTTGCTCGACGTCCATGCTCGCCATGGGGCCGCAGGGCTTGGGGGGCAGTGTTTTTTAGCTCAGCTCGATGCCCAGCTTGGGGACACACTTGTTTGTGGACGAGAGTGGTATTCCCACAACTACAACCAGTCAACCAGTTTGACGTATCCGTCCATTGTCGACGTATGACCGTATCCTGAAAAAGGAAACTTCCACGTATGTTCGCGTGGTTGCTTGACTGCTTCGCGAGGCTAGCTTCCTATGATGGTTCATCCATCCAACAATTAATTATGTCAGAAATGGATTCACCTAATTTGTGACTTAGGCAGGTACATACTTGCGCTTGACGGAACCAGGAGACAAAAAGACAGTAAATCAAGCAATTCGATATCCACCTATGCATGGCGCGATGTAATACATACCGAGGACATACGTACGTAGTACCTTGCACGTAGCGCCCCCAGCTGCTGGGTAGTACCGTCGGCAAACCGTCCCCGGCGCCGGCGGCGGAGAAGACGAGGACTGCGAGCACGGTCGCCGCCACGACACAGAGGGCGGCCGGCAAAGCGCTCCTGGCGCGGCATCGAATCCGCTGCCACTTTTTCACGGTCTCCAGCCTCGGCTGCGACAAAGGTGCCGCCATGGGGCTGCCGGCCGGGGTTTTGGAGCTCAGCTCGCACCGCCGCTGAGCTAACCTCTCATAGTCATGCATAGGTAGTAGAGTACTCCGTATATATGAGATAACTTCTTCCTTTGCAATTTTCGGTAGAACATGGCAACTGGTTGCGGAGCCATGCATGTGACACCCTTGACGGACTGGGCAACAACTTGGCCACCACCTATTCGTTGATTATGTGCAAAACACAGGGGCGGAGCCCGAGAAAATGTGATCTCGATGCACCAATTTATAACATAGTAACATATTTATTTTCAGGAAAATGTAGTGATTACAAATTAGGAGTAACGAGACGGCGAGGTCCAGGACTCAAACTTGTATCTTCAACTCAATTTTTTTACGGACAATGAAAAGTAAGAGGACGGCAAGGTCCATTGACCAGGATTCAAACTTGTATTTTTAACTCAAAGTTTTATGAACAATGAAAAGTACGAGGTCCGCAAGGTCCATTGACCAGGATTCAAACTTGTATTTTTAACTCAATATTCTATGAACAATGAAAAGTAAGACAGGATGGCAAGGTCCATTGATCCACCATTTTCTTCTCATCTCCATTTTGTTATTATATAATGGTAATGTTTCACCCTCTCCGATCGAAAATGGTTGACATGGATTTGTCTACATACACATGTGTCCAGACGTACTTAGTACTTAGTGTGTATAGATACATACATATTTTGACAAATCTGTCCCAATTAACCATTTCCGATTGGATGGAGTATTATTTTCTATCACTGATATTTGTTGTTCTAGAATCATACTGAATCCCCTCTTTCCAATTGCATTATTTAGCTGCATCATTTTTTTCTTAGGGTCGTGTTTCTTTCAAGAATATACTAGTTTATAATGTATATGCATTTGATAAAAACACATGAACGCATGACACGTCATGTAGATAATATAAGATCTAAGTCTTAGTCATCATAGTTTCCCCTATATATTAGGAAAAGGTAAACAACCCTTTGTTTAATTTGGATTTATTACTCGTTCAACAAATTTTCATGGCTAGTATTATAATTTATTTGAAGATGTTCTGGTGGAGAAGTATTCTGTTATCCGAAGCAAATCACTATAAACTAAATTATCTTTGCTTGATGTCTCTTGGCAACTGCTTGGATATTCCTTCATTAGTCGTTGGCTGGATGTCCTTGATAAATCAAGAAACACATCCAATAAATAATTAACGGTAAAGCTCCAAACCAGCATGGTGAACACCCGGTCTTATTTTTAATCGACGCGGTCTCGAGCATAGTGGGTTGTTCGCTTAGGAGACCCCAAATTTAATGTTATGTCATGACTATGTTTCACTTTTTGTTTTGTAGGCTTTTTCGAGTTCGCGCGTCACTCTGATACACTAATCAGACTGATGGGATATTCGTAGCCGAGCCTGTAGGTTCATCGTGACGGAACAAAAACATCATGACGCCCTGATTGTCGCGCGTTGCATCAACATGATATAAAACATGTAAGTGTGGATGTGGCTGGGACTCCCTAGTAAGAAAGGGGGTAAAACATGGGGAAACTACCAATTCTCCCCATAGTCTCTACCTTCATCTTCCTCAGGAAAAGCCGATGGACATCATGTGTTAGATAATGGAATTTATCGGTCGATGAATGTAACACCAGGACACGAGAAATGTTTGGATCCTGTTCGACACCGAGACGTCAAGGTTGATTTAAGGAAGTTGATGTGCAAATTTGGAGCATATTCAAGGAAACTTCATGTTGGAAACTTTTGAGCAATAAATATATATCGTCCTTCTCATAGTAGTAGTGTACCCCTGGATTCCTAAGAGAAGTCCAACACTGGTTCCTAGTAGAGGATAGATCACATCACATGCAAGAAACAACAAGTGTGGCACATTGTATTTAGATTTACCGGCATTTGATTAGTGCCTAATCCGAGTACATTACTACTAATTGCGATAATTAATGTAGATGATATGAATGGGGATGTAGCTCAAATGGTAGAGCGCTAATTAATGCATAATAGAGGCAGGGGGATCGATACCTCCCATCTCCAATTCTCTTTTTCATTTGGCGATTTTCTTCCCTACAGAAAATTAAATAAAAACTCTGCCGTGACGCTACATGGGCCTTCTTTCTTCTTGGGTCACTGCGTCGTGGGCTCTAAACAACTGCGTGGCGGAGACGTACTTACGTCTATACGTCTTCGACGTATTCCGCAGCGAAACGAAGAAGGTAATTATAAGATCTAAATTAACTTAGTCATCATCGTTTCCTAGATATTAGGAAAAGTAAACAACCCTTTGTTTAATTTTGATTTATTACTCGTTCAAAAAAAATCATGGCTAGTATTATAATTTATTTGAAGATGTTCTGGTGGAGAAGTATTTTTATCTGAAGCAAATCACTACAAAAAAATTATCTTCGCTTGAGGCCTCTTGGCAACTATTTGGATATTCCCCCATCAGTTCGTTGGCTGGATGTCCTTAATAAATCAAGAAACACAACCAATAAATAAGTAACGGTATAGCTCCAAACCAGCATGGCGAACGCCCGGTCTTATTTGATTTTAATCGATGCGGGCTCGAGCATAGTGGCACGTTCGCTTAGGAGACCCAAAATTTACTGTTATGTCATGACTATGCTTCACTTTTTGTTTTGTAGGCTCTGTCGAGTTTGCGCGTCAGTCAGACACACTAATCATTTTGGATATTCGTAGCCTTAGGTGCATCCTGACGGAACAAAAACATCATGACGCCCTGAATGTCGCGCGTTTTATTAACATGATATAAAACATGCAAATGTGGATGTGGCTCGGCCTCCCCGAGTGAGAAAGGGGGTAAAACATGGGGAAACTACCAATTTCCCCCATAGTCTGTACCTTCATCTTCCTCAGGAAAAGCTGATGGACATTGTATGTTAGATAATGGAATTTATCAGTCGATGAATGTAACACCAGAACACGAGAAATGTTTTGATCTTGTTCAACACCAATCTGATGTGCAAATTTTGAGCAGATTCAAGGAAATTTCATGTGGAAACTTTTGAGCAATAAATATATATCGTCCTTCTCATAGTAGTAGTGTACCCCTGGACTCCTAAGAAACAACAAGTGTGGCACATTGTACTACATTTACTGGCGTTTGAATAGTGCTTAATCGGAATTCATTAGCACAACTAATTGCGACAGTTAATGTAGATGACATGAATGGGGATGTAGCTCAAATGGTAGAGCGCTAATTAATGCATAATAGAGGCAGGGGGATCGATACCTCCCATCTCCAATTCTTTTTTTCATTTGGCGATTTTCTTCCTCCCTGCAGAAAATTAAATAAAACTCTGCCGTGACGCTACATGGGCCTGCTTTCTTCTTTCGTCGTGGGCTCTAAACAACTGCGAGCCGGAGACGTACTTACGGTTATACGTCTTCGACGTATTCCGCACTTGGAGCAGCGAAACGAAGCAGGGAGGAGGGATGGTGTGGCTGCAGTACGCGGCGACCCGGCGGCAGCGCGCCGCCACGGCCTGCCTCTTCCTCACCGGCGCCGCGCTCATCGCCTTCGCCGCCCGCCTCTCCTACGCCAACATCGAGCCCCAGCGCGCCAAGGCCGCCGAGCGACGCAAGGTGCTCGAGGCATTCATCGCCCGCAAGCGCGCCGCCGTCGCCGGAGGAGGAGGGGACTCCACTCACCAACAGCCAGATCCTCCCAAGGCCTAGCTAAGACAACCCCGATCGTGAGCTTCCGGTAGAAATTTCTGTACCAAAGGGGTTGATTCAGATTAATTGCTCCTTGTTCTTGCAACTCAAACTTCGTTGTACTAGTATTCTATTAGGAACTCAAGACTGTTTTGCAAACTGGATGGTGATGATAGACTGAGATTGCTGTCTTCTTGCTCTCAGCATAAACTTGGTACCTACGTTTTGTCACTTCTCATCCGTGTTCATTTGATCATTTGTTCCTTCGGTTATATAACTTTGTTCATCCAACCATCCAAGTATGTATGTATGTAAATCTTTTTCACTGTAACCTATCGGAAGAACTTGTGTACAGTTGGGAGGATTATGGTTAGACTTTGAAGATAATCAGATCAAAGGGGTGTTTCCTATCAAGGGAATTCGTGACAGACAGAGTAAACTAGTTAGTCCACCGGAGTTCCTTTGAGTCCTCCAGTAAGGATCTATTTCTTCTTTTCAACATTTTTCTTGTTTGTTGAGTGACCATTCTTTGTTTTGGATAAAATACTGTCACCAGCCTGTGCCGGTGGGTATGTTATCGCTGGTCCGTTGAGCAACCGAGATCCTTTCATTCCTTGCATGAAAGATTATTTAAGTGGTATTCTTCCGACATCTCGCTATTTATTAAACTCGGATAGAAATCGAGGATCGGTATCCTGTTTGATCTATGTAAGTGGGCATTACTGCTTTTGTTCTGAACTAATAACTGTAGTCATACATGTAGGAATTGTTGGTACTTCTGAATTGACGAAATCTAGCTGCCTTTCCTTTCATGCATCCAGCAATCTAGAAATTTTCGGTCAGATTCTTCGTGCTGCTCTTTTTTGGGAGAGGAAGAAGAATTTTTGATACAGAGGGTGGATTTTTCATATTTGGGGATGCGAGAAACCAAGTTTCCAACATATTGAGGTACTAAAGTTTTGTTGCAGCTAGTAGCTACATCATGATAAGAAACATATTATTCTACTGTTAGCTATAGGATTAGCCAGCAAAGTTTTCTTTTAGCTTCTTATGCTGAGGAAAAATTGCAATCTGCCATGCAGTTAGCTGTAATTCTGTATATTTCTGTTATACCATTTCCACACAAGTACTGCTGTGCATGTAATTCCAATCTGCCAATGGTTAAACAAAATACTATGAAACTATATTTCCCAGGAACCCCTTTATTTCCGTTTCTACATAGTTGTAGTTTACAACCTAGTAGCACCGCATCTAAATAAAAATTCTATCCTCAACCACCGTAGACTGTAACCTATGGCTCAATACCTTGAACAACCTACTCAAATGTTTCATGTATGGTATATTTGCACAGGTTTGGCGAGGTTATCTGCAAGAGCCGGAAGGAAGAGCTGTAGATGTATCCATGACAGTAGTTGAAAGATAATTAATTGTGGGGACCTCTCTCCCTCAGTATTTCCACACTTATAGCAATCCCACAGATTCAGTTGCTCAGAATCCAGACTTACGATTAACACTTGTCCAGCTTATCCAGGTAACATAAACGTCGCGTGCTAGTAGTGTTTCAGTGTTTCTGACTCTGCAGTATATAATCTTCCACTGCTGTCTACTGCACCTGTAGATGCTTTCACTAGTCTGCATTGTAGGCTGGCCCGGATCGCTAAGCATCTGAACGCGTGGAGCAGCCGCCCAATCGGTGACATTCAGCTGTGTGCATCTATTTTAAGTTAGTTTATTCAGACGTCTTGATGAGGCCATGGACAAGTGCGTGCTCACTGAAGAGATTATCGACCCTATGCAGGCCGGCGGCGACCTTCAGCAAGATCATCGACACGGTAACCGAGTGCCCATGGACCCTGCGAGCCGGAGTGACTTAGTCTGTTTTATGATAGCTTACCCATCTAAACTAGATGGTTTCTACTGCTGTTTCGCTCAGGTTGTTTTTATTTTCGTTCTAGCCTCCCTGGCTATTCATGTGTTCTTTGATTCTTTCTTCTTCTATATGAATGAAGCTCTGACTGCTTTCATCAAAAACAAGTACAGCTTGTTTTGCACTTCTCGTATTATGAATTTCAAATACAGTTCACCCTCTGCTGTTCAAAATGGTTTCACAGTTTTAGTCTATATTAAATTATTGGTTTGATAGTACTTTCGTTGTCCCATAGTCTGTGCTATGTGTTATTTTTGCCACATCACACCTTCGGAACAATGTAATTTTAGTATTGTTGTGACAGTTACATGATAGTTTCCCTGGTGCCCTTGTTTATGACCAAATGTACGGGTAACTGGGCCTGTATCTATCGATTCCTACGCGAACAGCAACCACACTAGCTTAGTTAGTACTCCAATATTAGTATTTGACAGGGGTCATTAGTAGGCCCGTATGTGATGTGTCTCCTTTCCGTAAAGCTTGTAGGCTCGATTTTGTTGTTTATTTGGCCAGGGCCATACCTCCAGCCTCCTGGCCCAGTTCCGTGGCAGAACGGTTTTCATGATAAAAGTCGTTCTTAATCAAACATATATAACCTGCACTTTTGTACAAATAGAAATGTGCACTATATAATACTATAAATAAATACCCTTTGCTTGGAAAAGTACTAGCTGTACAAATAGTCGTCCCTGATTTGCAGGCTATTATAGGAGGATCTTTCCAGAAACTTAATGGCAAGTACTACTTGAATACTAGACCCAGAAGAAGGGGTGGCCAGTCTGCCTAGAAAGGGGACCTAAACCAATATTTTGCCCGGTAATGCTGGGATTGGATAGGCCTGATATATATTAGATAGAGCCTATCGCCTGCGCGCTCCAGCTGAGCTATGATTAAGCAACCCCCGGCCAAAACTGTTTTTTAAGATGCCAATTTTGTAAATAATATGCCTGCAGTAGAAATTCTATGATGTTCCGACTGTGTTGTGCTTATCCCCGATGGAGCGACGAGTAGATCGCAGGTGGTGCGTGTTGATATCACGTAGACAGCGACCAAAAGCGCCACCTCAATCCTACACCAGTACAGTAGAGAGTAGACTGCCTGTTGTTTGTTGCACTGGTGGTCACACTCATACACATGGCTCGTAGCTAATGCGCTCCGCTTGCCAGGTCACTCTAGCTAGTAGCACGGGGTCGACGGGGACGCCTCAACCACCGACACTCCTCCATCGCCATCTATGCTCGTCGATCATCCTTTTCTTCATCGGTGTTAATTTAGTTAATTTATTATATATCCTCAACAAACCCCCTCCTGCGGATGCCGTGTTGCTCATATTATCCTCAACAATGGATCGTCCATGTCAGCTAGCTAGCCATAAACAAACACGTCAAAAACACACAATAATTAATTGACTGATTTAGTCAGCTAGCTAGCCATAAACTCTGCTTTATTACGTCCATCTCCCATCAGTTTCCTACCTTGCCAAATTCATTCTGTGTGTTGCCGTCACCGTCTCACTCCGTAAGCTATCCGTTCCGCCATCGAGTGTCGGACAAGACATAGACATATCAAACCCGGAAACACGGGTGACTGTCCCCGCTCCTTCCTATCCAAAAACAAGTGTTTAAAATTATGACACTTATTAGCGAGTATTTAATTTAAGAAGAAAAAAGAAACATGATTGATAAGGTGACACTGACATTTGAAGACAACATCAACTAGGTAGCCCCCCCCAAGCTCGTTTGGATGGTTTCTGTTCTAGTGCGCTGGCCTTTATGTCTTAGCACGACGAATTCTCGTCTGTCTATTACAACAAGTTATTCTACGACAAAGCTTTGCCTAACTCCGGTGAAGGAGGGGTGAGGACAACGAGGCGTCTTGTAGTCGCTGTTAGGTGGCCGAATGACCTATTTACGACAAGCTTTGCCTGACTCTAGTGAAGGAGAAGTGGCGACATCGGCGCGCCTTGTAGTCACCGCTAGGTGGTCAAAGGACCTATCTTTTGGGGCGCAATTTTAATTATACTAAATACTTGACAAACTCTTGAAAATGCTCCTTAAAGACTGGTAAACAGAAACAATCTGATTCCTTTTTATTCCCTTAATGGGTGAAATTTACTCATGCAAAAGAAAGCATACATTACAAATTGTACCATATGAGATCACAAAGCAACTACACAAGCATCGTTCAATAGTAAACCTCGTCTCACAACTGGGTTTCCCGTATATGATTTCGTTCTACCTTAAACAAAGAAATTTTGCAAACAAAACTAAAGCTTTATACAAAAAAAGCAACTAAATAATCAAAAGAGACATTTATTTGAAAACATTTAAGATAAACCACACAATACAGAACCATCAAAAGTACTAATAGCCATAATTTTCTCCGATCAAGTGCAACATGGTTTTAAGCAAGCTTCAACGCAACACAGATCCATTACAAATACTAAATTTCTCTCAGCTTGCATGAACATGGTTTTCAGCACGAATCAACATAATGACAGGTTCAGGAGGGTTCAACTACTCATTATCAAAACAAAGAGAGAGCTCCACACGGGTGGCCACACCACAGCTAGACCACAGCTACCGATCATGAAAATGAAGCATGTTGTGTCAAGAGAAGTGAAAACGTACATCGATTGAAGCAAAGGGAAGAAAAAGAGAACACACACCTTACAGGTTCAAGACCTTCGAACATGAGAACACTCAGACTGTCTGAATTCATCCATCGTTGTTACAAAGCCGAAGCATTCGTAGTCAGACTTCATGGAGCATCACAAAGCATGTTTCGTAAAAGTCATGAAATGAACAAGCTAACATCTATATATCAGTTAACTAAGAAAATCTAGAATTAAAATCCCAATGGCTGTGTAACCTTTTCTTTACAATGAACAACCCATAGAATGTTAGGTCTTTATATTGAACTTGTTTACCCATTAATAACTATCTAGATGTTAATAGATGATGTTTTTACCGGTACATTATGTAACCTATTACATAAAAATCTATCTTTTGGGGATATAACTACCATCATTGGTAACTCCAAAGCTCATATACATGTTACAAGTTTGTCGGATGGTTTGCATATTCATCACTGCAGTTTAATTGCTACTTGTACGGAAACAGTACTTTGTTGCAAAATTTGGTTTGGAACGTTAAAGAATAAACTTTTTCAGCCTCCCCACGTTTTTCATCATAAATATAATTAAACGAATATTTGCACATTATTCGCTAATTTATTGATGTCACTTCATGTATTATAATGTGATTGTATATGTATCTTTTTTGTGCCATTTTTAAGTACCAGCATAACTTGGTAGAATGCTTTTAGATTATATGAATCCGGCAAATAAATAACTTGGAATGAATTTGTAGGCTTAATTGTTCGTGAAGTATACACACTTCCGGTGTGTGTGAGGTGTCCATAAAACGATCAGACACTAATTAATTTCCTACCTCACCATGAAATGCATGACATAATTCAATTTAAATGGCCCGAGCTCACATGAGTCGAGCGAAAGTGCCACCTCACCACTCGTCTCCGCGTGGAGCTTCGATGTTGGATTTTCGTTGGCCTTAGTAGAAAACTTTGACGCCGCAGGGAAATGGTGCTGACATATATAATTTCGGCATCACGTGAGTTGGCGCCGACCTCAAAAATAGTTTTGAAAGGGGTCAGTTATAGAATTAGTTTCGGAAAAGACCTGATTTGACAAACAAAACCACAACACGCGATATCTTGAAGGAATTGTGAGCAACAATAATACTCCCTCCGTCCCAAAATAAGTGTCTCAAATTTGATAGAAAGTGGATGTATTTACACATGTGATGTCACATGTCTAAATACATCCACTTTCTATCAAAGTTGTGACACTTGTTTTGTGACGGAGGGAGTATTTCGTGAATTGGGAGCATGGGACTATAGATAGAACTAGGCATCGTTGGCTCGCGGTTTAAAACCGGCAGCATCGTTGTAGCTGGACCGTGGGTCCACAGGACATTGGTGGCGCACATAGACGTCACACGAGGATCGCATCAATAAACGAGCTGGGCCTGTGTGGGTCGGGTCCACATGGATTCAAAATTCTTTCGTATGCAGCTTCGTCGGTCACTTCCCCCGGGTTGGCTGGCCTATGTGTGTTTGGAATTTCAAAATCAAGGACAAAACAGGGACATACAATAACCTGAATCCATGACAAGTACTAGTACAGTAATAGCCAGCAGGATCAACGACCAAAACGCTGCTTTCTCCAAAAAACCTTATTAATTTGTTGCACGGAAAAGAAGCACGATCCAAAAGGTGCTGACAGGTGAAAGCAAACACTAGCTTAATTTGCTCCCAAACTCACCGTATCCAAAAACAGTCTACCCTACGTGACAACTGCTGTCTTGAGTACAACTCGCAAATAAAAAGAGTTTGATTTAAAGATGACAATAGGTTTGATAGCTTAACCATATGAAAAATTGTATACATTGAGATTCCGAGCACAAACATCCGGCGATATCCCGTCAGCCACAGTTAAAGCAGCTCACATACTTCGACAAGGCGGATACCCTGATTGCGTATTGCTAAAATATGCCTTATAACTTTCAAAACTAATAAGAAGTCTTATCATAGGATAAGGAGCATAACGAGTCATATGAAAAATAAATACTCCTAGAGAACGAACCGGCTCCTACGCGTTTGGTTTATCTCGAGAGTCAATACAAGTGTCCCCCGCATGGGTCCCATTAGACATTATTTGTTGTTCCACCCTTCTCCCAACACTCTCTTAACCTCGCTTCTCTTCACCCTACGTCCTACGCCCAACCACGACCGAAAGAGATCCATAGAGCTTGCCCGCGACCTCGCGGGAGACGATGCCAAGCCTGAACCGAGCATGAGGCATGTCGTATTTAAGTCGGTGAAGTGACTTAAGGTAATGGTTGGGGGTGCGGGGTCAATTTGGACGGTGTCCTGCCATGAGTCGTATGCCGCATGGTGGCGGTGACCATCCCCAGTTAAGTCGGTGTTGATGGTGATGAGTTGAGTTAACCGGTGACAATGGAGGCAGCGACGACAATGTTGGTAGAGTACATTTGGGGCCATCGCCGCCGTGTCCATCTCTTCTCCGACAACGGCGATGTTCGGAAATTGGCAGTGAACACGAGCATCCCTTACGTATATTGCCATCTCCGAAAAACAAAGGAAAAACCGTGTATTGATATTTTTTTTACTCCGATGGTTAGTTTTTACAAATCCAGGAGAAACCAAATCAGGCCAGGCGCCAGGGTGTCAAGAAACAATCACCGGAGAGGATAATAGCTGATTTCCGCTACAGACAACCCACCACACCACATTGCCCCCCAACAGTCCAGCAAACCCAGACCCCACCCAATGACACGTGAGCCCCACACGCACATATACCCCACCCGTCATCCAGCACAACGAGGCCCGTCTCCAGTGCAGCGGGCCCGCAGGCAGGCTGGCCTGGCAGGAGTCGTAGCGGGCCCACCCGGCCCATGTGGCCTCCCGTCTGGCTGTCTCCACCCCACCCTCAATCATTACTCTCCCCACCTTCCCGTCCCACACTCTCCCACTCCACACCGGCCCATGACGACTCGCCCCGACGACGCCGCCGACAAGCAGCTGGTCCCGGCCGCCACCGCCGCCAACGGCAACGGCACGACGGCGCTGGCCGTCCGCAAGGCCCCCTCCAAGGACCGGCACAGCAAGGTGGACGGCCGCGGGCGCCGCATCCGGATGCCCATCATCTGCGCGGCGCGCGTCTTCCAGCTCACCCGCGAGCTCGGCCACAAGTCCGACGGCCAGACCATCGAGTGGCTGCTCCGCCAGGCCGAGCCCTCCATCCTCGCCGCCACCGGCTCCGGCACCGTCCCGGCCTCCTTCTCCACCTCCTCCCCCTCCTCCCGGCCACCCGCCTACAACGCCGACCACCACCACCTCCCGCACGCCGCGCCCTTCATCCTCGGCAAGCGGGTCCGCGGCGACATGGAGGACGGCGGCTCCCCCGAGGCCTCCGCGGCGGCCGTCTCGATGGGGGGCCCCACGCCGGCGGGCTTCTGGGCGATGCCCGCCAGGGACTTCGCCCACCACCATCACCAGCTCTGGAGCTTCGCGCCGCCGCCGCACGCGCAGGAGATGATGGCGGCGGCGGCGGCGCCGGCCATGTCGGGCGAGGCGTCGGCGGCCCGCGTCGGCAACTACCTCCCCATGGCGCAGGCAAACCTCAACCTCCTCGCCTCCTTCTCCGGCGGGCCCGGCGGCGCCGGGGCCGCCACGGCCGGGCGGGCCGAGGAGGAGGCCACCGCCCACTGATGTGGGCATGGGCGCACGCCGCCGCGTAGGGTTTTAGGGCTAGGGTTTCTTCTTCTCCGTTGATGCTGGTCGTGGTCTCTCTGTCGGTCAACTCCCGGTGCAGGCAGGTTGCTTCCTGGAGTCGCTTGCTTCTGCTTTTTTTTTCTAGGGTTCTGAATTGGAACTCTAGGAACAGCAAGAGGATGCAAATTACTGCTGCTGCTGCTGCTGCTGCTGCTCAAATTAAGGTCGTGTGGTTAAATTCAGTAGTAGTAGCTTAGGTCAGTTCAGGTCAGGTCTCAGGTGCCTCTTGATTCCTCTTCCTGTTTCCCCATCCCCTGCAGCTTCCACCATCAGACACACAATTCTCTTGTAAAATCTGGGGAAGAGGTTTCTTGTCAGTCAGCTAGTCAATCAGTCAGTGAGCGGTGTGCTGTTAACTACAGTAGTTCCAAGGAGGAAGAAGAGCAAGGCAGAAAGGTTTTCCATCTTCCCTGCACAGTGTCCAGTATGCAAATGGCTGCACATCCATCTTTGTCGCTCGCCAATGCGCCTCTACTTCCTGCATCAAGGTGGAGAAGGGAATGTATTTACCCACCATGTCGTGATTCGTAAGTTGTTTGCTCTCTTCATCTTCTCTGCTCTTAGGTTTGTTCAGACTTTTTCTTTTTTTTTGTTTCTCTGGATTGAATTAGTGCTTGGTCAGGAAGAATAATAAGTAAGCGAATTGTTGGTAGCTCTCAGTCTAGCAAAGCTACTGTATGTACATCTATGGAATTGTTTGATGTGTCTAAATTTATCATCACCATGAATGAATGAGTGAGTGAAATCAGTGGACAAGAATAAGGAGACAGAACAAGGGTCGGTATGCCCATCACCATGGTTTTATCTGATGTGCTTGATTTATCATCAACCTCTGCTCTTCTTGTGTACGTACGATGTTGGTTGCGACATCTCTGTCTCCCTTCTGGTACTCTGCCACTCACTGATAAATGCACTTGCTACTGGCACCATGGTTTTGGAAAATTTGGGGACGCATCCAGCATCCTTTTTAGAACATTTGCTGAACTCAAACAGATTGATGGTAAGGAATTGCATTGCATCGTCAGATCGTACTGCGGCTGCTGCCTTTTTGTGTTGCATGTGCGCTGGGCTGGAATTAGAATAATCTTGTGGGGGCTGGTACTGGCTGGGTGGCAAACATGCCTTTTCCCATTCATTCGTTCATCCTGATGACAGATGAGGAATCGTTTGTGCCTCTGTTTTTTAATTATCATGATGGTTGATTAGCTCTTTTCATTAACCTTTTTTCGAGTCTTGATGAGTGGGGATGATCTGCCTATGATCATATCCCCTTTTTCTTTTTTTTCCATTGGCCTCTTTTCGTCTACTTTTACATGCTATCCTGGACCTGGAGAGTGGAGATCAGCACTGACGATGGTCAACTCATGTTGGGCCTCCGGTCTGGGAAAAGTATGTGTGTCTGGTTCTCATCTCTGCTTGTGCTTTGGTTTCCAGGCCGCACTCTCTTTTTGTTATTACTCTAATCCAGTTGGCATTAGACGAGTAAAGATTTAACGTAGATACATCCATATTTATTGACAGACATGATTAGTTCAAAGTTTTCACTACCCCGTCCTGTTTATATCCAAGTTTAGAAAGGTACATCATCTTCTCTTCTGATTTGGTCTACATGATACCATCATAAGCACTGTGAGAACTGATGATCAGGCACACGTACGCATGTCTGAAAGCTGCCTTGCATCGGCTGTTGTAAAAAACAGGGATTCTAAATCGGGCCTTTCTCAGATGGATATGTCTGTCGTAGTGAAAAAGTTATAACATAAAAGTTGTGAGCAACGGCGAGATCTATTTACTCGTGAAAAGAAATTTGAAATGGTCGAGAGTGCGACTATAAAACCCAGACCCCACCCGCAGCTATCAAATGTAGTACTATCATCCTTGCTTGCTTCAGCGGTGTGCTGTTAATTACAGTAGTTCCAAGGAAGAAGAATAAGGCAGAAAGGTTTTCCATCTTCCTTGCACATTCCAGTATGCAAATGGCCACAGATCAATCTTTGTCACTCACCAGCGCGCCTCTACTTCCTGCATCAAGGTGGAGAAGGGAATGTATTTACCCCCCATGTCGTAATCCGTAAGCTGTTTGCTCTCTTCATCTTCTCTGCTCTTAGGTTTGTTCAGACTTTTTCTTTTTTTGTTTCTCTGGATTGAATTAGTGCTTGGTCAGGAAGAATAATAAGTAAGCGAATTGTTGGGTAGCTCAGGTAGCAATAAGTAAGCAAATTGTTGGGTAGCTCAGCTAGCAAAGCTACTGTATGTACATCTATGGAATTGTTTGATGTGTCTAAATTTATCATCACCATGGTTTTATCTGATGTGTCAATTTATCATCATCCTCTGCTCTTCTTGTGTATGATGTTGGTTGCTACATCTCTGTCTCCCTTCCTGGTACTTTGCCACTCACTGATAAATACACTTGCTACTGGCACCATGGTTTTGCAAAATTTGGGGATGCATCCAGCATCCTTTTTAGAACATTTGCTGAACTGAAACAGATTGATGGTAAGGAATTGCATTGCATGGTCAAATCGTATTGCGGCTGCTGCCTTTTTGTGTTGCATGTGCGCTGGGCTGGAATTAGAATAATCTTGTGGGGGCTGGTACCGGCTGGGTGGCAAACATGCCTTTTCCCATTCATTCGTTCATCCTGATGACAGATGAGGGATCGCATTTGCTTCGAATGGTTGTTGGGGCCTCTGTTTTAATTATCAAGAGGGTTGATTAGCTCTTTTTATTTGCCTTTTTTTTTTGTCGAGTGGGGATGAATCATGAATGGATGATCTGCCTATGATCATATCCTGGACAGCACTGACGATGGTCAACTCTACTGCATTCCGTTTCATGTTGGAGCCTCCGGTCTGGGAAAAGTATGTATGTTTGGTTCAGTGGTTCTCCTCTACACTTGTGCTTTGGTTAATCCAGTTGCCATTAGACTAGTGAAGATCGAGGTTTTTTCACTATTTCGCCCCTCTTTATATCGAGGTTTGAAAAGGCTTCGTATCATGAGATGGTAAAAGCATTCTGATAGCTGATGATCATGCGCATGAGCACAATCTAAAGCTGCGTTGCATGGCCTGTTGTAAAAGAAGAGAGATTCTAAGAGCATCCCCACTCGTCCCCTCATACCCCTCATACGGCGTCCAAAACGGTCTTTTTTTTAGCCCATATAGGGGGCGCCGGCGCGTTCGAGAAAATGGGGGCCGACCGGCTCCTAGCCGTGCCCCCCATTCCAAACAATTTAAAATTTCAGACTTAACAGAAATTTGATAAACTTAACAGAAATTCATAGATAGTTCGGCGATTCAACGATAATTTGTACAAAATTAAAAACATTCAAATTAAAAACGGCCCCGGCCGAGCCCGAGGCGGTAGTACGTCTCCGCCGCGTAGTTCATCTGCGCCTCCTCCTCGTCGTCGTCGGGCTCGTCCTTGGGCTGCGCCTGGAAGCGGCTGCAGCCCTGGCCGGGGTCACCGCGGCCTGCTCGGCCCCGCGAGGGGATCGTCGTCGTCCCCCAAGTCGATGTAGAGGCCCCGGCGGCGCTCCTCACGCAGCTGCTCCTGCTCGCGGCGGTGCTCGGCCTGCGACCACGCCATGGCGAACTCGTCGGTGGCTGCGGGGACCTCGTCGAACGAGGCCTGCATGGCGGCGTGCTGGCCCGGAAACTCCTCTGGGTCCTCCTCGAGCTTGAGCTGGAGGGCCGCCACCTTGTACTCCGGAGGCGGCGTCCACTCCTTCACCGGGCGCGACGACGAGCCGAGCCGGAGGCGGCCGCGAGGCGGTGAAGGCTGGCGTTGACGGCGGCAGAGGGGCGCGATGTCCTCCTCCTTGTCCTTCACCGACGCAAGTGCCTGGGAGAAGCTCGGGGACGGTGAGGCGTACGGAGAGTAGAGCGGCGACGGGGACCGCGACGACGATCCCGAGCGCGACGACGACGACCCCGGCGACATGCGTCGGGGACCCCATTGCCGGGCCTGGGCGTGCCGTGGACGCGGCGGCGGCATCGTCAACGGGGGCGTGTTCCCGTTGGCGATGTAGTCCAGGACGTACGCCAGCGTACGTCCTGGTGCGCTCCACCAGCGCCGCCGGCCCTCGTTGTTGTGGTTGGCCGGCGACGGCCCGGGGCCGTCGTACGCGGCGATGCGGTCCTCCCGCTGCCGCGCGAAGAAAGCCGACAACACCCCGTGGTTGTCCGGATGCCACTTGGGGTCGTTGCGCTCTTCCGCCGTGAGCACGTTCCAGTAGTGGTCGTAGATGGCCGCAGTGCACGCCCTACCGACGGGCACGGGGAGGCCACCGGCGCTGAGCACCCATCCCTGCGACGGACAGCGGAAGTCCGGCGGGACGGGGTACCTCGCATCCCACAGGGCGCGGGCCTCCTCCACCAGCAGCCAACGACGGCCGAAGCCGTTCGCGGCGGCGCGGTCGTCCTCTGAGCGGTGCATGGCTGGAATCGAAGCGGCTGGAAGGGGAGGTGGCTGGACGGGAGAGCGCGGTGGACTGTGTGAGGAGGACGGCGAGGTGGAGGGTTTTTATAGCGGTCGAGGGTAGGCCGGTGAGCGGTGGCCGCATTAACGCCGACAAGACGCGTCATTAGCTGCGGCCGTCCGCCCGACCACTGCCGCGTAGGACATAAACGCGGCGCGGATGGAGAGGAAGAAGACGATGGACCGGTCAAAACGGCTGCGTGTCACTGCCAGCGCTGGCCCACGAAGCCTAGGCGGTGCGCGCGTTTTCTTCCCGCGCTGTTCGCGCCAAAACGAGGTCGCGCCGGCGCCCCCGCTTGCCCCCTGTGTATTGGGTTCGGCCTGGGGGCGCCGGAGTTCTCCTTGGACCGAGCCGGCGCGATTTTGCAGTTGGAGGCCACGGCTGGGCGAGTTTTTTCGCGCCGAAGCATATGGGGGGCCGAGTGGGGATGCTCTAAACCGGCAGTATCTGCTTCAGTCGATTCTGAACCGGAGTTTGTTTTCCGAGTAAACAAACTGCTATCCCAAGCTTTAGAATCACAAGGCAGTTGTATCTTTCATCTTCGGGTCATGTACGGGTACCGTGCCAAAGTCACTCCCGGTGAAAAGAAATCTACGCCTTTTATTTTATTTAGTATATACACGTACAAAGTAGGGGACGAGACGCATGTGCATCATCACGTCCGACCGTCCGGCGTCGCTGATTTCTCGTGAAAGCCCGTACCTGTGTTGATGTAAATTCCTCGCAAATTATCATGTTTTACTTACATGATCACGGTCAAGGTCAATTCCATTACCTGAACTCTACTCTGCTAGGGCATATTCAACGGGTCTCTACAAACCAGTTCTAGAAAGTGTCAGAGCCCCATGGCGAGGTTAGAGGTCTATGTACATCTCTTTTCCGTCGGAGGTGAACCCAACGTGCACACCTCAGTTCGGAAAAAAAGAGAGCAAACTTAAACTTAATTATACATAAACGCCATTGGCAAACTTGTGGAGCGCCCGGGCCACATCGAGACCTCCGTGAGCAAGGACTCCTCGATGACGGCCTCGACGTCTTCTGAAAATGCCTACTCACCTGTCGGTGAAAAGGAAAAAAAGAATAAGAAGCGAAGAAATAGGTTCGTCATTCCATTACAATTTCGTCAAGAACAAGAGAAAGACCTAATTATATTTTTGGCAATTTCATTCAAACACACTTTACGAGTAGTTTGGTGTGAGACAGTCCAAACATTTTCTCGTGGATAGGTGTTACATACATCGATCAAGAAATTCATGTCATCTATTACCGACACGACGATGATCAACACATTTATTATCTACACGATGAATTACGGCATCTTTTACGAAAAAGATGATAACTCATGCTCGTGTCTGTTACATTTGAGAGCTGCAGCCTGCAGGTGGAGCCCAACATTTGGTGCTACCGGCGCAGAACATCAAAGCGTGGATGGTGGCGGAGTTGCTGCCTGCTGCCGCTCGGTGTCGGTCACATATTTACGCCGGTGAAGTGGGCCCAGGCGTTGCCGGAATCGAAGATTGCAAGGTTGTCGATGTACGGGTCGTAGTAGCAGAACGGAAGAGGACGCACCAAGGGCGCGGGTAGGCACAAGGATGCGGTGCAGATGAACTCTGCTGGAAAGCAGATATATATGACAGGTTAGGATGCTGTTAGATAGAAAAAGATTCAGTTTACTACTTGTTACTAGTAACTGTATAAACGATGAGTTTCATGATTAACATCCGATACCTGATGTGCTTGACGGTGATGCCGGCGTCCAGGAGAAGCTGCCAGAGATTATGGCGTCAGGCAATGGCGCGCATCTTGGACAGATCCCTCAGAGTGAGCCATGTCAGCCACGAGGTCCTCATCGGCATGGAAAAAGAGCAGTTCCTCGTGGGTAACCTACTACTGTACTGCCACGAGACGACACAGAAGAGGTGGACAAGCCACTCGGTTTTGCACCCGATCACACCGCGCACCGGGTGCCAGGGTTGAAGAAGGCAGAAGACACAGCTAGCGAGCAAGTGCACCAGAGGCAGCGAATGAAGTGGACATCATGGAAATGCTAGCAAAGGAGGGCCCAGGTGTGTGTGTGTGTGTGTCTTCGTCACTGGGAAAGAGGCAGTTGCCTGAGTCCTTGTGTGCACATAAAAGTGGCTGCCCGCTGCAAAACAGATACATGCAGAGCAGAGGTCAGGTTGCTGGCTACAGCAATACAAAGATCCAACCGGTTCATTGGTTTACTGCAGAATTTGGTATATTGAGTCTTCAGATCACACGAGTTAATACGTCAGAACCTACACATGCCAGCGTCGATCCTTGAGTTCCTACACTGAATCGAGGCAATGATCTCATGGAAAGCACAGGAAATACTGCGGTGAATCAGGAAGGCATACCTTCAGTTTTTTCATGGTGATCTGGTCTCCATCGATCAGCTTGCCAGGCGAGCATAATATGGTAGAGGTTGTGCTAACCTATAATACCTATTGTCCGGACTAGCCATGAATCAAGGTACATCTTGAATCATGAACTTCCTTCATGTTCGGGTTCGCCAATAGGGAGCACATCTAATTACCGGGAAACCAGGACATTTACACCAAGTTAAAACGTCAATGCTGCACATCCAAAAGTCAGCATATGGGATTGATTGCCAATTTTGACAATAGAATGTCCAACTGACCTTTGTGGAATTTTTGCTTCAGAATAAAGACAAGTGCTTCAGTGCCTGTTAGTATTTGGATGGAAGAGCTATTTCCTGAAGGGAAAATTGCCAACAGAGAGAGCTCGCCGATCAAGATTGCTTGCAATTATTCTACAGAAACCGAGTAATGAAGTATGTCAGAAAAATGGAAGGTAGAGATGACATGAGTTACAGTCTCCATTTATTGAGTTACATTCTACTTTATCCGCAATTATTGAGGAGTTATAGTCTCACTTTTGATTGCGCAATGAGCTTTATACATGTCTAATGACAACACCAGGCATAGTTTTGTGACTAGTAACTGTATACATTACGGGTTTCATGATTAGCATCCAGTACCTGATGTGGTGATGCTAGATTGCTAGCGTCCAGGAGGAGCTGCCGGATCTTGCTGTCAAACACCCCGTGGTGGCGTGGTGTGATCCGGGCAGGGTGCCATGTCGGCCACGGGGAAATTTTATAATAGCAGAGTCGATTCTGGAGTCCTGGATTCAGAAATAGGATAGTACCATTTGAAGAATCAGAATATATGTTTAATGGTGTCGAATAAAAATACGAACTGAATCAATCAAATCAAATTGTATAATAACATGGACAGGAAAATACTGTCGCATAAAAGTAATGTACCTTAATTTGGTCCATGGTGAACTAGCCGAATTCAGACCACAATTACTCCATCGCTCAGCTTGGCAGACAAAAGGTCACCCCCCAGGACGGCGGCTCGAAGATGGCGAGGTCGAGGTAGGAGTTTGAGTAGGCGGAGGAAGGTGGCGTCCTTTGGTTGGCCGAGGAAGGTGGCCGAGAGAAGGAGGAAGGTGGCGTCCTTTGGTCGGCCGAGGAAGGTGGCCGAGAGAAAGAGGGAGTGAGTGATGCAGAAGAGGTCGACGAGCATCCCCCGGGACAGCGGCAGAGATGGCGAGGTGGCAGTGCGGCATCGGGGGCGGCCAGAAGCGGTAGGCGAGGAAGCACTCGTCGGCGCCCAGAAGCGGTAGGTTTATTGTCCCTAATGTCCTGCAATTGAAACATGTCAGGTCTCATAAGCGAGGGCCAGGCAATTGAAATATATGGGGATTTAAATTAAGGGCCACTTCTTTTGGGTTTCTAAAACAGACTCTCGGGGCGGGGATACGTACCGAATACTCTTACCCGAAACCATGGGTCTTCTCCTTTCAGTTTTCTAGCTTGCTTCGTTACCTCAGGACTGCAATCAAATACACTTAGCACTTCCAGTGAAGTAGGGAGACCCTCCATGGGTGGCAGGGACATGATTTTCTTACAATAGTTGATCCTTAGTTCCTTGAGAGAAGAAAGGCCACGTAACCCTTGAGGGAGGGACTGCAGATTATAGCAATACCAAAATTCTAGATGTTGGAGGGATGTGAGGAGCTGAAGCGCCCGCTCTTGTTCTTCCCTGAAGGTTACCATCTGCTGATCATATCTGAACACTAATTTGTGGAGAGTAGCACCGAGATGGCTGCAAATGGGAGCGGTAAGCACTGCCGAGATGCTATCCACCCTAAGTTCTTCCAACTGGAACGAACCTGCACGCATTACTTTACTCCTTGCAATCTCTGAGAGCAGATCCCCTGCTATGGAGATGCCTTCCTCTTGACTCAAATTCATAGTATCTATGCGCAGTTTCTTGAGGTTGGCTGCGATGAGAGGATTGAACCCATCCATTGTTAATCTTTCACAAAATGTCAGCTCTAGACTGGTGAGAGACGTGAGATTTGAGAGCAGGCCCATTGACTGCATGCTTGGATCTAAGAAAATATTGAGTTCTCGGAGTGAAGTAGGAAAAGGCTTGATGACATGAGCTCCTCCGCCTACTTCCCCCCATGAGAATAACTTCCCACAATTGAATCCTTGAAATGATTGGAGCATCTTGAGGTCTGAGAGTCCTCCATCCTCCACGGGCAGAAGTTCTAGGTTCTTACACTCGGTGATAGTAAGCTTTGAAATAGCTGGGAAACACCTCAAAACCTTTGAAAACAATTCTCCGGAAATCAACAACTTCTGTAGGTGAAGATTCTGAACTCCATGGAGGACAACACTGTCATCCAGTTCTACTGAAAACATGTCGTCGCAGCTTTTGAAGTCTACGCTTCTCAAGGAGTTCAGCTTTTGGAGGTCGAACAATGTAATGTGTGATACACCAATAATTTCCATAAACTCTACTCTATCCATTTTGGGGAAAGCCAAAGTATTGGTATACCTTTCAATGGTCAATTTGTTTCCATCGTACAACAACTCTGACTTATCATTTTTCACGTGAATATATGTTAGCGTTGAAGTGTGAGGCATGAGGGAAAACTGAGACAGCTCAGGGCAATTTTCAATATCAAGTGTACACAGGTTGGTAAATAGGTCAGAGCATTGCAAGAAGGGAAATGAGCAGAGAAGGGGACAGTTTCTGCATTTGATGGTCTCAAGCCTTGAAAACTGATGGGCAATATTAGGTCCGCCCACCCACTCGACTAGCTGTGGCATATTCTCAAACACAATTTTCTTCAAGTGCATGAAACTTCTCTCTGTAACACCACCAACGCCAAGCCCAAACTCACGCATTCCAAAAATATTCTTCAAAATGAGTATATTGAGGTGCGGCAGCTGCTCGAAAGGTGGAAGAGTGCCCCACGACACACCCTCCAGATGGAGAGACTGCAACCTTTTTGTGCTTATGTCACCAAACAACCAACTAGGACCATCACCAACACCAGGATTTATAATACCAAGCACTTTCAGATTATCTGGGGGATGAAGACCATCTAGAACATCATCATTTACAGTCTTGTGCTCTGAACCCCAAACCAATCTCAACTCTTTCAGATTTCTTTTATTCTTCAATTTTGCCTCACTTGCTTTTTCTTTGGAACTCACAGTTTCAAGATTACATATACTGAGTTCTCCTGCAAGCTCTGTTAGTTCCCCTAGCTCTTTCAACTCAAACCCGACATTCTCTTTCTTGACACAAAACTCTTTAAGCTCCTCTAAACACTTCATCTTTCCAACCTCAGGAATATTGGAATGGAGTTTTTTGGAAGAATGAATGTGGCGTAAATTCACAAGACGACTGAAGTCTTTAGCAATATTTTCACTACCATGCCAATATTTCAGGTCCAAGATTTTTAGGTGGTAAAGACTAGATAGTGTGCTAGGTAAAGTCATCTCTAAGCCACGAGGTGAACTAATTTTAAGATACTGGAGGTGGATAAGATTTGGAAAGCTGTTTGGTAAAGACTTTTGAGTATTCATTGCTATAAATAGTACACGGAGACCCTTTGTTTCTTCAAATGTATCTTTCAAAATATTATCTATTCTTACATCATGTAATCCAAAAATCATCAAGGTCCGCAAATTTCCAATCTCTATCCTGCTCTTCAGTTTACCCATTTCTTCTTTAAAACTTTCATCATATTTTTTTATTATGGTGACCGATAAGTGCCGAATATATCGAGGGATGCTATTAGCACTAAAAGTTATACTACTTATATTGACACATTCTTGTGATGAAACGTTCTGAGATAGTTCATGCAGTAAATCATGCATCACATGGTATGGACCAAAGCGGTCATCTCCCTTCATGAGAAAACCATTATCTACTAGTTCATCTAAGTAATTCTCATCATTTTGGGAACTACTGTTTATAATACCTATCGCTGTCCAAAAATGAGTGATTTCTAGATTACGAAACCTATGATCTTCAGGGAAGAGGGAACAATAAGAAAAACATTTTTTCAAATAAAAAGGCAGGTAGTCATAGCTAATTTTGAGGGATGGCATAATATCATCATTGTTTTTCGTGTTTCGCCACTCGTTCTTTTCAAGAATTTCCAACCAATATTCCCGAGAAAGGTTTTTCCTCAACAACCGACCGACTGTATAGGCTGCTAGTGGCGAACCCTTTAGTTTCCTAGCAATGTCTCTGGCAACATCAATCAAGTCAACTGCATAGTGCTCTGCCGGTTTGCTATGACCAAATATACAAGCTTCAAAGAATTTAAGAAAGCCATCAGACTCTAGACCCCTCAGTTCGATTGGATCAATTGTTTTCACCGTATGTGCAATAGGTGGAAACCGAGTTGTGGCAATAACCATGCTGCCCTTGGTTTCCCCATTTGTGAATGGAGACAATAGGTTTTTCCAATCAGCCTCACTATTTAATTTCCAGATATCGTCCAGGACCAATAAAAACCTTTTGGACTTTAGTCTCTCTGCAATGGATTTCTGAAGCTGGTCTAAGTTGGCTGTCTCATTTGCAATATTGTTTTCTTCTTTTTCGGTTGCAGTTATGCAGCTATGTATCTCCCGGGTGAGTTTAAGCACATCAAAATCAGTTGAAACACATACCCATACCCTGACTGTGAAGTGCCCCTCGGTCCTTTTGTCATTATACAAGTGTTGGGTGAAAGTTGTCTTTCCTATACCCCCAGGGCCAACAATAGGCAGGACAGAGAGGGTTTCAGTGTGATATGTGCCACCTGTGAGCGTATTTATAGTTTGCTCAAAGATGGCACTCCTCCCAAACAGTTTATCCTGCACCATGGTTGAACCCGTGGGAGGCCTTTTGAGGGAGACGGCTGTGCTACTCTGGTTTGCAATCTTAAGCAATTCAGAGACAGGTCCACATATGGAGCTCATTTCCTCTATCACTGACTTGATTCTGTTGGACATGTCTACTCTGTCAAACGACAACTTATCAACACTGCCACCACCACCATCGTTACCGCTAGCAGACTTGGTTGCATTTTGTGGGTTACTACTACTGGTGACAACAGCAGCATCAACAGATTCAACACTGTGTGGATCATCATGTTGAGTACGGGAGCAAGAAAAGCATGGAAACCAGTTACCGAAGGTGTGGCGAACAGCATGGCGGCCATCGCGAGCGTGGCTGCGGAGGACTTGGCCCATCTCCGGGACGGCCGGCTCCTGGACGGTGGCCTCGCTGGTGCCATCCAGCATGTCCTGGATCATGAAGTAGTGGACCTCATCGAGCATGTCCTCAGCCTCATCGGCCTTGGTGCTCAGCTCCTCCAGCAAGCCCTGTAGGCCAGGGTCGGGGTTTGTGCTCAGGTCCCTGCCCTGTGCTGCGTGCAGCAGCCCTTGCGTGTACAGCAGCTGACGCTTGATGTTCTTGAAGTTGTGGCCGAGCTCGGTGCTGGCCACGAACGCGGCCACCAGGTCATCGGACAGCTTGGTGAGCAGCTTGCCAAGAAGCCAGCCCGCCGCGCCGACAGCCGCTTCCATCTCCTCCACCTCTTCCGGCGATCGAGAGTGTCGCTGGAGCCAGATTGGGTGGATATATTATCGGTGTTAGTTTGTTTGGTGAGCTATGTGTGGAAGAGGCCTAGCAAGCTTGATGGCTCTTCTTATAGGTAGCCAGTGTTGGCGTGGTCGTTATTCAAAGCGCTTAGGTAGCCAGAAGGATGTGCTTCCCAAAGCTGGCCGCAGGGCAGGTTCCTCATGGAAGCTGGGTTTCGGCAACAAGGAAAGGATTCTTGACAGGGCACTCGAGGAATATTGGACGACTGGGCAAAATCAGCAATGACCAGGAAAGATGCAAGTAGGGTCATGACAGTTTTTTTCTCCGAATGTTTCTGCACTCATTCCAAAGGTAGCCAGGAAGCAAAGACCGCAGGTTCCTCTTGTTAAATATTCGGTGACAAGGAAAGGACTGGATCCATGAATTTCTCTGCACCAAGATGCACACGGCAACCGCCCGCGACTCATCCGAAAGCTAGCGACTCAAGGAATGTGGGGTTCGGTGACAGGGAAAGGATTTGACCTAGCCGGATGCAGATTATACAGAAACAATTAATCCTGAAATTTACTAGCCGGGGGGAAGAGAAACAGTCAAACAGAGAGGATTACCTCCGCGGCGGCGCTGCCTGCCGGATGCGACCACCCGCCGGCCTACTCCTCCCGATGGCTCCGCTCCGCGGCGCTTCCTGCCGGTCTCCTCCACCTGCGTCTGCATCGCATCGGAATTTCTTCTCCTCCCTCCCTGCAACACCTGCTCGAGCTGAGACTACTGCTCGCCGTCATCCCCTCCCACCGACGACCATCGTCACCGGTGGGCCCTGTTTTCTGGTTTGGCCCGGCTTCTTCGTAGCAAAAAGGAAGCACGCGGCAGTTTCAGCCCACTTGGTAACCCAGTAAGAAGCAGGCCCATACAGGCAGCGTCACGGCTGAGTTTTTCCGGTAATTTTGGATCCAACCGATTGATAGATGAGTTAATACCTACCCATACCAGAGTCCTGGACCCCAAAAAATGATACTCCATTTTAAGCTTCACAACATATGGTTCATTCATTGGGCTGAATAAAAATGAAATGGTTTAGTGGGATGAACAAGAACATACTGTTGCATATAACAGTTAAATACCACCTTAATTTACTCCTTGGTAAACTAGCCAAAATTCACACCACAATTGCTCCATTCTTCAGCTTGGCAAACGTATACTAGAGAAACACTGTGTCACCAATGTACAGAGCAGTCATTGTACCCGGCCCCTTGAATCATGAATTCCTCCGGGCCGGAGTTCACAAGTTGGAGAGGGAAAACTGAACGGGTAAACCAAATTCGCAAGTCAGTGCGTACCAAGTCCTGTTAGCCACCATATGGCACACTGCATTGCCTGTTTTGACAAAAGGAACGTGAAACTGACCTTTGGAATCTGTGGTCAAATCAAGGACACAGCATCTACTTCCAAATATCTAGAGCAATGCTTCGTTGCTGTAATTATCTGGATGGACAGGAGCTCTGTCCTGAATGCAAAGCTTCCACAGTTCATTGTTAGATAGATAAAAATAGCAGAGGATAAAATGATGCTTCAAAATGTCCTGATGTAAGCTTGGGCAGTTGTTCTGAAGTCCCTACGCACTGAAATAAGAACACCACCTCGTTTGAAATAACGGTTCTCCTTTTGTTTAGCTGAAGATACAGAAAATTGTTTGCGTAGAAATTTCCTTAGTTTACCCTGCCGCCAAGTTCGCAACAGATATCTGTAGTGCGAATTGTGGTGACCGGTGAATAATCAATCATGGTAAATTGCAAGTACCTTGACACCATTATGCAGTGCTTGGAAATATTGATGGGCATGTAGAGTTCACTAGGCAATCCAAGGCCACTTTCAGTTTACCATGATTCATTATTCACTGGTCACCACAGTACTGGTCAAATTCAGTATCTTCTTACTACCACATAATACTCTGTACATAAGTTCGCTGAGTTTTCAAGCATGCAGAAGCACAAATGCTATCCTAATCATAATCAGGTACTGAGGTACGCAACTGATGTGCTTGTTGGTGATACCACCAGCTGGGAGTAGCAGAGGTCACCTTCTTGGCCAGTGGTATGTGCATGGTGAGCTAAGTTTATATCTTCTTCGCGCTCGATGAAGATGTAGAGCGCTCCCATGCGCGAGGTAGACATGGTCCAGAGGCCGGGCTGCTGGTGCCAGGATACAGCAACGTCCATTGTGTTTGCCAATGACGCAGTCCTGCCGATAGAAGAATTGGTCATTGATTCCTGCCATCATCATCAGAACGATTGTTGTAGCTACCAGCCTTGAGAGAGCCACATATCACCAGTCCTACACGCAGCTGGATCCCGCAGAGCCAGGGCTAGGCCTCCTCGAACATGGGCGCTGGAACTTTCGGCATCGGTGGCGGAACTCGTTCCTGATCTGCCGGCGCGAGGTGACGCGGGCTCGAAGATGGCGAGGATTTGGAGGGGCCGAAGATGGGGAGGTGGTGTTGAATAATCTAGCTGTTAGTTCGCTGTCAGTTAGTAGTTTCTGTTAAAATTCAGTTAGCTGTTATTTCCACCGGAATAGCCGGATCGAGCCCACGTTTTGTGTGAGGCCAGTAGCTCGACGCACCCTGGATCGTGGGATGGCACGATCGCGTCCGTGGGGGTGTGGTCTAGCCACGAACTCGTTTCCCTTCTGTATAAGTTCAGAGAAAACCCAGAAAAACAGTAATACAGTACACTGCACAAAACCTCTCTCGTTTCGTTTTGTCTGTCGCCTAACACTGCAGCTCGAGCAGCTGTGAAACAATTGGCATCAGAGCCGTTCCGATCTTGGGACCATGGCAACTGACTCGCCCGCCGCCGCCACGCCGGCGGGACGCGGTGGCATCGCCGGCGACCGGTCGCTCACTCCTCCGCCGACGAGGCGCGGCAGGAGCGCCACGCGACGCACGGGCCGGGAGATCATTGTCCAGGAGCGAGTCATCCAGGAGCGATTGGTGCGCGAGCCGGGCAGCTCCGGCAACGTCCCCATGCTGACGGCAACAAACTACATCGAGTGGGTACTTGTGATGCAGGTTCAAATGGAGGCCGCGGCGCTGTGGGATGCTGTCGAAGGGAAGGACACGTCTACCTTCCGCGACGACAAGTACGCCATGACCGCGATCCTTCGAGGGCTTCCTCCCGAGATGATCGGATCGATCGTCGTCAAGAAATCGGCGAAGGAGGCTTGGGAAGCGATCCGCGCCATATGGGTTGGCTCCGGGCGCGTGTGCGAGGCCACCGCGCAGAAGCTGCGCAAGGACTTCGAGAACCTCGCCTTCAAAGACGGCGAGACGATCGACCAGTTCACGATGCGCGCCACCGCCCTCGTTAACAACCTGCGCACGCTCGGCGACACCGTCGACGACGAGAAGGTTGTCAGAAAGTTCCTGCGCGTCATCCCGAAGAAATACTCCCAGGTAGCGATTTCCATCGAGACACTCCTTGATGTCAGCAGGCTGTCACTTGAGGAGCTCACCGGGCGATTCCGCTCGGTCGAGGAACGCCTGGAGGAAGATGAAGGCAGCAGCAGCTCCTCACTGAACAGGAGTGGGAAGATCGCCGCAAGCAGCGCAGCGGCGGGCAGTCCAGCAACGGACAGCCCAAAGGGAAGCAGCAGAACCACGGTGGACGCGGACAGCCAAAAGGCAAGGCAGCAGCCCCGCCGCCACGCGACGGTGGGCGTGCTGCCACACGCGACGACAAGTGCTGCTACTGCAAGAAGAGCGGGCACTGGGCGCGGTAGTGCAGGAAGAAGCGGCGCGACGAGGCAAACATCGCTCGCGTGGATGAAGAGGAAGAGGAGGACGGATGCCTGATGGCTCACATCGTCTCCCTCAGCACCGAGCTCGGCCATGAACGGGAGGCCAAGGAAGGCGGCCAGGTCTTCCTCGACGAACAAGACGCCAATGTCACGATTGGCGATCCTGCGTCTAGGCGGCGAGACGACCTGTGGTACATCGACACGGGTGCGTCAAACCACATGACCGGCGATCGTGACGCCTTCTCCGAGCTGAACACCGGCATCACGGGGCGCGTGCGTTTTGGAGATGGCTCGGCCGTCGACATACGCGGGCGCGGCACCGTGCTCTTCGTCGCACAAGATGGCAGACACCGCGCGCTCACCAACGTCTACTTCATCCCAAAGCTGCAGAACAACATCATCTCCGTCGGACAGCTCGACGAGGTGGGATGCGAGGTGAAGATCCAAGGCGGTTTCCAAAGGCTCGGTTCACTAACTTGTAGGGGAACCGGAGAGTACCGTTGGTGCTGCTACATGTAACAATAACAATTAACCAAGCCTCGTTGAGATGCATCATATAGTAGTTGAACATTTTCTGACTCAAAGAGGAGCCAACAGACTTTCTATTTCATGCTAGTAGAATTTTAGTATAGTCAACTCGATCAGAGCGACACCTCATGCAGAGTTATCAGTATAGACACACTAATTGGTCATGTTGATTAAAAAATGTACTGCCATTAAGCCCTATATAGTTAGACACCACTAGTCACAGCAAGTTGATCGAAAAAAACTAACTAACGATGCCACTACCCTCCATCCCCTGGTTCAGCCTTCGCCGGCTCTACGGCGCGGTGCACCACCCTCGGCAGGCGTACGGCCGCATTTGAATTCCTTCTCCTGCCTGCTCGAGTCCAGACTCGGGTCGCCAGCGTCCTCCCACGGTGAGCCGTCGGCGCTGGTTGGGGAATAGCCGAGGAAAGGGCTGCTTTTTTCTTCTCATTTGCCGTTTCGGAGTTTCTGTGAGCTTTATTAGTCCAGTAGCTTCGTTGTTAGCATTACTCCATCTTGACTTGGTTCATTGTTCAAAAAAAAATCTTGACTTGGTTCAATTAATTTCATGAAGAGTAGTCTGGTAGGACCTTGGACCTTTTGGACAGGAGCAGACAAGATCTTCTAACTCGTCTTCTACCGGTGGAGAGAGTTACCCTGATGTTTCTTCAAACTAGTTGATCCAAAACATGGTGTTGAGTCTTGTCAAAAGAAACACATATGGTGTTGAGTTCAAATTAATCATTGGCATATTGGTGTTCGATGGCTGCACCCTTCATTTGATACAATTCACAATTCTCACAAAAAAATATAGAATTGATGTAATTTGTGTGACCTGCCTTGCTGCCTTCATTCATGGATTATACTGCTAGAGGTTTCCAGAGAAATATCTTCAATTTAGTGCAAGTCCTGCATCCAGGGCTGTGTAAATATGTGTTAATCTGCCCAAAGAAAATAAAAATTGCTAGACTTGTTCTCTAGATTGGTTTAGTTGCAGATAAATTATTCATGGACCATAGTGCTGAAATTTAATCAAGGTGGTTCATGGATGTCTGTGTAAGACTAGTGATGCCACGGATGTTCATGTATTCTGAGTACAAAGGCATGTTAATATCATCCGTGAAAGAAAATTTACAGTTAATATGCAGCAAAGTTTTATGTTGTTTCGTGTCCTAGCCACTCTTTCATGTCCTAAAATCTTCAAATCAAGCTGTTCGATATCTTTCCTCCTTTGGTTTGGTGTTCATACAGTTGAGGAAATTTCCTGAGGCTCGGTTAACTAACTTGTAGGGGAACTGGAGAGTATCGTCGGCGCTAATACACGTAACAGAACAATTTACTGAGACCCGTTGAGACGCAATCATACAGTAGTTAGTGGACAATTTTCTGGCTCAACGAGGAGTCAACAGTACCGCACCTAGTTGCCTGATCGAAATCAAATTTCTCACAAGCTTTCTATTTCATGCTAGTAGAATTTTAGTATAATCAACTCGCTCAAATGGACACCACATGCAGAGTTACCAGTGTAGACACACTAATTGGTCATGTTGATAAAAAAAATGTACAGTTAGACACCACTTGCAGAGTTAGTCGGACTAATTGGTCAAGTTGATCGAAAATCTAACTAATGATGCCTCTCGTAATTACGAGAGGACAGCGGGGGCTGCACCGCCATTTTTTTGTTTGCAGTCAAGAGGACCGATGAGGCATCCAATGGGCATGGTAATTCCTACGAGGCGAATAACTACGATAACCCTCGGCGGGCATGGTAATTCCTTCTCCTTCCTGCTTGAGTTCAGACTCTGGTCGCCGGCCTCCTCCCATGGTGAGCCGCCCGCCGCCTGCCGGCGCTGATTGGGGAATGGCTGTTTTTTTTCTTGTCATTTGCCGCTTCAGAGTTAAACGCGAGGATTGTTCAAGAGTGAGTAGGCTGCGCTGTATAAACCTGAATTGTTTTTATTTCCTAGTCATTTTATTCAGTCCAGATTTTTTATTGAACGTAAATTACATATGTTATCCGAGACAAGAGGTCTCAGTTTTAAGATTCTGCCAACACAGATTTTAAGATTGTACTTCCTTAAAAAATCTGGATAGGAGTGTTAAAATACTCTCATATATACCGCACGTTAGCGGTAATACTGCTGGCGTGCGGCGGCTAAGAGTGCTCGTCAGCGGTTATACTACTGGTGTGAGGCTAAGAGTGCACGTCAGCAGTACCCCTGGAGACTATATGTTTTTTTCTACTAGTCGTATGTTCATAAAAACCTGGATTCAAGACTGCAAGTTATTTGATGTCGTGATATCAGAGCTCGCCTAGTTTTGTCCTAAATTCAGCTTGTTGTCTACACAATTGTCCTTGATATGAACCCTCCGCCACCACGAGGGCTGCATTCCCTCCGAGATTTCCGATAAAACTTTGAGCATGTGCGGCTCATCTTCTGTCCGCCGATTGATTTCTAACGATTTCAGCTTCTTGCACCAAAAAAAAGGCGGCTGGCTTGGTGAAACTTGTTGCCTCTTGCCCCTCCTCTTGTCGACCGGGTCATCTAAGAACACCATGATTGCCTCAGCTGCTAACTGGGCCTTGCGTTCCCAGTGGGCCACACACAGCGAACACATCGCTTCAGCCTTCCGTCCGATCGAGCGAGGGCGAGGCAGACTCGTCTCTGTTATGTCCGGCTCCGACTGCTCGTCTTATCCCTCCTGTCCTCCCCTGCTCTTCCCCCCCAGCTCACCATGTCCCAAACACATCATCTCTAGCTTTAAAGAAAGCTCTTTCGGAGATTTTTGATAAACACGGTCTACTTGTTGCAATACTTATTGCAAGACTACGAGGTGATAAACACAATTTTCTTGCATCATTCTTTTCTTCCTTTCGGAGTTCGCCAGACCTTATTTCTTTTTCCGTCCTCCGCCACTGCCTCGACGTCTTCTGAAAAGGCACGCTGACCTGTCGGTGAAAAGTTGGTTGAGGAAAAAAGAATAAGAAGTGAAGAAATAGGTTCGTCATTCCATTACAAATTCGTCAAGAACAAGAGAAAGACCTAATTATATATTTGGCAATTTCGATTCAAACACACTTTACGAGTATTTTTTTCATAGAAACACTATTTTTACGTCGCAGGTTCAATAATTATTAAATTTAGATCTAGGACCTAGAGGAAGAATATAAGATTCAAGATTAAGATTAAAGAACATAAAGATTAAGAGACCCTAGGTTAGCCACATAGATCAGAATTGGGCATCTAATTTTTACCCCCCACCTCCCGTGCTGCTCCCAGGCGACACCGGAGGCAAAACTCCGCCCCGCCGCCAGCCCCCTCCTCCTCTGCCCCCCTCGCTGCTGCTGCCGCCGGCCTCCATGCCGCGGTGGCGGCGGCCTCCCCACGACCATACAACTGGCTCCTGAGGGTGGGTCCTCTCTCTGATGGCGCGGGCGGACGTCGGGCCCGCCTAGGACAGCGATGGCGGCCCGCCGGCGTAGGCACGCCGGAGCGGCGGCTCCGGAGCTGGTGGGGCGCGATCCGGCGACCTGGCCTCGTGGGCGGCAGGTTGGCGGCGCAGACGGGCGGCGCGGGCGTCTTGGGCCTGTGCGGGCCGGATCTGGGCACTGGAGGGCCGTCGGTGATGTGCTCGCCAGGGCGCGTGGCGGTGGCCGGTGCTGCGCGGCGGCGCTAGTTGCAGGGTGATGTCGCGCCGGCAAGGTTGGAGCAGGTGTGGAGGCCAGTGTGGATGTCCGGTGGGGTTCCTCCTTGGCCGTGAGGTGGTGGATGCTTGGTGCGGGGTGGAGCTGGTGGCGCTGGTCGAGGCTTGGTGCGTGGTGGCTTGGTGCTGGGCCAGGAGGTGCGCTCGGTAGTCGTTGGTGATGATGGTGTTGGCTCTGGTGGCAGCGGCGCTGCAGGTGAGCTTGGTGTGCGCTGGGCACGGGCT